>PVIW01002225.1:0-232078 GCA_004026585.1 Noctilio leporinus
GGAACTCATACCCTTTGCAACAACATGGATGGAACTGGAGAGTATTATGCTTAGTGAAATAAGCCAGTCAGTGAAGGACAAATATCATATGATCTCACCCATTACAGGACAATAATGAACAAAACTAACAACAAGCAAAACAGAACCAAATATATGAATACAGTGAATAGGCCTTCAGTGGTCAGGGGGAAAGGGGTTGCGGGGAGAGGGGAGGCAGAGGCAAAGAAGGGGAGCAGCTTAGACAAGAACCTAGTATAAAGGAACCATGGACATGGACAACAGGTGGGATTGACTTTGGGGGGAATGGGTGGGTGGGGAGGGGGACAGAGGAGAGCAAATAGGGGATGGATGTAATACAACAACAATAAAAATTAAAAAATAAAGAACCTATGTACCCCTATGTTCATAGTAATGCTATTTACAATAGCTCAGTGCTGAAAACAGCCTAAGTGCCCATCAGTGGATGATTGGATCAAAAAACTTTGGTACATTTACACAATGGAATACTACACAGCAGAAAGAAAGAAGGAATTCCTATCCTTTGCAACAACATGGATGGAACTGGAGAGTATCATGCTTAGTGAAATAAGCCAGTCAGTGAAAGGCAAATACCATATAATCTCACCCATTACAGGACAATAATGAACAAAACAAACAAAAGCAAAACAGAACCAGTGGGCAGGGGGGAGTGGGGAGGAAGAGGCAAAGAAGGGGAGCAGTTTAGTCAAGAAACTAGTATGGAAGAACCATGGACATGGACAACAAGTGGGATTGGCTTTATAGGGGAATGGGTGAGTGGGGAAGGGGACAGAGGGGAGCAAAAAGGGGATGGATGTAATACAACAACGATAAAATTAAATTTAAAAATAAAATAAAATACATGAAACATAATTTTATATTGTTTTATTTTATTAATAGTTTTGGTTCTCAACATATGAATGATCCACTCTAAATTAAACATGATACATAAAATTGAAGATTGGGTTTTATACCAAACAATTTTTATCTAAGTAAAATCAGTCATTGTGAGAATAACCATCCATGGGCACACACCTGTAGTAGACACAAACTCATTCTAGAATTCGATTGCTCAATAATAAAACACAGTGAAATCAATGGCTGGTACTGTCACATCTGGTTTCCCATTATGACCTTCATGGGAGTGTATTCTTCTCTAATCGAGTGCTAAGTGCTTAGAAAAGTTAGACCATAGTCCTACCCACTGAGAAAACACTTTCAAATATAATTCAATTTCCACAGAAAGGAACGTTAAAAAACATATGTTTCTCACTGACACTGTTTTGATCTGGGATAATCATTTTTTCTGGCAGTGAAGAAATACATTTTCTATGCATTTCATTGCACATGTGACGCTATGTGCTCCACTTAACTATGTCTCACTTCTCACCACGTCTCTTCCCATTTAGGCAAACTGTTTCAAATTGATTTAATTAAAAAATAACAATTTGAAATCAGTAAAATAACTGATTTCTGCCTGTCCAGAGGAAATACCATAGTTCTCTAAATCTTGGCAAATATATATATATATATATATGTATGTATATAATCATGTAGCAGAACCTAACTTATTTTAAATATTTTCACATAATTATATTCATCATTGGGCAACCTTTATATAGTGGGTAATGTGATACAATCTTTTCTTAATAGTAGCATGGAACAAGAAAATGTTTTGTGATCTGTCATTAGCAGTCATTGTTCTGCCTCTGAATATAAAAACTTTTATTTTTGGAAGGTTATAAAACTCTTAGAAGTTGAGTATACTTACCATAATATAATGCCGTATCTATTTGTTAGACAAAGTAAATGCTCATACATTTTCAAATTCTTTTTATCTTATAAAACAAGTGGACTGGTTTTACTTTTGTTTAATTTTAGTAAAATCACTCATTTCCTCAATTGTAGCAGAAATGATGATGAATTCAGCACTTTAGCTGGAAACCATGGAATTTTTCTTCAGCATAATTTTTTTCTTCCTTGTAAAGGGTAACCTTTCACAGTTATTGTAGTAATGTGCTCAAGAGCAAAAGTCTAAGTTTCTCCATATTAATAATTTCATTATGTGTGTGTTCATCCTTAAATGATAGCTAACTTAGATGTAAAATTCTAATGGAGAGTTCTTTTTTATCGGTCCGAGACATCATTGCATGATTTTTGGCATCTGTATTTACTAATGAGAAATCATATCTTAAACTAATGTCTTTTTAGGTAAGTTGATTTTTCTCCCTGGTTTAAAAAATCAGTAGTTTCATTTCGTTGAATCTAGTTATATATTTCTTTTCATAGATTGAGTAATCCAGAGCATATGCTGGCAAATGAAAACCTGCTGGGACAAGTACACTCCAAATCCAGAGGGCTCAAACTTTTGGGGGGTCTCCAAGTGCTAACTCAATAAAGACTGGCCACCGGTACCCCAATTTTGTCTGTGGCAAAACAGGAGTAAGTTCTACTTTTTAAAAAAGCTCAACTCTCAGTCCAAGCAGGAGCCTGTGTGCTGAGTAGTTAATTCTCCATGTAAACTTGGGTGCTAATATATTTCTTCACATTATCTCCAAAGATGACCTGTACACTGCTTTTGATTGAGAAGCAGACAGACCTGCACTACCACATTTTCCCATCCAGCACACAGAACTGTTGTGCAAGAAAAGTGAAAATATGAAGGATTTGTGATTCCTATTATCAGTGCTATTTTGAAGTGTTTTAATCTCATATTTGTTTCCATGAAATCCATGATATATCAACTTGATTTTTCCCCCCGGGACCACATGTTAAAGCTTTACAAAATACAATGTTCATTTCTATATTTTAATCATTTTAAAGCTTATCTATCAATTACATGCTCTACCTCAATAAATTACTGCCCTAGTTTTATGAGCCATAGTTTGTTTAAATAGCTTGAAAATAATGAATAACCATTAACATGTCTATAGGCATAGAATTACCTCCATCTTTTATGGACACAGACCATTTTTACATTATATGAGCTCTCCATCTCTCTCTGCACCTCCCCTTTCCCAGTTCCTTCATTTTCCTTAATCATGGGGTTGTCTATCCTGACTTCTCTTTTGGTATATAACATATATTTAGATTTGCCAATTTATCAGTTTATTATTGCATTCCATCCTTAGGAATATCTTTCATTAAATTCCCCAATGAACATTTTTAGTTGGTCCATTTTTTTTTTCATGGCAGACCTTAGGTCATAACATTCAGGCCACACTATTGCTGGGCTCCACGCACTTATAGCCTAGGTGACTGGAGTGGTGCACCTGTCCATGGTCATTCAACTAGTCTAAAGCGAGGTGAGGGAGAGCTGACATGTCCTTTTAGGAAAAGGACAGAAATGGGCTTGATCTCGATGTTCAGACACAAAGCATGGACACAAAGCCACACAATCCTGACACTTGGGGTCTTAAGTAAAAGGTGTCAGAAAAGTCACGGCAAATATAACTGGAATATGGTGGCTTAGTGTGCATAGCAACTCTACTTTATTGTCATCAACATTGGTTTTACATGATAAAGCAGACTTCAAGTGTTACATTGTTCACCCGCTAACAGAGTGTGAGCTAGATTTGGGGCAACTTGACATAGGACAATTTTACTCTACTGATGACATGTTGTTGCCATAGTAACCTGCTCAGCACAAATGGAAGAGCTGGTTCCAGTCTATAGATAGCATGTACAGCCAGCACTATATATAAATAAAATTCAAAGTTAAAAATTGTATTCAAAATAAGTTAATTAATAAAATGGATCAAAAATCATATTTGTTCAAAAAATATTAAAAACGTGCACACATGTTCTCATGTCTAGATGGACATGACTATAGAGAACATAGGTGAAGTGAAGGTGAATTAATGAATGTGCAAAAATTAAACATGACAAATTCAAAAGATCTTAAGTATGTAGAATGTACATTTAAGATAAAAAATAAATAGAATAATAAATAAATGGCAAAGGTTGTGTGTATGCGTGGATACATAGTATGTGTTAAGACTTCGTAGAAATTATATCTAGAATTTAATGTGACTTTTCCTTACTATGTGAGCTCTACCTAATTTGATTTATTTATATCAAAGGCTTTTACACATGCAACTTATTTTGCCAGTTACTGGGGATATAATTATAAATATAATAGGTGTTCTTTCAAAAAATATTTATCATCAAAAAATGTTACCAGACAGGAGTACAGATACAGACATAGACGGAGATCTGATGTATTACATTTTATGATGATAAAAGGAATAGGAATTAAAAAAAAAACCACAAATCTCATTAGATGAAACAGAATACAAAACAAGACATAAAATACAGCTAAAAATATTTCAGATGGAAAAAGGAGGTGGAGGGAAGGGTACTTTCCCAGCACCAAGTGCAAAAAATAATTGTCCCCAAACAAGGTATAAAGATGATGAAGTGACAGATGACCAAATAATGTGTCTCCCAGGGGAAAAATCATGAAGAGTGCGAAGGTTACGGTAGAGGCGGGATAACGTTTGAAGCTGGAGAGATAAGAAGCTAGTGCAGGCAGTTCATGCCAACACTTGATGTGTCTAATACTCTAAGGCTCATGGGAAGTCAAAAACTGGGACAGTAGTGGAAGGTGGGAGAGCTCCACAACCATGATTGCATATTGAAATAACTTTTTTACTGCAGTTTGAAAAGTTGATGGGAGAGGCGTTGGGGAAAGGCATCCAGGCTGCCCATGAGGTGCCAGCAGCCTGAGTGTCCTGCACAACCATGAGCCAGGAGTCTCGGTACCTTCTGGGAACCAGAAGCCCAATAAGCAGCCTGTCTGTGTTTTAAGAAAGGGAAAAAAGTGATTTAAAGTCATGTTTTATATGAAAATCACATTCAAACATTTATTCGAAATATACTTATTTCAGAGCACACATACTGGTTACTAAATTGAATGCGATTACTAAATTATTATGAGTAATTTAGAACTGTCAGGGTTCTTAGTAGACACACTGGCCCGGTACTGAAAGCCATCTAAAATATGAGCAATGGAAGTTTTTGTTTATTCAGCTGGCACTTAATCTAATAAAATTTTCATCTATACAGCATTTAGGACTTTTAAGTCTATATGGGATGTGTCTGCCCTTAGGTTTGCCGGAGGCAAACTGTATTTTGTTGATAGAGTAAGCTTTATGCTCTCCTCTGGGACACCCTATTCATGGCTGTTACAGGAAGGCCTTTCAGTTTGTTCAAAGTATTCTTTTCTTTTGAACAGTGGTGAGAGCCTGTATGATTTTTTTGTGTGTGTGTATGAGTTAAGGTGGTAGAACATTCTTTTCAGAAATGAATTAAATTGATAGAAAGTAGAAAGAGATACATCTTTCCTGTTACAAAGCATTATAGGGAAACAATTCATGGGGAGATATGTGTTAGACTATAAACGTACATGTGAGTGTTCTGTGACTTTGAAAACACATAAACTACTGATTCATTGAAACGATAATTATCTGAGTATAAAATAGTTCTTAGACTAAAGAGGGCTGTGTCTTTTCTTTTGCTCCTCCAAGCCTTTTACCCCATTTTTATTTCTTCTTTTATCTCAGTTTGGAAATATTTTTAACTTACATAAATGTAAAAACATTTAGTTGGATTATATATTTATTTATTTATTTTAAAGATTTTATTCATTATTTTTAGAGAGAAGGGCAGCGAGAGAGGCAGAGAGGGAGAGAAACATCAACGTATGGTTGCCTTTCACCTGCCTCCAGCTGGGGACCTGGCTGGAGACCTGGTTATGTGCCCTGACTGGGGAATTGAACCAACAACATTTGGGTTCGCATTTTGGCACCTATTCATTGAGCCACCAGCCAGGGCTGGATTATATATTTAACGCCCTAAAACTATAAAGGTACATTTCCACATTTATATCAAAATAGCTCTTCGTGAAAGAAATAATAGATTTAATATTCATTAAATATAATAATTAAGTCTGTAATCCATTGTGCCAAAGTACTAGCATATTAAATAATAACTACTTAAATGTGTAATGACTTTCATGTTTGCTAGTCTTCTGTTGCAATAAATCAGGATCTCATAAATAGAGTGAAATTATAGGTTAAAGTTTTATAATAACTCAATAATAAGGAATCTTATTTATATTTACAGCATGTGATACAGAGAAACTACTTCTTTTCCCTTAAAAATTTCAATAAAACTGAAATAATCAGAAATATACAGAGCATGTTTCAACCCACACTGGGTCCAAGTGAAATCAGTAACAGACTATCATGGGAATATCAATTATTTAGAAATTCAGCATCCTTCATGTAATTGTTGAGTTACATAAGAAGCAAATAGGAATATTAGAGAATATTTAAACATAATAATAATGTAATAATCTCTAAAAACTCAGACAACCAAAGTAACACTAGAATCTTACAGTTTTACTGTAAGTAAAGTTTTAAATACTAACATTGAAGGAAAAATAATAATCCAAAATAGTCCAAATCAATCACCCAAAAATTCATTTTAAGATATTTAAAAATGAAAATTACACTTAAGAAACAGACATAAGATAGAGAACACAGATAAATATAAATATTCTAAAGAGATATGATGATTATTTGAGCAGATTAAAAAAGATAAAAACAAAGTGAAAACACCTGTAGTACCTGCTCAGGTTGATCAAGAAAAAAAATTAACAGACAACAAACTCATAGATACGGAAAACAAGATGGTGTTACCAGAGGGAAGAGGGGTGGGAAGTAGTAAAGGGCAAAGGGGGTCAAATATACGGAAAAAGAAGATTTGACTTTGGGTGGTGGGCACACAGATAATAACTCATAAAAATGTATACTTGAAATCTATATAATTTATGAACCAATATATCTCCAATAAATTTAATTTTAAAAGGAAAGTAATAATATTTAAAAAATAAAGAAAATCTCACAAATAACACTGTCATAAGTGAGAAGGGGGTTATCCCTCTAGAGCCTATAGATAGTCAAAGGATAATAGTAAATACTATGTTCAACTTCACACCAAATATTGGAAAACTGATGAAATAGACACATTTCCTGGAAAGTGCAATTGAGGAAAACTCACAAGCAACAAAAACAGGACATTTTAATAGCTCTATATCTTCTAAAGGAACAAAAACAAAACAAACAAAAAAACTTCACTAACAAAAAAAAAAAAAAAAAAAATCAGACCCAGCTGATTTCACTGATGAATTTTATCAAATACTTGAGAAATAACATGGATCTTAGATAAACTCTTCCAGAAACCAAAGGAAGCAACATTCCTTCCTACTTGCTTTAAAAGACCAGAAAAGCCACAATTTCCTAATTCACAAGGACACAAAAGAAATTTGTAGACTAATATTACATACAAATAGAAATTCAAATTTCCTTTAATACAACTTATTAAAAGAATAATACATCATGACCAGAAAAATCTTATCTTAGTAATGAAAGGTTGTTTTAACAGATCATTTCAATGAATGCAGGAAAAGAACTTGAATACCAATTTTTGTTTAAAAAGTTTTTCAGTAAGCTAAGAATAGTGGGAGATTTACTCAATTTATTAAAAATACATAAAAATTATAGTTGATATCATAATTAATAATGAAACATTGATCACATGCTTATAAAAATACCCAATTGGACCACTTCACATTCTAAGGAGTGTATAAAAAAGCCACTAGAACTAATAAGGCATTTAGCACATTTGCAGAACACAAAGTTAATAGACAAAATTAATTTGATTTTTAAGCATTAGAAACAAACAATAAGAAAATGAAATTTAAAATATTCTATGAACAATAGTATCAGAATTCTTATCAATTAACAAAAGGTAAAACATTTAGCAAAAGATGAATAAAAAGTCTATAAAGTAAAACACCAACTAACCGTGAATTTGGTAAGTTAAATATCTGAAGAGATGATGTTTATTATTCCATATTTGTGGTTTGGAAGATCCAATATTGTTGAGAAATCAATTGTCCCCATACTAAATGATATATTTTAATGACACTTCAGTCACAATTCCCTAGGTTTTCTTTTTTGTAGAAATCAACAAATTGTTTCCAAAATTTATATGGAAAATATGAAATACAAAGGACCTAGATGACCAAATCTTGAACAACAACACAAAAAGATAAAAGAAAACTTAAGAACTTAGCACAGATTTCCAGATGCCTGTACATTTACATTTGTGGCATTTGAGTGAGGTAAGACACACAGATTAGTGGGACAGACTAAAATGCCAAAGTGACAAGAAAACAACCACCTCAGGGACATACTATTTTATTTTTAATTTTTTAATTTTTAAAAATTTCATTTAATACTCTGGTCGATAAACCTTATTCCATATATTTAATAATTATCCACTCAAATACTTTATCATTTTATTTGGTTATAAGTGTTTCTGCCTCCCTTATAAAGGTTTATTTATCTATTTATTATTAACCAGTTAATCATGTCTGTAGTAAATATTTATCCAAGTACCTTTTCATTATTTTTCTATTGTTTTATATGAAGTTGTTTCCATTCTCACATCATGAAATGCACTGTGTGATGTATCAATATTTTTTTCCTTGGTTTTGATGCTCCTTATTTTTAGATTTATTCCTTTATTTCTAATAGTTTTGTATCTTTAACAGAATCTATAAACATCTAGTATTTATTTTGTTCCATGGCTGAGTGACTATATTGAGTTACTATTCAATTTTATTTATTCCCTGCTGACCCTCCTTTAACATGACTTCTAGTATAAAATTCTGTCAGCCTAGTCACATATGACATTGTCTTTTCTAACTTTTCAGTTAATCACCTAAGAAAACATAGACATGACAGAAATGTACAAAAAAGAACTGTTATTGTCAGACCTCAAGTCCTAAAGCAAACAACGACAACTCTAAATGAATACAAAATGATGGAGTAATTTTGCCCAAAATGTTTCAAAAGGCTTGGAAAAAATATAATTTTCATTCCAACCGCAGTAGTATTGTCTTATTTTATTTTTGTGATAACACCGCAATGGCAGTTCACTTATTATTAATAGGAAAACGGGTTCAAAGGGAAGAAGACATTGAGCTATAAATAAACTAGGGAGCATGAGTCTGTTTGCTTCACGCTGGAGCTACACTTTGACCGTCCAGGGACCACAGCAGTGCCCTGCCAAAGGGATGAACACTGCCATCCCACCCCCATCTCAGGGGGTGCAGGGGGACATGCAGGGACAGAGAGCCTGTCAGTCTATCCAGGTAGTACGTATGCTATCAAAAGCCCACACAAGCTTGAGAAGTTGAGTGCTCATTTTGAAAACTCAGCTGGCTTGTTCCAAGCCCAAACTAAGATAATCCCTTCTCCCTCAACCCTCAGTCGCCCCATCATTGCATGCTCTCCTTCTTTTGGCAGCCCATGACCATGAGGGTCTAGCTCCTGTCACAGCCCACAGCAAGGGCACCAAAGGACTGAGCTTAACATGACGCAGAAATTGGACCCTGGCTTTTGTTGTGGCCTTGCCGAGGACACAGTTTGACTTTTTCCATGGCGGGTGGAGGGAGAAGGGACGTTGGAAACTCAGGGGCAGCTGCTTTTTCCACCCATGTACACCATGCCACGCCACAATCTGGGACATGTAGGCCCTTGGAAGGCTTTTCTCATGATCCTGTGAAAGAGTCTAATTTCCACCAACAACAATAGTACATTTACAAAGGTATTTAAGATATGTAAATTTTTATTTTACCACACCTATTTATTAATGTTTCTTTAGAATGTGACCAACCATATTTATATCTAATAAACAAATACCCTATTAACAAAGAGATGGCTGAAATAATGGTTAAGTAAAATGACTATTTCTGAGTGAGTCATGTTTGCCTATATTTTCATAAAACATTACATAGCTCTATCATTTCGTTTCTGAAACCTTAGAATACAATTAAAAAACTACTATCAAAATCCTTTTTAAGTTTTTTTATATTAATTTAATCATTAAATTCACTTTTTCTTGTATACCTCTTTTTTTAGGTTCTTTTCCACTTAGTCTAATTTTTAATGTTGTATATTTTAAATAATTAAAGACTTTTGTTCCCTAAGAGATGATCTTAACTTTCTATTTAGTATTTCTTTGAAACAGATCACAGGAATAAAATATTTCAACTAGAAAAGCTAAATGCGTTATACAAGTATATATTCATGAGTACCTGATTAGGCAACTTAAGGTATAGACTTCGAAAACAGATGAAGCATATAAGAGCCACAATGTTTCAAAAAAACATAAATATATTGAATTTTTAATATTTTAGTGCTTTACCACTTGTTTTTAAAAGTTGGTGAAGCATTATTTGAAAGCCATTGCCTTCTGTATGAGATTTCATTTATTTTTCAAGTAATATTTCCCAAGGATGCTTGACTTTAGAAGTTATTTCAATGAAAATATATCTAAAGAACCTAAAAGGAGATATTTTCCTAAGATGTTTTCTGAGCACCTGAAAAATTCTAAAAGAATATTTTTACTCTATTAAAAAATAACAATGCACCCATCACTGATATATATATATATATATATATGATATATATATATATATATATGACACATTTTAAGTGTATGTGTATACACTTTAAAAAATAAAAATTTTTGTAATGTAAGATTATTTGTGATATCTCTGAAATTTTATTTTGAACTTTTTGAACTTTTAAATTTTTACATAATAATAGAGATTTTACATAATAGATGGCTAATCAAAAACTCCAGATGTTTCTTATTTGTTAATTATTTCAATTGTTTTTTAATCGTTCCAGTGATCTTTCTGTGACTAGCCTCAACATTATTATCATCCATTGAAATATTTTGGAAAACATCAGTAAAATGTAAAGAAACCCAACTGAATGAGAGAACATATTCACTGATATGTCTGATAAGGAGTTATCAAAAATGTATAAAGATCTTAAACTCAACACCCCCAAAACAAACAATCTGACTACAAAATGGGCAAAGGGCCTGAATAGGCACTTCTCCAAAGAGGTTGTACAAATGGCCGATAGACATATGAAAGATGCTCAACATCACTAATCATTGGAGAAGCGTAAATAAAAGCCACAATGAAACATGACCTTGCACTGGTCAGAATGGCTAGCGTCACAATAAATCAACAAACAGCAAGTGTCAGAGCGAAAGTGGAGGAAAGGGAAGCTTCGCACACTATGGGTGGAGTGCAGAATGGTGCAGCCACTGTGGAAAATAGGGAGTTACCTCAAAATATTAAGAATGGAATTGCCACTCTGGCTGGTGGCATAGTGGATAAGGTGTCGGCCTGCAAATCCAAAGGTCGCTGGTTGGATTCTCCAACCAGGGCACATAACCAGGTTGCAAGCCAAGTCTCTGGCCAGGTCCATAGCTAGAGGCAGGTGAAAGGCAACTATACGTTGATGTTTCTCTGCCTTTCTGCATCTCTCCCTTCCCCTCTCTCTGAAAAATAATAAATATTTTAAAAAAAAAAAAATGGAATTGCCTTATGACCCAGGATTCCACTTCTGGGAATATCAAAAGAAAATTGAAACACGAATTTGAAAGAATACATGCACCCTTATAGTCATTGCAGTGTTATTTACAATAGCCAAGATTTGGAAACAGCCCAAGTGTCCATCAGTAGATGAGTGGATAAAAATGCTATGGTATATTTACACAATGGAGTACTACTGCACCATAAAACTTAGGAAATTCTATCCTTTTCAATAGCATGGATGAACCTGGAGAACACTATGCTAAGTGAAATATGCCAGTTAGAGAAAGACAAATACCAGGTGATTTCACTCATACGTGGCATCTAATAAACAAAACACACTAACAAGCAAAAACAGAGACAGATTCACAGATAAAGAGCAAGACAGTGGGAGAACGAGGGGAATGGAGGGACCGAGCTAAAATTTGTTTTAAAGAGAAAAAAACATCTGGAGATAGACACTAGTGTGGTGATTTCCAGGGGAGAGGAGATGAGGGACCGTGGGGAAGGATACAGGGTGGGTAAAAGGTGACTGAAAGAGGCTTGACTTGGGGTGGTTACCCCACAATCCAGTGTGCAGATGATGTGTTGTACCTGGAACCTGTGTAATTCGTAAACCTGTATCACCCCAATAAAGTTAATAAAAAATTAAAAAATACATTTACACAACATAGATTTTTTTCAATGGCTTCATTTGGTTGAGTGCAGGGTTTTCATCCATTTTATTTTACTTTATTTCTCCCCTGCCTTCTGCTTTGTTTACCTTCATTTCTCCATTATCTATATTTTATCCCAGTACTAGGATGCCACACATCATTTGGTATTTTGTACTGATTTTCTATATGTAAACAAGCGCACATATATTCTTTGAAAATTAAACCAAGTGTCTGCTGCAGCTATAACCAAATAACATAAAACTTACATCAATGCAAATACCTTTAAAGAGCAATAACCCTGCAAGTTTCAAACATCATACTGTCGTATTTGTATAGATTTTCAACCACTATAATTATATACTTATTTTTTGGTTTATATTTAAGTTACCATTTACTTGTGAGAATTAAGTGAGTCTGGCTGAATTGGCAGGTAGATGATGACTCAGAAATCAAGATTTTGAACAAAAGCTTACACTTAGTACTTCAAAAACTATGACATTTTCTTTTGCTTTGTAGGTAAGACCCTGAGGATGAAGTCATAAAGATCTATTTAGATATGCTCTTTCTGCTCTTTAGGATATATACTCTTCTGGTAAGTACACCATCAATGTAATGCATCGTATTAACAAGCTATATTCCTGGAGCAAACGCAGGCCCTTGTGAGGTTAAATTTAGCCTGCGTCAGAGCTTCGTTTCTTTGGAAGAGTTTAGAGATATTTTCTTTGGATAAGACCATTTTGGTAATTTACACAGAATCAGGATTTAAGTTCTGCTGGAACGGACTTCAGAATTTTTATTTTTTTATACTCTAGATTTTTTGAGGCGAATAAAGTCAGGAAACATGACTAGTAAAAGCTAAGATTATTATAGATTTATGTATGTCAATAGACTTTTATATGGCAAACTTTTGTAATATTTCTCATACTAACCTAAAAGATGGTGCTATCTTTATAAACTGCTATTATTAGCACAGTAATCAATAGTTTTAATGAACATTAATTTACCTGAATGAAAGTAGAATAGTTTATATCAGGGTTTATTTAAATTGTATATAAAGTCTTCATATATACATGTATATGATGCATGTTTATGCTTACATCACACCTATATATTATGTGCATCATATAATACTATCACTGCATAAGTTTAACATGAAAAGCAGTGGTACCCTGGGTCACAAGCTTCTTTTTTACAGCCTGGCTAACCCAAGAATGCTCTGGTGGAAGGAATCATTCTCTTGGCTGACAACTCTGATAATGAGAATCTCCATCACTTGCTCTAATAAGCAAACTCCCTGTTTCCCAAGAACATTCTTTCAGAGCCTCTTGAATGTGTATCTGACTTGAAAGGATGGCCTATCCACACTGCCATTTTCTTCTTTTATTTTCAGTACTTGGGATTCAGCTCAGGTCGAGACCAAAGAAGCAATTCTATCTCCCAAGTGCTGCAGCTGGGTGCCTCCAGGGTCCCTCCATTCATAGTGGGGGAAGGCGTGGCCGGCTCATACAAGATGACTTGAAAAGGAAAATCAATACTGCCTCTTCGTCCTCAAGAAATCTTGCACTAGCCTGGCCAGGATCCAAACAGAAAAGGCTCACGTTGAAAAAAAAAAACGTGGCTGCCAGTGAGAATGATACTGGGAGATGCATACCAGAGTACCGGGTTACTTGAGTTTTTGCCAATGATACACACATCACTGCAAGGGGAGATAGTCTGTCTTCCCTTCACCCACTGGGTTTAAATGAAAAATATAAATATTGGAAAACAATAAAGGAAAGGTTTGTTTCCTTTAGTCAAGTCTTATTGCCTAGTTATGAATTGAATCATGTTATTAAATATTAAAAGTTTTTAAAATGTGTGCATAAATATGATAAATAATAAATCACCCTTATTATATTAATGTTAGAAACTAATGGTGAGTTTTGTCAGAATATTATTGATGTGAATTATTTGGATTCTTTTCAGTAGTATGTTTTTCCTTTTCCCTTGTACCATGACCTATGTAGTCAAAATTTAAATGCAACATTCTTCCAGTTTCATAGAAACATATATAGTTTTCTTTATTTATACTAAGGAGAAAAATAACCAACTAGTAAAAGATCAATCCATCTTTTACAGAGACTGAGTCAAATAGAGAGAGACTAATGTTAATTTAACCTACATAAATTTCTAAGTGAACAAAAACATTGCACAGTGCTTTTTAGTCTTAACATAACTAACATAATTCTTCCTCAAGTTGAGAATCACATAAATATAATTTTAAAATATTTTATTCAAATCGTTTGGGTTATGTTGATACAATTGATGATGTCATTGCTTCCCTGGTTGAAGACACACATGGATTCCTAATATGCTGCACATTTTTATCATGGTAAATAAGCAAAAAAAATTCTATAATACAAAAAAATTAATCCTCGTTGTTTAGTTAAGGGTTAAGATAACTGAAGTTTTATATGATAGAACCAGTCAATATTACTCTAATAAATGCTGGATATTTTATGCAAACAATTAAAAACATTTAACCTGACCTTCAGAATTCTAAATATAAACCAAAATAATTTTAAATAAGAGTACCAAGTACAGCCCTGGCTGGTGTGACTCAGTGGATTGGTATCAGCCTGCAAACCCAAGGATTGCTGGTTCGATTCCCAGTCAGGGCGCATAACCAAGTTGCAAGTCAGGTATTTATCCAGGTCCTTAACTGGATGGAGGCAGGTGAAAGGCAACCATACATTGATGCTTCTTCTCCTTTCTTCCTCCCCCCCTGCACTCTCTCTGAAAATAATGAATAAATCTTTTAAAAAATTACCATTAAAAAAGCACCAAGTACAAAAACCTACCCTTAACATAAATATCTACTCTAGATAAATTGTGGTATTGTATATGTATAGTGTTATCATTTATTAGGCCTTATGGATACAAATAAAACATGATCCCTGCCTTGAAAGCTTTGTGTTCTAGATATTTTGCTAGTTTCCACGTGCCACTAATTTTATTATTCAAAATAATTCTGTGAGATTAGTAGTGGCTTTCACATAGTAATATAAATACTAAGAAATTCAGAAAAGTTATATATCCCATTCTGTCTGACTCCAAATCTAAGCATTTATTCACCGCAGAGAAAGGCCTTTGATAACTGTTATGTGATATCTCGGCTGTAACTGAATCACAGCATAAAGAAGCAAAGTATAACATAACATATAATATATTTTATACTCCTGGGTTACTGAAATGTTTCCCATGGTCTCACAATGTTCTACTTTATTTTGCTCTAACATGTACATACAGGTAACACCTATATAACATGGTTGTTAGATTTCTAAAAAATGCCAAGTTACGCGAATCTGTGTTATATGAAACAAAGAACTAGTATAAAAAAAAGGGGTTAGGTTCTGAAAATTAAAGTATATTTTTATAATTAAGAGAAATATCTTTATAAAAGCAACTTTCGCCGAAAGTATAACATTATTATACAGTAAATGTTTTCTTCATCATCACTACTAAGCACCATTCACCAAGGGCATTTTCTTATTGACAAGGTATCTTCATCCTTTGAGCTTTCTTCAGCATTATCTTGACTTCCATCTTGCACTTGTTGCAAAATATCTGTTATTTTAGGTTGCTTGCTTTTAGCTGAGAAATCTTATAAATTTCATCCATTTCAAATGAGATATTTTTTGCTCTTATAAGCTCTTATTACATTCCATATTGTTCAGAGATTTCTCTAAATTTCAAACCGTGTTAGAGTGAAACCATGTTCTAGGATGCAGTGTTATATGAGTGTTTTCCCCAACTCTCCAACTGTGTTAGAGCAAAGCCATGTTATAGAAGTGCCCTTTTAATTGGGGGTTACCTGTATTTGTGTCCACAATTAGTTGCACAACATGATAGCAATAATGAATTTGCAGGGCTGTCTTTGGTTAAATCATTATAATGTTTTGTTTCCCTTGTATCTGTACACAAATACACATATATTAGTTCATACACAAATATATGAACTAAACGAAGATAAAACTTCACCCATATTTCATATAAATCTCTTTGGTTAGTAAAGGATAAAAGGAGTCAAATATTTGGTGACAAAAGATGATTTGACTTTGGGTAGTGGGCATACAATGCAATATATAGATGATGTGTCACAGAATTGCCCACTTGAAACCAACATAATCTTATTTACCAATGCCACCACAATACATTTAGTTAAGAAGTAAATATATATTTATGAAGTTATGGAATTCTTTAGGTGTAAATCACTCATATTCCGGATCTATTGCTTTTCACATTATTTCTTTATTCTAATCACTTCAACCATAAAACAAAAACTTCAATATTGACACTTAAGATCACAGACAGGTAGTTTTCTTTCAAGGCCTAAGTAAAATTAAAAAGCCACACTTCAAAATTAAATTCAACTGTATAATTTATTTTTTGACTGTATCATTGGGAAAATATAGAAAATGATATTCTCCTTTTAGCCACTATTATTATTTTTAACATATATATGAATAATGGCTGTTGACTTTTTGGTTAGTGAAACATTTTTCACTTTTATCCTGGTTTATTAGTTTGAATGACTGTAAAACCCAAATAATCACCTTTTAAAAAGAAAACCAATTTCAATTTTTTAAAAAGATTTGATACAATTTTAAAGCTTTTCTATTTTTTAAAGATTTTGTTATTTTTAGAGCGAGAGGAAGGGAGAGAGGCAGAGAGGGAGAGAGACATCCATGTGTGGTTGCCTTTCACCTGCCTCCAGCTATGGACCTGGCTGGAGACCTGGCTTGCAACCCGGGTATGTGCCCTGGCTGGGAATCAAACCAGAGACCTTTGGGTTCACAGGTTGGTGCCTTATCCACTGTGCCACCAGCCAGGGCCTCAATTTTAATTTTTCATACTCAAGGCTGCTTCACTTAGAGTGACAACTCCCATATAATATAGATAATTTCAAATAAATCACAATTCTTTGAATTTAGAAATATGAAGAGCAACTGCAGTAACAAAATGAAATGTCACACTGTGCCAAATAGTGAGAAAAAAATCTCTGTACAGATGGTAAAAATCAAATCCATTCTCAACTTTGCAAGCCATTACTATATGATGAAAAGTATCAGTTAACATAACTTGCATCTGCCATATTTACCCATCTGAAAGGCAAATAAATAAAATGTAAATAATCTGTGGACAACTGTACAGAAATGTTTTGAAACACTATTATAATGTTTTAAAAATTATAAACAATAGATACAATGCTTCTCAGCAATTCTTTGGCATGATCATTGTTGGAGGTAGGCCAAGGGTGGAAGAGTTGGAATGACTAGAAAAGCATACACAATAAAATACAAACAAGAAGATGAATATAGCATTATTTTTAAAAAAAAAATTAAAGAATTACTCTTTTTAAAAAGATTTTATTTATTCTTTTTAGAGAGAGGGTAAGGGAGAGAGGCGGAGAGGTAGAGAGACTTCAATGTATGGTTGCCTTTCACCTGCCTCCAGCTGCAGACCTGGCTGGAGACCTGGCTTGCAACCTGGTTATGTGCCCTGGCTGGGAATTGAACCAGCAACTTTTGGGTTTTTGGGCTGGCACCTTATCCATTGTACCACCAGCAGAGCTTTAAGTTATTTTTCACTTGATATTTTTACAGTGATGTCATTAATTAAAAATGAAAGAAAATAGCCCAATTGTTTGTGGTCTAAATTGCTGTAATTAGTGTATATGAAATTATTTACCAACAAACAGTTGAGATAAGTAGAATATAATTTTTTGTAATGAGATTGTTTTGGAAAAATAATGTATTTAATAAATGATTTAGATTGTGCATATTCCTATGTTTGTCATTAGAATCAGACTCAAGCCTACAAGTTAGTTGCAAGATGATGTTGGATAATCAATTACTATATCAATGTATCAGATTTCACTTTTCATAAAGAAAAAATAATCAAACACAATGGTCTAAAGATCCCTTCTTGTTTCAAAAGTTTTTGATTTGATAATACTGTCTATAATACATTAGACCAATGTCTAATTGAAAAAGATGGCTGCAAGTGTGTAACAAATACAATAATTTCATGTAACAATATTTAAATATGTTTCAAATTAAATAAAAGAAAGTAAGTGTACAGGTTTTGCCTGTATTTAAATGAAATTATTTTATGTATTTCTTCTATACTTTTAAAATGAAATTTATTGGCATGTCATTGGTTAATTAAGTTACACAGGTTTCAAGTGCACAAGGCTCCCAACATCATCTGTACGTTGCATTGTGTGTTTGCCACCCAGAATTAAATATCCTTCTGCCATCATATATGTGACCCCTTTTACCCTTTGCTACCGGCCCATTGTCCTTCCCTCTGGCAGCTAGTGCACTGTCATTCTAAAGCAAAATCTCCAGGGGTGACACTGGTGCTCTCCCAGATTTTTGTTGGTTGCCTCCTCTGCCCTCTGTGTCCTGGTTTCACATGAACCTCATACAGGGTTCTCCTCAGGTTCCTGGCCCAGTGAGCTTCACTCCTTGTTGTGTCAAGCTGAATGGGTTGTGATCATGAAAGGTTGATACACATCCACAAACACAACATTGTGCAGAATTAAGTCTCTGTCCTATGCTATTCCTGGTTTACCTGTTCAACCCTCCTCTGCCCTAAAACCTTGGAAAGCACTGATATGTTTATAGCAGTTATAGTTTTGCCATTTCCAGAGTGTTATAGAGTTGTAATTACACACTATGTCGCCTTTTCAAAATGGCGATTTCACGTAGCAACTTGCATCTCAGAGTCACACATTTTCCATGGCTTGTTACCTCATCCTTTTAACGCTGAAAAATATTTTCTTGTTTGCATGTACCGCTGTTTGTCTATGCATTCACCTTTTTATTGATTTATTTTTGTTGTTATAATTGTTTCACCCCCCACCCCCATTGCTCTCCCCTGTCTCCTTTCATTCCACAGCCAATCCCCACCTCTTTGTCCATGTCCATGGGTCTTTCACAATAGCTCCTCATCTAAACTCTCCTCCTCCACCACTTTTGAAGAACATCTTATTTCTTTCTAGAGTTTGGCAAAAATGCTGCTACGAACATTGATGTGTACATTTCTGCTTGGGTAATTTTTCAAGTATTTGAGAAAATAAGTAAAAGCAAAATTGTTAAGCACTGTTAGGAACTGCAAATTGCATTTATTGGGCATGGAAAATTTTATCATAAATGGGTGTTCAATTTTGTTAAATACTTTTTCTGTATCCATTGATCTTATTATACTTTTTATTATGTTTCATGTTGGTTTGGTAGTTTACATTGATTAATTTTTGAATGTTGAACTAGCTTTGCATACCTAGAACAAATCCCACTTGATCGTGTTGTACAATTCTTTTTAGAAATTGCTGGTTTGACTTACTATTAGATGGAGATTTTTGTATGTATGTTTATGGATGATATTGGTCTGCAGTGTTCCTATTTTGTAATATCTTTGGCTTTGGTAATAAGATAATTCTGGCTTCTTAGAATGATGTAGGAATTATTCCTTGTTTCCATTTTCTGGAAAATGTTATGGACATTACTATTTGGTATTACTGTTTCTTATCATGAAAGTAAAACTTTATGTCTGTCCTGCCTTCTCTCTTTCAAAGCTGACCATATGTCTGGGAAGGGAAGGACAGGACAGAGGGTATGGTGTGAGCTAAATAAATGTAAAGATGAAGATGCATGTGGGGATATTTTATGAGTACCATTGGTATTTATCATAATTATGTAGGGGTATATTTTCAGTCAATAGCTAACATGGACCAAATTTTCTTTCTTTCTTTTTTGAACTTGCTCAGGAGCAAAGGTCAACAAAATCATAGCATCTAGTAGATTTTAGCCATGTTCATATATTTATTAGGTTTATTTTAATTCTTTCCAGAACCTATCAAATTATACAATGACAACCTCTATTTCACTGCACTGTGATCTTAAAGAAAGTCTTTGCCTTCATTGCCATTTTAATGACATGTTTGTGGAGGGAAAATAATTTGTTCAAGTCCCCTCATTATAACTAAGATTTATCAGTTCTTAAATTTTCATTTTTGGAAAAAGATTTAATTAGTTTTAGAGAGAGGGGAAGGGAGAGAGGCAGAGAGGGAGGGAGACATCAATGTTTGGTTGCCTTTCACCTGCCTCCAGCCACGGACCTGGCTGGAGACCTGGCTTGCAACCTGGTCACGTGCCCCGGCTGGGAATCGAATCAGCTACCTTTGGGTTATCCACTGTGCCAACTGCCAGGGTCAGGTCTTAAACTTTCTAATGCATTTTACAAGAATGCAGCAAACACTATTCATAGGGCTACTGAAAAGCTGGTAATAACCAAATATCTCATAATGAAAACATATTAAGTATTATTTATATGCACATATGAAAAAAAGGGAAAACCATTTCCATTGTTGGTGGAAGTGCAGATCAGTTCAATCACTGTAGAAAACAGTAATGGAGTTACCTCAAAAATTTGAAGATAGATGTGCCTTACAAGCCAGTGTTTCTACTTTTGTGTCTATACCCAAAGAAACCCAAAACACTAATCGAAAAGAATACACGCACCCCTATTTTTATTGCAGTGTTATTTACAATAGCCGAAAAATGAAGCAACCCAAGTTCTATCAATGGGTAAGTGGATAAAATAGCTGTGGTACATTTATACAATGGAATACTACTTGGGTGTAAAAAAGAAAGAAACCTTACTTTTGTTGACAGCATAGATGGACCTGGGGAATATTATGCTAAGTGTAGTAAGTCAGACACAAAAAGGCCAATACCATATGATTTCATTCATATGTGGAATCAATCTACAGAGCAAAAGGAAGAAACAAAATAGAAGCAAGACTCATAGATACAGAAAACAGACTGATGGTTGCCAGGGGTTGGTCGGTTGGGTGAAAAAGGTAAGGGATTGAATAGAACGAACAGATTGGTAGTTGCAAAAGTACAGGATAGGGAACTTAGTGAATTGTATAGTGATAACTATGTATGGTGCCAGGTGGATACTTAAATTATCAGGGGGACCATTTTGTAAAGTATATAATTATCTAAGCACTATGTTGTATGTTTGAAACTAATACAAAATAATATTGAATGTAAACTGTAATTTAAAAATAAAATTTTAAAAAGACATCACCATATTGCAGAATCTGCTTTATTGCTTTTTGTTTCTTTTAAAAGGCCCTTAAAATAATGCTAGAAAATCTTTTATGTCTTAACCAGGATAAGAACACTTATAAGGATAAATGTGTTTGTTTTGAAATCAGGACACATGCTTTTATGATCCCATTTTCAAGTTTAATAAAAGTACTTGAGAAAACAGTAAATAACAGAAGACAAGAAGTCTTATTTTCCTTTTTATGTGATATATGAATGTGATTGAAGTAGTTCAAAGATAAGTTTAGATCTTAACTTTAAAGAAGAAGATAACCAATATACTGGAGAACTAAATGTAGGTCCTAGGGAAAAGAAAAGGAGAAAAACAATTTCATAATTAACATAAGGGTTTGCTGTATCTCTAATAGTGATTTACATATTAAAGTATAGCAACACTTGCTTATATTTCCAGTATCAAAGTACTAAATAATCATAAAAATGGGTTTGATTTCTGGAAATAATACACTTTCTTCATAAAATAAGGTCCTGAATTTTAGATGAGAATTTTGCATTATAAATGTACTGTACAGACATTCTGCCAAAGATTATAATAAATCCCTTTTATTTAACTCAGATATATTATTTATAACAATGACGTAAGGAACCATGCACACAAAATAAAAACAAAATATTAACCTTACGCAGTACTTCAATCAAACACATTAGGCATACAATTATTATCTTTACAATTGCACTTTAAAAAAGAACAAAAACACTCTCCTTTAAATATGTGAGAAAAATACCCTTTGAACATGCTAAAGTATTCTTTCTTATTGAAGAGGTCATATTTCTTTCATAAGTGATATTTTGGTCTAATGTCAAAATTTTAATAACTGCTAAAAGCATAAAATAGAAATGTATGTATAATATCTTCATGGGCTTAAAAATTATGGAAATAATTTGTTTTATACATGTTTAGAAGCATGAAATTACATTTTAATTTCTAATGCCAAAAGCAAAACAGTATATACAAAAATGTTTAATGCATGCATGTTTATTTTATATTTAAAATTACATAAATTTCAAGTTAACTTGAATGTTTAATTTCCATCACTATAAAAACTATTCTACATTATTAATTATTCCTGCTTATTAAATAGAATCACCTGATATAAATTCCAAACTTGTAATATCGGCTTAAAGAAAAGAAAGCACTTACATAATAAGGGATGTGGAGTATAAAGCAAAACTCAGCCATTCTAATGGTTCACAAATAATGCTTTTAAAAAACTATGGAAAATTATCTGAAGTGATACATTTTATGGCTCATTATTTTCTAAAATGATGCAATGATCATTACATCTACTATTTTTAAATAATTTTATGTGAAAACTTCTTCTCTTTTGTAATTTTAAGGAAGCTGCTATTGACTTAAAATCTTTAAAACAGTGACAGACATGCAACTTAAGCATTATACAAAAATGGAAAATTGTGTTACTTATTTCCTTTTTCCAGAGTCTTCTGTAAAAAAAAAGGCAATACATAAACTTTTACTAGCAATGGATGAGAGATTTGGAATATACAACTTTAAAAAAAATTTTAGGTCTTTGAAACAAAGTAAAATAAAACATATGAAGTCTAAATAACTGTACTCTGCTAAGAGCTAAGATAAAGCATCTTAAAATATTAAATATAGTTGATAATGTTAAAAATGTTTAAATATGTTTACCTGTGAATAGCTGAAATTTGTTAAATTCCTCTCACATTTTAAGGACCAAAAAGTTATCCTTAAATGAAATATCTGCATCTTCACAGCCCAATGAATTTCTTGGTACCAAACTTATAATTAAAAATCCTTCTCACCCCCTCTGTCTCTCTGTCCAGCTCTGGCCTGTTTCTCTGTCTCTCTGTGTCTATGTTTCTCTCTATATATCTAAATACCAGTGATTTTCACCCAGTGTGCCACAAGAATTTTTAATTACATACATTACCTGACTGGTCAGTGTCACTAGTCAGTGACACTTCCCTTAGATTGTCAAATAAAAAATGACAATGACCAACACATCAAATAGCCATAAAGGGAAGAGTTTAGTCAAAGAGCTAGTATAAATGACCCATGGACATGGAAAACATGTGGGACTGACGGTGGGAGAGGGGATGGTGTGGATGGGGTAGGGGAGAGCCATGGGGGAAAATGGCATAAATGTAAGACAACAAGTTGATCGAAAAAATGCAAGACAGTTACAAGAAGAAAGAAGCAAAGAAACTGGACTAGACAAAAGAAGTATCTGGCTGGTTATTTCGAGGTCACTGTCCTTTAGAGAACAGTAAGGGTCGATCAGGTAGGTGACCTAGCTGGTGGTGATCAGGTGATTCCTGGCTGCCTGATAGAAGATTCTGTGTCTAGGAGAGATGAAACTGTCATTAAGTCTGTTTGGTGATGTGGGCTTAGCAAAAGCAGCCCCTTTGGGGCCTATTTTCTTGTTTTTTAAAATATTTGTATATACATTGTTTTTCAAAGCCCAGGCTTTTTAACTACTGCAAGCAATTCCTCACCTCATGTCCTGTTATTCCTATAGCTTTCTACACCTTGTAATTGCATAAGCATCTTCATTTGACAAAAAGACCAAACAGAGAGCTTAAGAGACCTGCCTGCTTTCATCGACATCTCTGTTCACATCATCCTCTTTCCTGCTATCGGAGTGGAGTTTTAAATTGCAAATTTAAACATGGCCCTCCTCGTTTTTCATGCTCTCAGTGGCACTTCACTGAATCCCCACATGTGCTCGCTGTGCTCGCCCTGTTCTCCAGAGCACAGCTCTGCCTGCCCAGCTCTCATCCTCACGGATGCCTGGTCCTCTTCCACATGCCCTTGACAGTCTAGTTTCTCTTATTCTTCAAAACGCAAATGGAAACCAAACCCAAGTTCGGCTGCCTGCGCTGATGAAAGTCCAACTCGTGAGACAGGTGCTGGTGAGAAGGAAAGGGGTTTATTCAAGTGCCCGCCGCCTGAGAAGTTGGGGGACTCATGTCCTCAAAACTCCACTTACCATGACGGTGCAGGCCGAGATTTTTATTAGGAGGAAGAGGAAGAGTAGAACAAAGAGATCGGGGAAGGGCTATGGACAGGTAGGCAGTATATTTGATGGTCCTATTATGGATTTTCATGGTCAATGTTCTTGAGTTGACCATCTGGTCGTATCCCTGTGTCTGGAGCCCTTTGAGGTCAGGCTGTTCCTTAGGTTCACGTAGGAATTGAAACTGCTCATTCCAGTAAATTATACAAAAACTTTTAACATGCATGATCTAGTTTGAGAGAATAATGGGGTTGGAGTAACAAGGTGGATTTGACATTTACTAAGACTTATATGGGTAACTTTATATAACTTACAGCACATTCATCCTCCATTACAAACTAAGCATCTCCCCTCTAGGACATCCTGCTTGATATACTAAATATGATTAAAGGCCTGTATCTTCTTTAAAGATTTTTATGCATCTTTGATTTTCTGCAGTTTAAAAATTATATGCCTAGATGTAGATTTTAGGCATTTATCATGTTCAGCTACCTGTATCTGCGGTTTGTTGTCTGACATTAACTTGGAGGACAAGTTATTAAATTCTTCATCATTATTTCTTCACTTATTCCTTAACTTCCTTTCTCTCTTTCTTCGTTTTCTGGCCTTCCTATTACCATCACCTTATTTGTACATCTCTTCCAGTTGTCCCGAGGTTCTTAAATATTCTGAGGTAGTTTCTTCTTTTTTCCATGTTTTTTCTCGTTGATTTTCAGTTTTAGAAGTTTCTTTTGCCATGTCCTCAAGCTCATACTTTTCTATATATCAGTCTACTAAGGAGGTACAAATGGCATTCTTTGTTGATGTTAGAGTGTAGCTGACCTCTATTATATCTTTTTATGTTGGCGTTTTCTTAATATTCCCATCTCTCTACTTATATTACCCATCTATTCTTACATATTACCTACTTTTTTCCACTAGAAAACTTACCATATTTATCACAGTTATTTTAAAATTCTGGTCTACCTTTTGCCACACCTATCTGACTCTGGTTTTGGCACTGCCTTTTTTTGTTACATCAATTTTTTATCCTTTAGTACACCTTATAATCGGTCATTGAAAGTCAGACATCCTGTCCTGGCTAAAAGGAATCCGCACTGATTCCTACAGAGGTTTTCTCCTGCGGGGTCTCCTGCTGTGGTGGTTAAGTGTTGATTCTCTGCATGTTCCTATCTGTCTGTGTTCTATTTTTGGGGACCACAATTTGCCTGTAACCTCAATTCATTGACAGATTGAAGAAGAATTGTTGGTTTTCCATTTGTCCCCTTTTTTCTTGTTTTATAGGACAGAGTAACGACTTTGAAATTATTTACACGTTGGATCAGAAACTGAAAGTAACCATGTTTTCAGTGCCTTAATTGTCTATATTTAATAAATGTACATTTATATGATCTAGCCTCTTAGAAACCTGTATGGTACTATAATAATTATCCACATTAATTTTAATACAATTTCATGCTTATTATATTTTTCTGTTGGATAGCGTTTATTTTGACAGTGGTCATTACATCTTTCTACTTCTTTCCAACACTAGAAATTAACTCAGTGTTTGATAGTGGTAAATGGTTTAGGAATTGAATGAAAAATAAGAAATAATTCTATTTAAAGTATTTATTTTGATACAGGTTTATTAAGCTTAATTTAAGCTTAGATATTTATTAATTAAATTTTAAAAAAGTGTGAATAGGTTAATATTCAGATATGATAGGCTAATTTACATTATAGATTCAAGCAATCCTGGACTCTCCATATCTCGAACTAGTTAAGATTAATTTATTATTCACATCCACTAATGGGTGTCTGAGGGTGCTCATGTATTTGAGTTTAGCCAAGAATCACAAGAAGACAGAACATGATATCTGGGGTATCAATGGTGAATGTAGTTTTTGCCTAGAATCAGTAGACTGGAAACCTACTCTTACATAAACTCACATGAACATATTTTACTCTAAAAGGTGTAAGGATGTGACCCCCTACAATGTATTGGATAGGTAAAATACAATTTCACTTTTTTGTTTTAAAGATGTATTTATTCATATGTACATATCTTCTAAATTGGCTCTAATAATAATGAGGTCCTAGGCTTTGATGTTAAATGTGAACATTAGGACACAGATTTTTCAAACATTTCTTATGGCTATTTTTTTATTTTGAATGTTATTTTTTAAATGTCCCTGTGTATTGTGTGAAAGTAGACTATTAAAAAAAATCTTAAGTTGTCATTTCAGTGTATATCAGCTATCCCCAAGAAACTGATTAAAAGCAATTTCGAAGGAATTTATTAACATATGGAGATATTAAGCAATCATGAAAAAAACATTGTAAAGGAAGTCAGTAAAAATAAATAAAGCAATGCACCCAAAACAGAAAGCCCATGAGCATTTTATTTAACATTTCAGAATGTTATATTATGACATTTATAATGAGACTGTTGCCTTAATGATATCTATGGTTTTTTAGCCTAAAGTTCTGATTTATGTGAATTTGTAATGACATATTTTATGATTGCAAGTTATTCCTACCTGTCCTGTTTATAATTGCCCAGACATTGAATTTTCAGTTCTTCAAAGCCTTTTATCTAACTTTGAACTTTTCTTTGACTAATTAGGCAGCTGAAAGTAAAACAGATTAGCACAAACGAGTTCATTTCTACAGTCTATCATTGCAACTAAATACCATAGCTGGATATTTTAACTGCACCTATCATCTTTTAAAAATATTTACTGATTAGTGAGGAATAAGCATTGAAGAGTTATTTTGCAAATATAATTCAAAAATATATTTAAAATAATTCCTACACAACTTAGGTAGTTTTAATTTTTTGTTGCTCCTAAGAATTAATTATAGCGAATGTATGAATTACATATTCATGAGATGGTATGTATATAAATTTTCCTATATGAGGGTAAGTAAATCTCTTCTAGGTACTCAACAGCCATTTAGGAGATAATCTACATTCTAGGAGGAAACTCACATACTTATATGCCAGACAGGCCTATGTATGAAACTATGTTAAACTACTATCCATTAAGCCCAGCAATTATACCAGATGCAAAACCAAAATACATCATAGAGGTTGTTCCATTTTAGGACTTGAGGTACCTGATCATTTTAATTCAGCCTTTGTGGCTGAATTAAAATGTTTATTTCCTTTATTTTATATATCTCATGAGTCATCTATAGCTTTTATCCACAAAAAAAATCAAAACATTGTGGTTTTCAAAAATAATTTTAATGATTCTCTTGTAGATAAATCACCCTGTGAACATTTTATTTTTAGTGGTCTACATGAATCTGGTGGTATACTGTGGACAATTAGCTAAAATATACTTTTGATGATAAAGGGCCTATGACACCAATTAGTCAAAAACTGATTTAGTCTATTTCCATAATTATTAACACTTAATGAGAGCCTACCATGTCCCAGGCTTTATGCTAAGTACTTTCCGCACATTATTGAATAGATCTTTATTCTGTAAGGTGAATGTTATGCCCAATTAGACATGAAGAAGGAATTGAAGGTTAGAAATGTGAAGCGGGTTGTCCAAGGTCATGCATTTGGTAAAATGTAGGGATGTCTTTTTATCCCTTATTGGAAACATTTTTCAATCTAGAGATAACTCCATTAGGATTTTCCCAAATCTTTTATATTCTTGTTTGAATTTTCAGTTTCTTGACACAATAGTGTTACTTAATTTTAATTATTTTTAAATTTTATTATGATAAAATTATTAAAATTTGATAATGTGCTTGAACAAAACAGGATTCTGATTGTGATAGTTTTTCTTTACATTTATTCCTTAAACATGCATAATTTTAAAGAAAATGTATTTCGCAGGGGCCAACAAATTTCACAACATGGGTATTGAAAATAGTTGATACTAAACTAATATTGTCATTTAAAATTTTTATAATTAACCTGTCTGGTGGCACAGTAAATAAGGCACCAGCCTACCAACCCAAAGGCCACTGGTTCAATTCCCAGCCAGGGCACATAACCAGGTTGCAAGCCAGGTCTCCAGCCAGGTCCCCAGCTGGAGGCAGGTGATGTCTCTCTCCCTCTTTGCCACTCCCTCTTACCCTCTCTCTAAAAATAATTTAAAAATCTTTAAAAAAAAAGAATTTTATAATTAAACCCTGAATGTTAGTTACCATTTGAGAATGTAAACAATATGGTATAATGAAATGCTCTTTGAAAGGACTTCTAAGTATAAATCAAGGATTACAGGACAATTATCATATTCCTTTTGTGTAGTAAATTTAGTATATATATATTCACAATTTGCTTTTTAATCATTTTAAGGCAAGGTATATTTCCAGTTACCATCTATAACATTTATTAATACATTTATGAGAACTACGTAGAAATAGGCTTCAATGAATAATATTCAGTATAAATCAGTGGTACCCTACTTTTCATTCTTTTATTCATTTGTTAAACTATTGGTTATTTTTTCATTCATTCATTCATTCATGCATTCCACTAAGCTAGCAGTAGATGTATTTTTGGGTCAGACAAGGTAATGACAAGAACTCTCTCAAACATCTCTCCAGATATACTTTCAAAACCTTAGTAAGAGGTCAATTATGTGGAGGTGCTGAACTTCTATTCATAAAATAAAGTCAGTTAAATAAATTACCAGAGACATTTTAATATGCAAATTCTTGCCAAAAGTGGCACAACATCATGCGGGAGTCACTCAAGCTGAATTTGTATTAAACTCCATGTTCGCCTATCCACACACACATTTATTCAACAATTGGCTCTAGGACTGCATGTACTTGAAATGACTGAGAGCACAGATCTAGCCTTAAAGACAATGGACACGTCCGACTTAGCGCCAAGGAGTGTCGTTGACTTCCACAATAACAGGAGGATTTTTGTCAACTTGCGCATTATTCAATTTGCAAATAGCATTTCATTGGAGTGCTACGTGATTGATCGCTTTGTGCTTTTCAAGATTGTTAAAACACAGATCCAACATCTGCGTTTAAGGGCTACCTGTGACAATGAGAAACAATAATATATTCATCACACCATGCGGGTGTACACTCAGGAATGAGTGGAGACAACTCTGTTGAACTTAGGTGAATAGCCACTCGACTCAGCAGAAATTGTTTGCAAGACTGAACATTTCAACCCAATGTAATATGTGTTCAAGTCATCACAGAAGTGACGTAGAAATGGCTGTTTTGAGTAAGGAGAGCCATGACAGCTGTTTAGTATTGTAAAGCACTCTTCAATCTTAGCTGTGAATTTAGAGGAAGGAATTTTAAATTGTATATATTTAGAATAGAGCAGGGTAAGCCACGTGGAAAGAAGCCACTGGGACTGGAGGTTCTCTTCCATTTTTGTCTAAAAGTGAGTGGGTATATATTTGTGTTAATTTCCTGCTGGTCTCATGATCAAACCACTGTTAGAATATTATACCAGTTTACATGTATATATTAATGCCTACATGAGAGGACCAGAAAAAAATCAGGAGTGCCCACAATTCTAAATTAAAGAAAATCACCTAAATTTCTTTATAGAAATACTTATTCTGAAGTCATCAAAGACTGGTGTTTAATATAATAAAATGAGTAGTTATTAATAATATAAAATAACAATGAAAGCTTTAGATTTTGCATTCAAATAAGCTTGGGTTACAATCACAATTCCTCCATTTCTTAAAAATCAAATAAAGCTGACTCATTTCCTTATATGAAAAATATTATCTCCTGCAATCATTAACCATTATTCTATGCAAAGTACTTTGTAGACAACCAATAATGTTGACACTTTAAAATATCTTTGCCTTATTTAATACCTCTTTATTAAATACAGGCTCCTTCTTCGCCAACTGAATAAAGACCTCTGTAGACCTAGACTTCAGTGAGGATGTAGTCTGTAAATATCAGTTACTACTTTACTATTATTTTTTTCCGCTCAATCTCCATGATACTATGAGACATATTAATCAGGTCTCTTTGTGAAGAAAGTGTAAGCAGGCTTCTGCTGTTTTAGCCACCATCTCTACAATGTTTACTTGTTTAACAATGGGAAAATCATTTTTTAATCTATTAAGCTCTTCCTATGATATTTGGGGTATAATATAAAGTATATTTAAATGAATATATTTATAGCTAAATTATATATTTTACAAAAATTATTTTTCCATTTGATCTACCTTCTCATTCTTAAAATCATCAAGATCAATTGTCAGGTTATGTAAACTCTCCAGTTCTGGTCTTTATTCTAATGAATTATTTCACATCTCTTGTTGAAGTCACTCCTATGAAATATCTACCTTTACAACCTTATCTACAAAGTGACAGTGTTTCTCTCTGAAACCTATTTCACCATTTGTCATTCTGAACTCATATACAGATAATAGTTCAAATAATTTATTATACTAAACACTATCCAACAGTTTTTTATTATAGTTGGTGGTTATATTGCTATTTATACTACTTGCTTAGACATGTGATTGTGTCTTTGGACTTTTACACTTAGTACATATTTTAGTCCACCATAAATATAAAATTTAGTTCCCTCAAAATCAGTCATTAAAAAAATTATTGTAAGCTACCATAGCACACAAGATATTATCAACAGGTTGTTTATTTTTACCACTTTTTTCCAAATAGGTTACTTCTCTGTAAATATCATACACAAATAAGTCTCATTATTTTTTAAGATGAGCAATATGCATTACCAGATTCTGATTATGGTTCTGATATTACCAATCCCTGATGCTTCCTTTTAGAACGAAATATACTTTAATCCCCCCATATATGATAGTTGTAAGTAAAATGGATATTCTTTGGGGTCTGGAAGATTATCCTGAGCCACAATATCTTTTGGGGATGCTATCTGTGTTCACCTAACAAAACTGAATTTTCTTTGGATTTCTAATTAAAGGGAACTGGGAAAAATTATTTAGCACTACACCATAAAGATACTTAAAGTACATGTAAATAAGTGTCTCTTCTTGCTGTCTTTGGAGCAAGCTCTTCAGTTTCCATAACCCTTTTGTATTTATTACAACAAATTCTGCTTTTATTTAAGTTATTTTCAGACTATTTTTGTTCCATGCAACCTAATTTAGTCATAATAGTGATATTTGTACATCTGAAATGAAAAAAGTTTAAAATCAAAAGTTTTTAATACATTTGGCAGCAAATTCTGGCAAAATCTATGTCAATACACACAAACATGTTACTTATAGTCATCATTCCTCCCTTTTCGAATGAACATTCTTATATTTTACTGAGGAATGATAAGGGAGTTGCCTTGACTCAAGTAGGAATATTATAAAATATGCAAAAATTAATTCTGAAGCACATTAATTTTTGCAAGATAGTTTTATATTTTATATGCTTAATTCAATAATTTGAGGACTTACTACTTTTTTAAAAAGATCTTATTTATTATTTTTAGAGAGAGGGGAAAGGAGAGAGACAGAAAGGGAGAGAGACATCAATGTATGGTTGCCTTTCACCTGCCTCCAGCTACAGACCTGGCTGGAGACCTGACTTGCAACCTGGTTATGTGCCCTGGCTGGGGAATCGAACCTGCGACCTTTGGGTTCGTAGGCTGGCATCTTATCCACTGTGCTACCAGCCAGGGTTATACTTCTTGACTATTTACAGTCTTTGCCAAGATTGTTTTGTTTGATGAACTGCTTCTATTGTAATATAATTACACATAATTATGTTTATATATAATATATACTTTATATATATATTTATATATAAATAAAAATATTTTATTTATTATTTTTCAGAGAGAGGGGAAGGGAAAGAGGCAGTGAGGAAGAGAAACATCAATGTATGGTAGTCTTTCAACTGCTTCCAGCTATGGACCTAGATGGAGATTTGCAACCTGGTTATGTTGCCCAGGCTGGGAATCAGACCAGTGACTAGGCTGGCACCTTATCTATCCACTGTGCCACCAGCCAGGGCTAATTACACATTAAAAAAAAAAGTATACAAAAGCAAATATTTGTAACTATATGTCCTTCATTTTCATTCAATAAATAATATGGACTGTCATTGTAAGTCATGTCATGTTCAATTCATTTTAGTTCAACACAAATACTTAAAAGTCTACTAGAGGTGAATAGTTAGTCACATTCACCAAAAAACATTAGTTCCTAGTGCCTAGTTATAAATTTTACATTTACTAAAGCAATCAGCCAAGAATGAGTGTTATATGATACATTGCTAAGTTGTGTACAATGAAGTTCTAAATTTGGGGGCAAAGAATATGAATTACACAACAGATTTTGGTATAACTTCAAAATATAAAATAAAACAGAACTGACTTCCTTTCTGACATAAAAGGGAGTTTTATGAGCTATCACCCTGACAGTATGTTAGGACACACTCTAAATTCATGAACTATTTCTTGCATTCCACCCAAGCTGATATCAAAAGGGTATGCCATCCAGCACGTTAGATATAAAATTGTTTATAAGGTGTTACAACATGATGAAGAAGGTTTCAGGCTGCTTCCTGACACTGTTTTGAATAATTAGAAAATTTAATTTTATTTAAAACTTGAAGAGTTCTTAATGCATAATATTCTACTGTTTTGTTTTCTTCTATAGATTGTTTATGGTCATCATCTCAGCTTCCAATTGTTTAGACAAAGCTTCACAAATAAAACATAAAACAATTGCACTTACAAAAGTTGTGAATTGTAGGTGAATTATATGAATACCAAAACATTCATAAAGAATAAAGGATATGGGCAATTTTTATCTGAATATAATCCTTAAATCATGTTTTAGGAAATTAAACCTAGTTTAGCCATCTCTGTGCAATTTAAATTTAAAGCAAATATGTGAATATTTATTATTGACATTGCCTTAATAACTTCACACACACATCCAAAAAATGAAAGAAAAGGAATAAAAAGTAACATTGGCATCAAAATTAGTTTCTGATCTCACTAAATAACCCCTTTCTGAAAGTGGACAAGCAAATAGGCATACACCTAATAAATTTGCTACAGAAGCAGTATTTTCTATTGTTCATATTAGAAATACATTTTCGGATAATAACACCAATGAGTAAAAATAGAAAGCGCTGAAGTGAAGGGTACTATGGTTCCCCAAAGTGAAACTCAGTATCCACTAGTGCTGCACTTGCATCCTTAAGCTCCTGTTTCTCTAGTAATAGTTGGCTGATGCATCACTACCCACTGGGACAGTGGCACTAATGCTGCCATCGCAACCACTACTGCATGGCATCTCAAGACTCCTGTGGGCTCTCACGACAGGTTTAAAAGCCAGGCCTGGAGGCAGGTGAAAGGCAACCATATACTGATGTCTCACTCCGTCTCTGCTTCTCTCTCTGCCTCTCTCCCTTCCCCTCTCTTAAAATAATAAATATAATATAAAAAACAAAAAAGCCAGGCATGGATTCCATCTGGAGCCCTGAGGGGCTCCTCCCCCAGGTTTTGTCAGCTGTAACCTCTTTGAAGGTGCCTGTTCATCACATCTACTAGCCTAGAGAAAATAAGAAACCCCAATGGGCAATCTGTTGAGTAGAATAGAAAAATCAGTGGAATTTGATGGCTTTATGGTAATTCAATCAATGAACGAAGCAATGTCCCCAGTGTTATTCATTTCTTAAACATTTTATTTGGCTAGTGCGTAGACAGTCTCTGAAAATTATCTGAAAAGTCAGTACTTATATCCTGTGCTACTTTTTATACTGTGCTTCTAAATGATTGTCTTTAAGTAGCACAAGACCTCTGGAAAAAAGGGAAATAAATTTTAACCAATGAAACCAATTCTGTACTGTGTAGTTTAGTGAAAACAAACACAAATTCCACTTGAACTATATATGTTTTTTAGAATGATAAACGATTATTGTGTTACTATATTATAAACCCTCTTGCCTGCTATTTTGACATATACTTATACTTGCCTATGTTGATGTACATGGCAAAGATTGGCCCTAAAATGTGCTTACCAGTTATTTCATTTGAATATTTACTTTAGTTCTACAAAGATATACTTTGCAAAAAAAATTTAATTGTAAGTACATGATAATAAATGTACTATTGAATAATTATATAAGTTTTATCTCTCATATTTTAGTGGTCCCAAACAATATTGTTTGTAGTATAAGTATTATACCAAAATACATGAGATACAATCTATTTAAATATAAATGATATATTTCATAATACATGGTATTTGATGATTACATTTTCAAAGCTATTTGATTTAGGAGGTAGAAATACACTCCATAAGTGATAGAAAAAATACTACCTGGGTTCACATCATCTAACACGTATTTATTGTAATAACCAGTGGGTATGACAGCACTTAACATTTAATAACTTCATTGGTTTTGTTTTCTCTTTTTTTTTTCGACTCAGAGGGTTAATCCTTTTCCAAACATGAGGATTAGGAAGAGGTCACATGAATCTCTACATGTCCCAGGAGAAACTCATGATGAATTTCAACAAAAGTTGACATTGATTCATAAAATAATCTCTGATAAACCTATACTTCTTGTTGGCATCAACACGAACTAGGTAGGATCTGGGAAGGGCTCTGTGTGTACTCAAAGGTTCAATAGCAAAATTCTTTTTCTTAAGTTTTGTGGCGATTATTTTGTCTTCACCTGACTATCATTATTCATTCTCTTCCCATGGCTTATAAATATTTCTCTTTTAAAATTCCATTTCAACTTGCATTTAAATTAAGGAAATAATAATCTCACAATTCAAAATAAGACTTACTTAGGATGAGGACCTGGGGAAGGAAGGCAATCTACACATGAAGAATAGCCCAGTGGGCTTCAGATTTTTGATAATGCTCCAGTCCTTAACTGAGTGAAGATACTGGTGTTTTTAAATTATTACCATGTGTGTTTCACATATGCTCTCCTAGCAGTTTATGTAATATTGACATGTATATTAAATTGTACTTAATTATTATATATACTAAAACTTTGGCATCCATACATAGAATCATCATAAACTTAAGTTGTTGCTGACATTTACATTCAGAAAAATAAAAATATATATTTTGTGTTTCTATTTAAAAATAAGGGATCTCTATAAAGCATGTAAAAATAATGGACATTTTTGGTTGAAATGAGGGTGCCTGTATAAAGTTAAAGCATAATAGTATTCACCAGATCAATTCACTTGTAAGTTTTATCACATTCATACTCATTTGTATTGGATTTACTTTTTTTTAAAGATTTTATTCATTATTTTCAGAGAGATGGTCAGGGAAGGAGGAAGAAAGGGAGAGAAGCATCAATGTATGGTTGCCTTTCACCTGCCTCCAGCTAAGGACCTGGCTGGAGACCTGGCTTGCAACCTGGTAATGTGCCCTGACTGGGAATGGAACCAGTGACCTTTGGGTTTGCAGGCTGGTGCCAATTCACTGAGCCACATCAGCCAGGGCCATTTGTATTGGATTTATAACCACTGTTCAACTTACCTTAAAACCTCCCACTCACTTAAACAAGCAAATATGTATTGTAACATCAGAGCAGGTAAAGAAATGCAGCTTCACTTTCCACTTCATCTTAATTTTTTTTAAAAATTAAAAAACTGTTATGTTCTATTTGCTAATACTCTGCTATTAGATCTGGTTCCTGTAAATAAGGGAACAAGGTAATTTTTTCTGATAGTACCCTGTGTGAAAAGCATGAAGAATATCCACCATAAATTCTGTTAGTATTTATAACAACTCCAGGGAAATTTTAAAATAATCTATAGTTTTACTAGATATGCTATATTTTACTCTATACAGATTTTATCATACTGCCGATGAGTTTGAAGTGTTGATATTTCCTACTAATATGAATGATTACCTACATTGAAGAGTAAATCTCTTCTTTGACATTGAGGAAACAAAAATTTGGTCAACAGGTAAGAAAATGTTCCAAGAAAATTGAAATGATAGCCTGTCTAGTTCTTATCCAACAATGAATGGCTATCAATGGTAATTGAATAGCTGAATAATCATATGGAAAGGATGAAATGTGTGGTTGAAGAAGTAAATTCAGAAATAAAGCAATAATATAAGGAAGTTTATGATACATGGGATTCATATATATATATATATGTGTGTGTGTGTGGGTCTGTGTGTCTGTGTATATGTGTGTGTGTACACATGTATATATGCTTGGCTCTAGGTAAAATGTACAAAATGCCATATGTGCAATGTTTATGACTTCTTAAATTATCCATCACCTTCCAATATCCCAATCTCTTGTTCAGCTGTGTCCTTTCCTCTCCCTGAATATAAACCAACCTCCAATTATCCTTTTTTGTACTTAATTCACATGTGACCTTGCCTTTTGAAGTCTGGTACACTTCCCACAGAGCTATATTTTCAACTATTCATCCTACTTATTTATTCCACAGATATGTTAAAAGAAAAAAGAACGTGTGAACCATTTTGAGCTAAAATAATGAGTAAGACCACCTACGCGAAAGCAAGCAATTGTAGCCTGGAGAGGAACTGAAAGGAGGTGGGAGGGACCAAGAAGCTCATGCTACGGTGCAGAACAGTGTGGAAGCCAGAAGGAGAGGCAGCTAAGGGCCTAACCTGTAGGTCCTTTGTGGACAGTTTAAGGTTTGTGTTCTTCAGTTTGAAGAGAAACTGTAATACACTGAAGTGAATTTATCAGAAGGAAATGGAACAGCATTGTCGGATTTTGATAAAATATCTTGATAAAATATTTGCTGCAGTAGGGTTATGAACTAGAGGAAAGCTAGAATGAGGAGGCTGTTCTGGTGTCACAAGTTGAAGGTGAATTAGAAGAGGCTGGTGTGATAAAGATTCTCCAGAGACAGCAGATTAATGATAAAAGTGAAAATCAACAGGGCTAGTGATGGATGTAAAATGGGAGGAGCGTAACATATTAAAGCAAAGTCTCTTATTACCCATTTCCACGATAGACATGAAGGTGACATCTTGGAGCTTTATTTGAAAAGTAAAATATAGAAAACAGCTGGGTTTAAAAACAATCATAAAGGTTAAACTTGAAATATGTTGAATTGGAGGTACTGTTGAATCAGCAACAGTAAAAGTCATCCAGGTGGTTGGATTCTTCAGCCTAAAGGTAGGACAGTAACTGGAAAATGCTCATTGCTTTTAGCCTTTAGCAGAATGGAGATCATCAAGGTAGTTAGTTAAGCAAAATATTGTGGTGAAGGACAAAAGGCCTGAAAGTCCTGCAGTTTGCCTTCACAAGTCTGGTGGGCATTCTACACAGGTGCCAGTGGGTCATCTGCATGAATCTGAGGGTCCCAGGAGCCCCTCACCAGACAGAAGGGTGGAGCTTCTGTCGCAGTGCCAGCTGGTCCTGGGTTGTGCTGGACAGGCAGGGTAGCTTTCTTGGAAGATGCAAGCACATTGATTTCAGAAATTTTTTACATTCAAGAAGAATCTTTGGTCATTCTCTTTGGCCCCCGACTCCTGGCTAAGTTCCCTCTGGGGTCAGATTAGAGGTCCAACAGAGGATGCAAAAAGAGTGACAGAAGCACTTCCCTACCCACTGCTTGAGCCCGACCCACAGCAGGAGCACAGCAGGTCAGGGACATCTTGGACCTGAGTCATAGCGTTGCTGTGGAAATCAGCCTCTTCAATGGGATCACAAAAAAAGGCATTTCCCGGACCAACACTTGACAGAGTGTGCATGGCAAAGCTTCAGGTGGAAGTCTGCCCCTGGGTTTCCGATGTCTCATCCCTGCCTGTCCTGCCGGAGAAGAAGTCCCAGCTTGCCTTCAGCGTGGCCAAACCCAAGGCCAGTGTCCGGAGTTCTTTTTCATATTAAACTAGCCCTTTGGAGCCCACGTGGTCTTCTGCGGGCTCACATGACTGCTAAACACACATGGTTGGGCGTGTTACCGGGTGAGAGAGAAAACGAACAAATAAATGGGACTAGCAAAGGTAACCAAGAGAGACAGAGAGACAGAGGGATGGGGTGGGGACAGCTTCTTTGTTCCCTGGGATGACATCACCTTGGAAAGGGCCAGGTGCTTTTTCAAAATAACCCACCAGCTTCCCAAGCTCTCCTGGGCTTCTGATGTGCCCACATCCTAGTTAGGCTGACAGGCCTCTGTGGTCAAGCACCCCACCCCCCATAGGTGCCAACACTCCAGTACCAGAGGGTAGACAGCGCTCCTAGGATTGTCCCCTCTGCTGCGGTCCCTGGAGCGTGGGAATGAGTGTGTAAATGCTATAGCTTCCTAGCTAGGCAAGTAGGCTTAATGTTCCCCAGTTTGTGAAGCTCAACGCCTGCTTCCCTTAGCATCCCTTTCCTTATTAATAATTAGTTAACTACCTATGATAATAATTCTGAGTGGGCTCCTGGTATGGATAAAAAGCAAGCAGTGCAGCAAGTTGTTGACATTACAGGGAAAAAAAAAAAAAAAAGTACAGAACCTGCAGAATTGAGTTGCCCAGCGGCACCAATGACACCTTAGAGACTTTGTTAGGTCCCACTGAGAGCCTCTCTTGCTGGAAATAACTAAGGGGAGTAGCAGAGTGTGGCACATGACCACAGAGTCCTTCCAGTGACCCCAGTACTTGGTTGGCAGCCTGCCGCGTGCAGCCCCGTGGGAGCCCTGGTTAGGGAAACACAGGAATGGGGGCAGCATGGGATTTGGGGCATTCTGCCTCATGGAAGGCTGTAATCCCTCCCTCCAGAGGTGCCACTCAGTGCTTGGGAAGTGGATGTCCAGGGAAGGAGAGGCCCTGCAGTGTTGGGGGCAGATCAGGTTCCATTTCCGCGGTCACGTTCCCACGCATCTTCCCCTCCCCGGCGCTACATTCCAGAACTCCTTCCCAGCCTCCAGCTCCTTCAACATCCCCAACTTCACCAACCCTGCTTTTACTTCCCCTCATTGACCTAGATTTGCTACTAGGGCAAGCTCTAGTTCTTCCTTTTTTTTTGACTTTTCATTAATCCCAATCTAGGGCAGGTTTTCCCTATTCTTTTTGGTGGTTATTACACTCAGAGTTTCCTCTATTTCTTCCTTTTTTTTTTTTTTTGACTTTTCATTCATCCTCATCTAGGGCATGTTTTCCCTGTTCTCCTTAATGGTTATTACACTCAGAGTTTCCATCATTAGCCTTGGCAAATTTTGGTTGAACTTTCGTTGAAAACAAGAAAGTTTAATTTTAATTTTAAAACCTTTCCAGGAGGTGAAGAGAAGATATTGGAATGTCGTTCCTTTAATATAAAACAATCATGAAACGGTGAGATTCCGTACTTTAAGAAATGGCTGTACTCTTTCTCATGCCACATAAACATGGTTTCATGCACATTATTATTCTCAGTACATACAGTATGAAGCAACCGTCATTTGAATACAACATCTTTTCCTGACTACATGAGTCATATTATCCTCTATAAACTAGAGTGCTCTAATCCATCAGGACCCAAAAGATATTTTCCCGTGACACTTATTTTCACAAAGATGAGTCAACAATATAAGATACAATACTAGGTCTCTTTTTTGGTAATTATACAGAACACACAAACATACAGAGGATATAAATATTCCCAGAGGAGGATAGAGGAGTTTTAAACTGAAATGTCACAGAAAACTGAAGAGCAAATGGTTATTTGATTTACTACTCTAATATTTAAATAAAAAACAGATCTGTTTAAGAGGCTTATGTTGTCTGATTAAAGAGGTTTAAAAGTTTGGGACATTTTTGTGATATAATTTGATGTATTTTTCTACAAATACTGTATACTACTATAAAACATTATGAAAAATAAAATATTTCTAATAACCTGTGGTATTTGTGTGGATTGCCTACTACTTAATTTTCCAAGCCCTAAACAATTTATTTAGACCTATATGGTAGGTTTCTGAATAGAAACCTGAAGTTAAACTATAAAATTATTTATTAAAAATATAAAATTAAATTCATGATAGCATGTATTAAAGATTTATTCAGAGAATAACTATTTTACTATTTTGTCTATAGATACCTCTATGTTTATTAAAATATCATCTTTACATGGTTCTCTATACGTACTGATAGAATTATGGGCTAGCCATACCTTACATGACTAGATGTATAGTGGTTAGATCATAGAAATCTAATTTTTAAATAGTCTCTGTTTTGGAGACATATTCACATGTATTTTTCTCTTCCTATTACTTCACCAGACTCCATTATCATAAAGAATGCAGCAATGTTTGCCCATGATTTAGAAGAAATAAGAAAATAGATTTTTAATTTCCTTGAATCCGCATAAGCACACCTTTAATAAATGACTTAAAACATTTTTGAAAATGGGTAAGCATTCGTTTTAAACTACATGTATTGGCTCTTAATTTAATTTGAATACATTCAAAATTATTTTCCCTAGTGACAGAATTATATTATTATCACGTTAGTCGTGCTAAGTGAAAATATTTAAATTTGTGTTCAAAAATGAGAAGATTGATACTTTTAACCAAGAGTACCTTTCAGGATGGCAAGGCAGAGTCAGACAGGGGCGGTGAGAGACAGAACCGCTGAGCGAGCTCTGCTCCAGGCAGGCAGAGCAGCGCTCTCGATGGAGGCTGTCCCTGAATTTTAAAGGAAGTGAGAAATCCAGTGAACCTTTAACTGACATTTTTTAAAGTTCACTAGACTTGGGAGAGATTCTGGAGGATTTGAAAGCAGCAAACATGACTATGTTATTTCAAAAGGGTCAAGACAGAAGCAGAAAAAAAATATTATGAGAGCAGCAAGTTGAGAGAAGTTTTACTCACTGAAGCAGCGTGCTGAGGGACTATTAGAACATTCTTTTAACTTGAAATCAGCACAGATCTATTCACTGGATAATGTGCTTAAGTAATATAAACAGCATCCATACAAATTCAGGTTTACATTTGAAGTCAAACTTGATATTAAAATCAATCTTTAATATTTGCAAACCCAGGAGAAAAGAGACATAAAATGCTATTGCACTTGTAATGTTTTCAGCAGGTCAAGAAAATAAGAAAAAGAACATACTTAAACTTAGAAAAACATTGATTTAGTGTAGCATCTAATCCATGAATAACTAAATTGTAAGGTACAATTCAAATGGTATATATGACTTAAATAGTACCACATATGATTATCCATAGAAGGATTACATAAGACCTAAATTTAAGAAAACCTTCCCATAAAGACATAAGTTAGCCCTGGCTGGTGGTACAGTGGGTAAGGCGCCAACCTGTGAACCCAAAGGTTGCTGGTTCAATTCCCAGCCAGGGCACCTAACCAGGTTGCAAGCCTGGTCTCCAGCCAGGTCCGTAGCTGGAGGCAGGTGAAAGGCAGCCATACATTAATGTCTCTCTCCCTCTCTGCCTCCCTCCCTTCCCTGCCCAAAGAACAGGAAAAGACAAAAAGAAAAGAAACAATCTACCACGAATGCGGAAGGAATGAGAAAGATTGGGGAAGACCCACAGCACAGGAGCACAGGCAGAAAGCCACAGGCATTCTGCCCCCGCTGTCTACTTCTCTTTCCACAAAAGACAAGTTCTTTTTACGTAGAGGTTCAATACTTTGTAATAATACCTCTAGCTAAGGGATCCACTGACGTCTTTGCAGGCAGAAGGTTCCATATAAAGCACAAGCAATTAGGGCCTCAGGGTCTGCGTGAGCATCTGAGAGCCTAATTAGTCCTTCAGGGAAGCTGGTTTTAGTGTTCCATTGTTTCCTCTGCAGCGTTTCCAATTTTAATGTAGGATTCCTATTTAGAAAACTTGCTTTGTACTTTGACTGACTCCACTTGGAAACTAAAGAACTTCGGACTCTATTTGTAAATATAACGGTTTCTCTCCCTCCTCCTTGCCCTCCTCCTTCCACTCCTTGTCTCCTTCTTCTCCTCCCCCCTCCTCATTTAATAAGGCCAGCATAGATGACCTGTGACAAGGACCTTCTCCTTTACGAATGCTTAGTCAGGCTCCTCTGGACCCTCTTTTTGACCAGGCTACGTGGGTCTTGGACAGCTCAGTCTTAGCAAGAAGCCTACTTAATCAGTTGAGAGAGAATCACCCACTATTTACATTTGGTGATAACCAATATCTCATCACATTCCTCACCCTCTACCCTCCGCCCAGGTGATAGGTGACCCCCCTAGCCAGCCTTCAGCAAAAATTTTGTTTGATTAATCTACCGAGAATTCCTTGCCTTTTGATACCTCTTCTTAGCAATTTTCCATCCACTGACCACACAAACCTGTTCCTTGACCGTAAATCCCCCTGTTGTATTTTTTTTGTCACGGTCAGAACTGAGCCCAGTTCTATACTAAGATCTTTTTTCTCCTATTGAGATAATTCCTAAATAAAATCTGTTTCCACCTCAACCACTGTCTATCTCTGTTTTTCTTTAACACCAGATTTTAACCTAGTCTAAAGGGAGACTCATTCATATGTACAAATGCTGGTATATGCTTATTACATTACCAATAGAATAATTTTAAGTACAACTTTACATTTTCTACCTTTCAATGAACATTGAATTATTCAATAACTTTCCTTCCTGATAACATACTTGCCTCCAAAACATTTATCATTCTTTCTGCTCTTTTTATTTGTAATGACTTCCACCTTGTTCATTGAAAATACATATTGATTGTGACTTTAGATATTTATAGCTTTGGTAAAATTTGAAATTAAAAATTACTCTTGCTTATAGTTCATAAAATTATTATCATTAAGGGCATCCTTTATTATTAGATTAGGAAAAAAATCTTGTTTTATAATATGTGTATTTTCTATCAATAAAGGAACTAATATGTAGTAGCTTTAGAATATTTCATGAACTGTCCTGATAATTACAGAAGTGTTGTGTGTTTTTTTTAATGTTTTATTCATTATCTTTAGAGAGAGAAGGGCAGGGAAGGAGGATGAAAGGGAGAGAAACATCAATGTATTATTTCCTTTCACCTGCCCCCAGCTGGGGACCTGGCTGGAGACCTGGCTTGCAACCTGGTTATGTGCCCGGGCTGGGAATCGAACCTTTGGATTTGCTGTAGGCCAGTGCCAATCCACTGAGCCACCCACCAGTCAGGGATACAGAAGTGTTTTTATTCTTAATATGTTTTATACATTACCATCTTTCTTTATATTGCACAGTTTGAAATGCCTCCCACTACAGTCAGAGTTTATTTGAAATAGAATGTAGACATGTGTGAGCAACTTTTTCCTCTTCTGGAAGATGCCTTCTTACCTAGAGGTCCCCAAACATCTAAAGTGATAATTAAAAGTGTGAAGGACCCATATTGTCAAACCTTTCCCTTTCCAATATCATTTGATGAAAATTAAAGTAGTTTATTTTTCTTGGTAAGTTACTTCATAGGAACCACATTGGCACAGAATGTAAAGAATTCAAGTATCATGTGGGTCATGGTATCTGTTTTGTATTCTAGAGAAATACCCAGATTGTTCTTTTATCTTCTATTCCCAATGATATTTTGTATGTTTCTTGCAGCAGTATCCTTCCATGAGTCAAAGGTATTCTATTCCATTTCTATTTAGACTAATAACGCTGCCCTCTTCAAGATCCGGTTCATTTCACCCAAATGACTACTGGAGTTAAAAAAGAATGGCCAATTTCGTAATCTCCTACTCTGCCCACCGCCTGCCAGTTTCCCTCGGGTCAGCCTTGGATTGGATGAGAAATGTGCGCATGTCTGCACTAGCCTCATCAGACTGCATGGGGGAAATTCCCCTGCACAGTGGGGGTGGCGCCCAAGCCCCTGAGTTCACGTAAATAAGGGGGTGTTTGGGGCAGCCACATAGGACCCAGGAAGCCCGATGTGAGTGTGCCCTAGAATAGCTATAGAAAACCCTCCCAAGCTGGCATTTTAGCAGACAAGTTCTCCATACTGATTTTTGCATCAAGGGAAGTTAGTTCAGCTCCTTCAAGAAATACCAAAGCATTACAGAAAGTGCTTTGTTTTTAAAAAGGTACAACCAGAGACTGCTAGCTCATTAAATGAATTCCCATTTTATTTTTTATTTTTATTTTTTTAAAAGATTTTATTCATTATTTTTTTAAGTAATTTTTTTTTAAAGATTTTATTTCATTATTTTTAGAAAGAGGGGAAGGGAGAGAGGCAGAGAGGGAGAAAGACATCAATGTATAGTTGCCTTTCACCTGCCTCCAGCTAGGGACCTGGCTGGAGACCTGGCTTGCAACCTGGTTATGTGCCCTGACTGGGAATCGAACCAGAGACTTTTGGGTTCATAGGCTGGTGCCTCATCTACTGGGCCACCAGCCAGGGCTTTGAATTCCCATTTTAGAATGCTTTATCATGGCATATTAAAAAATGAAGCGTAAATGCTTTCTTTGTCAGAAATCAACTTGAACATCATTAAAGTCATTCAAAAGAATCTCCTTCTTATCCAATCCTGCCATTGACATCCACCAGTCAATCACTTGTATTAGATATTAATATACTAAATCTTAATCTTATTTATGTTGTATTACTTTTATATAAAATATTAATAAACCAAAAAGAGTAGTCATCTCAGTTTTTATTTTGCTTCAACCAGAATCAACAAAAATGTATATATTTTAAAGGAGAGCTTTTGAAGTTGTCCAAAAGATTTCATATTATTGTAAATTATTTGGTACTGTGAACACAATCAATGTTTTCGTTTTTGGGTTTTTTTTTAGTAGCTTAAAAAAACCTTTCTTAGGCAGTGCTTTTCAAAACCTTTTTTTCCACCTCTAGAATTGGTCCTATTTGAGTTTATATATTTCAGCATCTCTGCAGCTGTAGAAAAAGATTTAGAGCTGGTTTTCTCCTTTTCCTTCCTATCAATAAAGTAAACAATGCTACCCACACCCCAGGTACTAACCCCTGGAACTTGTAAATGTGGCCTTATTTTGCAAAAAGGTATTTGCAGGTCTGAGTGAGTTAAACATCTGGAGATGAGAGGTTATTCCTAGTTGGTCAGGGTGGTCCCTGACTGCCACACTGTTCTTATTGAGAGAGAGACAGAGGGGATGAGACACACAGAGGGCAGAAGGTGCTGTGAGGCACAGGTACTGGTAGGAGTAATGAGGCCACCAGCCAGCACTGCCGGCAGCCACCACAGGCTGACATGGGCAAGTAAGCCACCAAGACCTGGGTCATTTGTGACAGCCTCCCTGGGAAACTCAGTCTCCTGCGCAGGCTGTCTCTTCTCTCCGAGACCTGGACATCTCTTTCCCTAAGTCTAACCGCCTTCTGAGTGTCAAGCATCTGGCTGGGTACAATTCAGGTGTGGTGACAAAAATCTTTCAACCTTTTCTTTATTTTCCTTCTTGCAAGTAAATCTAAGACCAAATTCTGAGACTCAAGTGTTTCTGTTGGAGTAGGCTATGAAGTGCCCAAAATAAAGTTCTGACTCTAAAGTTATTTAGAGGTGACCAACTGGGGAAACAGGATTTTGCGTGATGGACTATTTATCATATTTATCTCAGTTAGAGTTTGGGGCAAGAGCATCAACCAATAATATGTTTATCATGGTATTTACTATCTTTACTCTGTACAGTTTGCATATCCTGCATTAGAAGTTGGAATGATTAGTTCAGTGCAGCTTTTAGACACATTTATAGCTTTTGGACAATTATTATATAACAATTCATTGTAAATACATAAAATACAATTTTGAAGTTGGATATTTACAATAAAGTATTATGATTCCTGTAACTATTATTTTCTACCTATTATTAGAGAACTATTATTGCTCTACCTAGGTAAAGCAAGCTTCCCACCTCCCCGCCCCCCCACCACCAATTTCCACTAGTAATCTAGCCTACTGGTTTTTTTTAACTGAAAAATGTATGAAATAGACACAAAGCCCAGTTCAAAAAAGACTCTCAGGTATATGATAAAGCATTACTTTATGGGTCACCACAATTTTGTATTACAAACATAAAGTGAACTCTTAAGGAACCAGTGCCCAGAACTGAGAGAGATAGACAGAAACAGAGACAGAGACAGAGAGGCAGAGAGACAGAGAGAGACAGAGAGAGAGAGACAGAGAGACAGACAAACAAACAGACAGACAGACAGACAGAGACAGGTCCTGAACCTACAGCAAGTCAGCATACTGATCTATCTGAGAGCCTTGCAGAAGTTAGTACTTGATTCAAGGCGAAGTGCAGAAGTGGATTTCTCCACTCTCCATCTTCAAGTGAAGACGAATGGGCTTTCATAATGGACCTTGCTCTGACAATGGGAATAAATGACTGTGATAGCCGAACACTTTCAAGGAGACCCAGAGATTCAATATGCAAAGTCTTTCATTTTATCACTGGAAGTGCAGCCTTGGATTATTACTGACAGCCAAGATGAAGTTAAAGTAAAGGTCATGCAGACTATTGACAATAATAAATTTTAAGATTTGGTATCTTTTTGCTGAGGCTTTTTCCAAGTCATTTATCAAAAAAAGAGAGAGAGAGAGAGAGAAAGAAAAGGAAAAAAAGAAATAAGCGCTTTGCCTCAGTTGAAAACAATATATGCATTTTCCAGATTATTTCTAAACAAATATCAAAATACTAGTTTTTAAGATGTATTAATAAAACTGTTCTCTGAATTCCTGAGTAAGGATATCAAATCCTATAAACACTGTATAAAGTGGTATAATGTAACTGAAAGTAATATAGCTCTGTCTTTTGATAAAGGCTGACAACATATAATGGGAAGTTTATTTTTGTTATATATGCTAGAGACCAATAGGGCCTCCAATATTTTGACTAATTGCTTATTTTAATTATGTATTAAATATTTATTGCCTCAAAAGCAACAAAATATTGCTTTTAAATGCACTATTTAAATTTTTGTTGAGCATTCATAGGTAAACTGTGTGGAGAATTTAAAAAATGACTCATTTTATTTTTTATCAAATCTTATCTTCTTAGAGTAGCAATATATTTCTGTCAACAATATTATTTAATTCTAAAATTATAATTTAAAATAAACTTTTTTTCTATAGGTACAAACTTTCTTCCTCATTTGAGTTGCCTGTAGCTTTTTCATTTTAATTTACCAGTCTCCTAAAGTCTTCATTCAACCTACATATTTTATATTTTGTTGCAATTTAGGAAAAAGTACTTTGGTTAAGGCTTATTTATTTATTTGAAAGGCTATTTTGGGGAAACTTAAAACCTTCTGGTTGTATAAGCAATGACTATATCAACACAAAACATTTGTATTCAAAATACAAAATCCCTCCCCTAAAACAAAACAAAAAAAAACAACATTGACTATTTTTTTGGAAATCATAGACATGAAAATGAGCAATAAGAAGCCGGTATCAAAAACGTAATTAAAAACAGATAGCATCAGTTGAGCCAGGGTTCTCCTGTTTGCAGTAGCCGACACACCGTGTGGCCCTCCCACACGGGAGGGAAAGTGGTCAGAACATTAGTCTGTTCACACGCTCTGAGCTGTGACCATGAACATCATGTCAGGGGACAAGGAAGGACCTGGGGACCTTCAGCCAGCTCATTTGCTAATGTACCCTATCCCTTCCACACAATCACAGCCAAAGACACAAAGGAGAACCTTCCAACTGCGCGTCCACTCCTAGCAGGTACACAGGTCAGTAACATGAACCTCTGCTCCCAACTCTGGCAAAACAAAGACGAGCAGGAGGTCACATGCCTGTTCCCCATGTGGGTGACAAGGACATGGAGCATCCAGCCCAGGGACTCGGAAGCCTGTGTGTTGTGTTGACGTTAACAACTCATTGCCATTTAGAATGAGACCGTGACAGAACCTAGTTTAATATCTCACTGTAATTTAGCAAACATACATTTATCACCTACAGATTGTCTGGCATAGTGTCATTTTCTTACGGTGATATAAAATGTGGGAGGAACAGGCTGCAGTGTTATAGCTACATATGTGTACCCCCGCCTAGATCTCATTAGCTGTAATTACACGAGTTATTTAGAAAGGCCAATGATAACAAGATAAATTTTAAAATGCCCCATATTAATAGTTTTATGGTGACTATTAAAAAAAAGAAAATTGTACTCACATAAACTTTTTCTATTGGAAGCCATGTAACAGATTACGGTCCCAGGTACTGAATAGAAGTTACATATTTGCATTGATTGTTGATTGGATATAATAAGATTGACTTCATACAAAAAGACCATAAATAGAGAAAAAGTAACATAGGCAATAAAGCATTATTTATATTATGGTAATAACATACCTGTGTTGAACATTTCTCATATAACAAAGAAGTTTGTCTGTCAGCTCTTAATAAGTATATATTGAATTGCAAGGGGGGCAAAACCCCCCAGAATTTATTAAAAATTGTGTTTTGATTTTTACATGCGAAACTTTAGCCACCTTTAAAATCCTCTCCATTTGCTGTGATGCACCTAGTAAGACATTTTTTCCGCTGCTCAAAAGCAGTTACAGAATGTGTCCATATTGATGCCTTTTAGGGCTTCTGCCAGTTTTTCTTTTACCTCTTCCACACTGGCAAAACGTTTCCCTTTGCAGAAATTTAAAGTAAAGTCTCTTGGGGACTTTCCCCAAGAGAACTTGGAAAAGAGGACTTTTCCCCAACTCTTGGGGAAAGATTGGGTGGGGCATGGGGGTCATGCTGTTTTAGGTCAAAAACCACTGAACACAGAGCGGCGTCAGCAGGGGCACTCGTAAGTCAGCCATCATGAAACGGGCAAAAACGTTGAAAGAGACTTAAAATTTTTTTCACTGAAGCTCAATGCAGCTTCTCATGACAGCAGTTGGTTCACTGTACAGGTGGGTTCCTAGCACCCTCATCTTGCTGGGGAAGCATGTACAAGGGGCCCACCCTCCAGAAGATAATTCCATTTTAGGAAACCCCCCTTGTATGTAACCATTTTCACAACCTGCTCACTAAGTGATTATTAATTTCCATGTTAAATAAGAAGCCACCTGGGCCAAATTGACAGAGACATGAGGGGCAGAGTCAGGTTTCATGTCATAGCAACTTGAATTCTGGGCCCTGGCACTTGGGTTTACCCATAAAGCTAATGAAATGCCTTGGAGCTCAGAAACTTAGCTCTTCAGTTGAGTGTGGTGTCATCAATTAAGGCATGGCATTTTAGCTGAAAAATTGACATTTCAAACTGACTGATGAGTGGAATGGGGATGGCGTTGCTGAATGCATACAAAATGGCACCAAAGCTGTGGCAGAGTTTGGAGCCAGGTGATAGCGTGTCTTCCTGTCTCTGCTTGCTTTGTATGTAATATTGATTAAGCCACCCCTATGGACATTTATACAAGAGCAGGTAGGGGTTAATGCCTCCTTGTAACCTCAATGGTGCCTGGTGGCTAATCCTTCTGTAAAGGAGTTGCTATTTTTATAAATATTAAAAATTGCAGATGACTGTTGACATAATTTATTACATATTAAGTCCAATATACCAATTTTTGTTCTGAAATACAGCCCATGGGGCCGCAAACCTTGACACATTAGCATTAGAATTTAGATTTTGTTTTAAACCTTCCCTGCGTTATTTTATTTTTCACTTAAAAGAGCTCTGCCCATATTTAAGAGCTGGCACTTTCTTTAGATTATGTACTACATGACATTAGTAAGGCTCACTTCTTTAGTTACCAATGTAGAGGATCAAGCCCTGTGAATCAATAGAAGGCAGTCTTTCCTGGTGACAATCCTACTTGGACATTGAAGTAGGAGAAGTAATACATGTGCAGGTATGCACACACATGACTACCCTAAATTATACCTTTGAATAACAACTAAAACAGAAAATTTTTCTGCTAACTACCATATGGATTTTTACATAAGGTGCAACACATTGGACATCTGCACATTTGGCCATTATTTTTACAATTTCTTTACATCATTTTGAAAAAGGGAAGTCAAGATTAAAATTTTAGGAAGCCCATCTAATGTTGTGTATTTACAAAATTACCAGCATAATTGACTGGTAATTAGAAAATTCTAGTTTTCATCAAATTAGAAGACGAAAATAGTTGATGGCTTCTTATACCTGCCATTGTGTAGCTGTCATTTTACATATTTTTATGCAATAATTGCATACTCAATAGGAGTTGTAAATGTGGGGAAGTCACTTTCAAGTTCCTTGGAAATGCAGGAGGCTATTATGCTGTTCTATGCACTGCTGCATTTCAGGAGATGAAAGTAACTTTGTTCATTAATTCTCCTAGCACCTGGGTCTTTTGTCCATCAATTCTCTTAGCATCGTTTTCTCCCCAACTAGTCAGTGGTTGAATCACTTTTAACAAGTTATGGAAGATTCATTATTGTTTTCAGATGTTCCTAATCCTGGAATACATTCATTCTGAATTACTGATTGAAAGATATGATGCAAATCATCTATTTCCTAATTCCGAGAAAATTGACCAGATAAGAAATGGCTTTAGGAAGCAGGCCTGGCATTCAATAGGGGTTGGGAACCCCAGAATGCTTCAGGATCCCTATATTTATAGCTCAACCTGAAAGGAAGGTTATGTCGTAGCATGGCTTGCTCATTCACTAGATGTTAATGCTTCCTGCCTCGTCAACACGAATGAGTCTTGTTTATGAACACTTACCCAGCCATTGGCTGCTGGGTTGATCAGTTTGCGTCCCTGTATTATTTCATTGTTTGTGTTGTATCTTATTATATGCGTAATAGTATCTTATTAAAAACAAAGCCAATGTGAATTTCATTCTGGTAATTAAAAAAAGATAATAATTTTAAGCCTTATATGTGTTGATCTTCCTTATTACAGACATAAATTCTATCTCCTATTGAAGTCTTTATGTTAATTGATATAATTAGATCCCTTAGCTGAAAGAATACAATCTTTCATACAAAGGTAGAATAAAAATGCTATAGTAGCCCTGGCTGGTGGCACAGTAGATAAGGCACCAGCCTGTGAACCCAAAGGTTGCTGGTTTAATTCCCAGCCAAGGCATATAACCAGGTTGCAAGCCAGGTCTCCAGCCAGGTCTGTAGCTGGAAGCAGGTGAAAGGCAACCATCTACTGAGTTTTCTCTCCCTCTCTGCATCTCTCCCTTCCCCTCTCTCTGAAAAAATAATAAATAAAATTTTAAAAAAATGCTATAGTATGTCTAACTCCTGACTATCATTTCTAAGTCTCACATAGATAAACATAATAAAGAAAAACTCAGCCAGAGCATCAGTTTCAGAACCAAAACAAAACTATAGAGTCCAAAAACTATTCAGTATAAAATATGAGAACAGCTATATTACTGAGTAATACTCTCCCAGGTAACTAAAAATGGAAATAATTAATCACTTTCAGGTCTTTATTAGGGAGAAAGATTAAAGTGAGGCTCCTTTTATTTTTTTTAAGATTGTATTCTTTGTTTTCTGAGAGAAGGACAGGGAGGGAGGAAGAAAGGGATAGAGACATCAATGTATGCTTGCCTTTCACCTGCCTCCAGATACAGACCTGGGTGGAGACCTGGCTTGCAACCTGGTTATGTGCCCTGGCTGGGAATTGAACCAGTGACCTTTGGGATTGCAGGCCAGTGTCACTCCACTGAGCCATAGCAGTCAGGGCTAAAGTGATATTCTTAACTTAAATCTTTAATATAAGGAATTTCACTAGTAAAATTAATGAATAGCCTTACGTAAATATAATATTGTTGAAGTAATGTTTTATATAATATCAGTAATATCATACTGAATAAGTTTCCTCTCTGGTGGTGGAGCTTGCTTTGATAGACATCTTGTAATTTAAATATATTATTATAATTTAACAATAAAAGAAAAATCAAGAGTTGTTCCAACAATAGTCCTGTAAATTGAACAGCATCCCTTTTTAAAAGTGGAACATGGTCTTCAAAAACTGCCCCCATGATCATGACTCCATATTGACAGCATAAATGAAGGTCGATGTTCTTACAGACACATGCTTGGGAAGGCATCAGACAGAGTGACATGAGAGAGCTTGGTGGCTGTGTGCCTCTCCATCGAGGTCCCCAATGTGAGGACGGAAAGGTATTGCTGATCTTCTAAGAGATAAATTTAAATTCACAAAGAGGCAAACAATGAACATGTTATTCTGTAACACTGTTCCTGTCCTCCCGGGAGAGGAGGGCAGGGGAGTTTAACCATCAACAGAGGCACCAGAGTATACAGGACTCTTGCCAGTCGCACCACTGAAAGGGTCAGTAAGCCAAGGCAAGTGCCCACTGGGTGCATTAGTCAGGATTCACCAGAGGAACAGATCCAGTAGGATACCTGTATATATGTAGGGAGAGACTTACTTTCAGCAAATTGGCTCACATGATTATGGAGACCGGCAACTCCAAAGCCTGAGGGTGGGATGGCTAGAAGATCAATGTTGCGATCAAGTTCTTTCCTTCTATGAAGGCCTTCAGCTGATTGAATAAATCACATTATAAAGAGCAATTTGCTTTACAAGAAGCCTACTGGTTTTTATTTTCTTTCTGATTAAGTGTATTGGGGTGACCCTGGTCAATGAAATTATGCATGTTTGGTGGGCAGATGAACAACACACCACCTGCCGGCGGCACTGTGCATTCACCACGCCAACTCAAGCCTTTGTCCATCACTCTACACACCCTCCTCCATCCCCCCTGTCCCCCGAAATTACCACACTGCTGATCGAAGTCTACCGATTAAGGGGTTAACCTCATCTAGCAACACCCTCACAGAAACATCCAGAATCATGTTTGACCACATGACTGCGCACCATGCCACACCAAGCTGACACATGCAATTAACCATCAACGCTGGACTCGTTGGTCCTAGACAGGATAAACCATGCACTTAAGAAATGTTAAGTCTCATTTTCATGGTTTTCTTTTTTCAGCAGGACAACATGAAATGGTTTAAAGTAAGAGATCAAAAAGGAACCCACAAGAGTTCACGTTCTAGCACTCCAGGCGATGGTAGCAAAAACCAAATTTAATGAGTGGGACTAGTGAGTAGGCATATTGGTTATTCTTTTTACTGTAATATACCCAGGCTAACGCTATTTAGCCATCCATAAGAGCAAGTATTATTTTCACAAGTATATTCTGTGAATAGGGTCATTTAACTTTGCTTCCATCTATGTTTTGACCCCCTTTGAATTTCAAGTATGATCCAAACTCAAAACATGGTCTAAAATCCTTTGGGGATCTGGGCCTTGTTCACTTTTTAAATTCATCTCTTGCCACTTCTTTTTTTGATATCTGTATCAGCTAATTTCTAGAAGACAATTATTTTCAACCCACTTCTTTTGCCTAGCACATACCAGCATTCATTACCAGTGAATTCTCATTTGTGCAGCTCAGGTTCAAAGGGCATGTGTCTTGAGAGACTGCCTTGATTCCTGGCCTCAGTTAGTCCTATGCTCTGAGATATGATAACTCTGTTTCATATCTGTAGCTTTCATCACCTTTCTTACTTCTATTTATCGGTTTATTTGTTTGATATTCTTCTGCCAGTCTGTTATACTCACTGCTGTATTTTTGGAACCTAGCATAATTTCTTTTTGTTTTTGTTTTTTTTTTTTAAGGATTTTATTTATTATTTTTAGAGAGAGGGAAGGGAGAGAGGCAGAGAGGGAGAGAGACATCAGTGTATGGTTGCCTTTCACCTGCCTCCAGCTGGGGACCTGCTGGGGACCTCCTGGAGACCTGGCTTGCAACCTGGTTATGTGCCCTGTCTGGGAATTGAACCAGTGACCTTCGGGTTCACAGGCTGGCACCTTATCCACTGTGCCACCAGAGGACTTGGCATAATTTCTGGTAAATTGAAAGAAATCAACAACTCCATGTAACTAGTCTACATTACACTTTAAAAAACTAATACACAAGATGTTTTATCAAGTAAGTGTTGAATAGGTTGCCGGATTTTTAGTTATATTAATAATATCAAAACTATAGCTATCCCTGCTAAACATTTTTTCAGCCCAATAATCGTATGTGCACATAATTTAAAAATATGACCTTTATCATCCATTTATGTAATATCTGTTATACATTTGTATTAATTTCAAATTCAGTAAACATGTCCTTTATGCAATTTTCTCCAATGGCTTTAATATGCAAACGAGGAACTTCCACTTGAAATAATTTGATAAATTCATTCATTGAGCTCTTTTTCTGTCTCAAGTAGACGGCAATGAAAAGATTAAAAAAAAAAAAGAGAGAGAAAACACTGACAATATAAAAAGTACAAAACAAATAATTTTGTGAAACAAAATAATTAATTATGTAAGAGATGATTCAGAGTAAGCAGATGGTTCAGAGGAAGATAAGGAGAATAAAAATATTTCACATAGAACAAGAGAGTAATTTCAGACCCAGTGATAAAACTAGAATCACAGTGTACAAAGACATAATGACTAAAACTTTTCAGAACTGAATAGATAAATTATCAGTTTCCAGTTTATTTTGAGTTTGGAAGACTGTAACAAACAAACCCATAACTAGGTACTTGATAATAAACCTATAAAACATCAAAAGTCAAAACAAAATTCTTTAAACTCCCAGAGAAAAGCTGATCAGATTTCTATAAAACCATGACAATTATATGACGGTGGACTATTTTTACAGTGACCACAAGGATATGCAGATCAATTATGATGGGATAATATCTATAAATACAGAGGATTTTCATCAAGGAAAGAGGTACTTTTTCTTCACGTGTTTGGGTCTATGTTTGGTATCACTCAACAACATTTTATACTTTTCCTCATAAGGATCTCAAAGTATCTTTTACTGAGTTTATTATTTAGGTAACTTTCCATTTTTGTTGCTATTATATTTTAAAATGGGTTGTTGCTGTCGTCTAGAAATGGTATTGATTTCTAGGTTTTGAGCTGATATTTGTCAACCTTGCTGAAATTTTGGATTCATTCTTATTGCTTAGAGATTCCATTAGGTTATATATGTTCATAACTGTATCATCTTTAAATGACTAACTTTACAATTGCTATATTTCATTCCTTTTTATTGCTTTCTTATACTATCTCAGGCCAGTAACACTCACCTATTCAATAAAGAAGGTGATACTGGGCATCCTCTTCTTATTTTTAATTTTAATGTCTTTCTCAAGTTTTACTTTAAGAATGATGTATACACCCCACGCCATGGTGCTGAAGCAGCTCTTCCTAGTTTACAAGGGTTGTATATCATGAATGAGTGTTAATCTATATAGATTAGTTTTGTATCCATTGAATTGATTATGGAGCTTTTTATAATCTAACATATTACATTATATTGGCATGTTTTCTGCTTACAAGCCATCTTTATGTTTATTAACAAAACTCTGTATTTGGCATACATGTCTTCATTATTCCAACATTTGACCCTAGGAAAACTCCACCATCCAGTTGGGTGTTAACAAAAGAATCCACTCATCCACTTTCCCCTCTCCACACTGCTTCAGGCCCTGAGGGTCATTCTGGGATCAGACCCAGGAGCTAGAGTTCTTAAGACACATTGTGACTCCATGTCTGAGGCAGGGAAACCAAGGCCTGGGATCTCTGGCAGGGCTCTCTGACCCCATCTATTGGTTGTGGTACATGAGAACAGAGACAGGTAGCCACAGAATGCCGTGTGCTCATTTTTTTTTTTTTTTGCACATTCTTTGTGCACAAATGCAAGTCAGCTTCATGTTTATACCTCAGTGATTTTTGAAAGAAGATTAATGACATGAATATTTGCAAAGAAAATGTCTTTGTGAGCAGCGTAGGGGCTGCTCCTGAATACCAGTGTCACGGTGCTTTTGCTACGGCTGCCTTTTTGCTCCACAACCCTATTTCATGGAGGTGACAGGCTGTCACGTGTAAGGTTGATTTCTATTAGTTCCTTTGCTGCTTTAATTCAGTCTCTTTTCAGTGTCTTTTCCTCTCCTTTTCATATGTTAATTGTGATCCGAACCAATTAACACATCTAACAAATTCCCGAATTAATTTTTCAATGCAGAGGGAGGCACACATTCTGCTGAAATATCTGAGTCAGTTTTTAATAGTTCCATTCCCAGTATCTATTTACCTGCATTCTGGAACAAGGTTGTGCTAGTTGTTCGCTTTGTGGCTGACTCCCTGGCTGTCCTGGATGGCCGGGTTTTAAAGACTGGACTTGAGTGACACAGTAGCAGTTCATTGTCTCTGAAGGCGATCACTCATATTTCTTGAGCAGATTTTTGTAGCAATATCATTGTGAATTCAAATAAGATAGTCTTTCCTTGGGGCATATGAACGGGATGGAGCTGTGAGGAAATGTGGGCAATGGACTTAAGGCTGAAATACATGGCTACATTGCAGCCATCAGTAATTGCACTTATGCTGTACATAATACAGACACCATTTTATAAAACTGAAATCAACAACTGCGCGCAGGCCACATATCATTTAGTGTTATAAGACATTTTTATATTCATTTGGGATTATCAAGGATTTTGTGTTTAACCTTCAGAGACCGTTTCTTTTTTCAAAATTTCAATATAGCTTAAAAAAAACAGAACAAGTAAACACCTGCAGGTTACAGGGCTGAATTTCTCCTACAGCAAACAGTTTTCAGATGAGCCTTTGTTTACTTATTCTGTATCATGCCCCACTGTGAATGAAAGATAATGTTTGCAAAGATACTGTTCAGTATCTAGGTCTTCGCGACTTTGAGTAAACTGTGATCAATGGCAAACGTCAGAATATCCAACTCATGCTGGCACATGACACAGGAGCTGTAGGCACTTGCCCCACATACACATCAGCTGCCAAGTCCACGGAGACAGTCTTCTTCATCTCACAAGGAACTGAGGAGCGCAGGTTAACTCAGACTGTGACCACGCAGTATCACCGAAGGGCTCTCAACTCTACTCTTCCGGTGGCCTCACCTTCATCCCCAGGCCGCCTCATCTTTCAGAAGTAAAATTGATGCTGCAACTTAACATCTCACATTTTTTTCCCACACTGTCAGGAACAGCAAACTTCATGTGTTCTAACCATTACCCAACATTCTAGGCTGGGTTCCAGTTGGAACAATTTAAGGTCAGATTCTGAGGCAACCACTTTGCAAGAGGGAAGAATCATGGCCCTTCCTGGTGGTGGGAGATGGAGTTAAATGCATGCACGCCATCAGGCTGCAGAACTACGATGTGGGAGTCTGTCAGGAGGGGCTAGGCATGCCCAGTGACTTCCTATAATGCGAGGACGTTGTATTTAAAAGCAAGTCGTTGGAAAAGTTGGAAATAATAACCAATCAGAACCGCTCTTTAAATATGTTATCGTACATTACTGTCAAATTACAAAAGCAATAATGGCTATTGGATCAAAACCAACCGCCACACAAATGCAGACAGCTAACATGCATATTCTCTATAATGCAAACCTTTATCCTATCAAGTCAAGCAATATTTCAAAAAGAACCTTTCACCCTACTCAGAGATACGGGACTGAAAACCCTACCCAGTTGACTACATAATACATATGCATTTTTTATGAAAAGTCTCCTCTCTTGTTTATTTTTATACATCTAGTGTAATACCTATGGCTCTTTCTTTTTTTGAGAAGTAAAATCCATGTAGAGGAACTGGGAAAATGTAAAAGCTTAGTTAAACAAACTACTTAAAATCACCCCGCCCCCTGAAAATATGAAAATGCCCTCCCATGCCAGTATCAACTGATCTAAGAAAGGGAACATTTAGGGAATTCCTGAGCACTCCGCTTCCTTCCACCAAACATAATTCCATCACTCTCCCTGAAGAAAACTTCCCTCTCGGCTTGAAGTGGTCAAACTTGCCTGAATATGCATCTCTGTACATGAGAATTATATTTGGCCTGTTTCTAATTTTTTATAAAATGAAATGTATAGGAAATATACTTTTGTCTCTCCATTCTTTAATTCAGATTTATGGTATTCATCCACTGATGGCATATATTGTTATAGTTCATTTTCCATGCTGCATTAGCATTCTATTAAAATAATACACCATATCTCATTTATCTATTCAATTACTGGTAGACATTTGATTTATTGTCTGTTTGAGGCTGTTATGAAAACTGCTGGGCTTTTTTCTCTCTCTCTCATGTATTTGAATGTTTCAGGGAAACTCAGCACAGGATTCTGCTAGATCTATATCTAAGAATGAAATGCAAGGAACGTCTTCCAAGTTTTGTTGTGAACTTATTACATATTGACATAATCGTTTTTGAAGGGCATACTTGTCTATCAGGATTGTTAATTATAAATAAACCTGTAGTTTATGGACTTAAGATCCACTGCTGAAGCCCTGGCTGGTGGCACAGTGGGTAAGGCACCAGCCTGCCAACCCAAAGGTCACTGGTTCGATTCCCAGACAGGGCACGTAGCCAGGTTGCAAGCCAGGTCTGTAGCTGGAAGGCAGGTGAAAGGCAACCATACATTGATGTATCTTTTCCTCTTTGCCTCTCTCCCTACCCCTCTCTCTAAAAATAAGAAATAAAAATCTTTTAAAAAATCTTTAAAAATATTTTTAAAAAAGAAAATGATTCATTGCTGAGTTGGAGAATAAAAGACGATCGTGTATCTTCCTAGCAATAACTAGACTACATTAAAAAGTAGAAACTCCAAGCCTAATAGACTCTCCATGCTCACTTGGACCATATAGTAACTGCTTATTTATGTTTGATGTCTAGTACTACAATATTTCTACAGTCCAGTCCAATATGGTAACCACTGGCCATGTGTAGCAATTTAAATTTAAAGTTGTTAAACTTAAAGTTAAAATTTCATTATCACTAGTTACATTTCAAACACTCTCATTTAGTGGGCAGAACAGATTTAGAACATTTTATTATCACAGAAAACTCTATTTGTCTGCTTAGTGGAACAAAAATAGTAAGTAAACCCAAACTAAACTTACAACGTCAGGATGTTTGACTCCCAAACTACAGTCAGAATTTCATATAATGCTGTACGTTTTATGACCACGAAAGCTACCTTTATTATATGCAAATATTTTTCAACAGAATGCTTATGCATATAGTACACCACTCATGAATTAGTTGTAGAAGGAATGACTGATTGAATGAATAAAAATATTATGATAAATGACTTAAAGCTAATTACATATCTAGCATTTCTATGAAAGGCAATTATTCAATGTCTGATTTACTGTATGACTTTACGTAGCTTGTCATGTACTCTGTCCCTTCCATAGAGATAATAATCCCATATAAGTTTTGTGTTCCTCTCATCATTTGAGGTTAGTGTACTCTATATCACCAAATTAATTTTGCCATTGAATATGCTAGATTGTTATTATACATTTTGCACATTAGCTAACTTGGTAAGAGTTAAGTCATCAAAGCAACAATTAATTTAGGCTGAAGAGTACTCACCTTCTCAGTATGATGAGAATAAAATCAAACTCAATACTTCAATACTATTCCCAGTGGATTTCACTCATGCATTTTCAATACCTATTTATTGTTATGGCATTGTTTTATCAATTTACAAGTATGCAGACTTCATACTATGTCCCCGAATATTCTTGCAACATCCAGATTTAAGATACACGAACTTTTGTTTTTACTGTTTCTGTAGTGCACCACAAATGGTATAAAATTTTTATTTATATTCACTTCTTCTAGAGAGTCAGTGATTTTACAGGTACTTTTATTCATTGACTAGTGTTCAGAGAATGGTTATGAACATTGGAAACTTCTCCTTCAGTGCGTATATAAAATTTGTTTTTGATAACTACTGTGCACCTGGGATTATTATTTTATCTTGTCTATATTCTTCACCTTGATAGGTACCTTTCAAGAACTGTCAGTGAACAAGCAGTATTCTGTACACTCAGGAATGGTTGGTTAAGATTTGTAAAATTTAACTAAGGACAAGGAAACATTATTTATGAATTATTTTAATGTGTGGGAATAAACTCCTTCTGAATAAGCAATATTTCAATAAAAGTCAATAAAATTATGTATAATTTTGGTCTGTGCTCATTGAAAATGCTAACCAAAACTAGGAGACAAAACCCTGCTAATCCCTGCATCAGGATAACATGAACAAGAACTCAGTTTATAAATCTGGATTTGTATGATGCAAGGCCTAAAACTAAGGTCAATATTATGAGCTGCTTTGCCAGCTAGTAAAATTGTGATGCCCTCACACAGCAAGGTGGGCAGGTAGAAGGTCTGTCCACCTTGCTACTATGGGTTAGGTCCTCTAGCAAAATACCCTCCTAATCCAATGAGCCAAAGCAAGCCCTGCCTACCAACAAGTAGCCTATGGAATTCTTCAGACCAGTTCAGCAAAGCTTTCCATGGAAACAGGGACCCCAGAGTCTTGATACTACAAAGCCTCCACCTCTCAAAGCCCCTGGTTTATTCTGTTCTGAGGTCAAACCTGTAGCCCTATTTCATACAGTGTTTTCTTCCTTTGAGCCGAGAGCATAGGTAAGTAATACTCTGTGGTCAGTGTCATCTGTTCACTGTTGTGTGTCATGTATCTAGTCATACTTACACACTAGGGTGGAAACCAGTCTCTACAATAGGATGAAGAGGAGGTACTTAAAATATGCTTACTTATTTGGTAAATAGCTGTTGTTCTTGCCTCTTTAAAAATCACCAAGAATAGTAACCAATGTTATCCAGATCCCTCCTGTTGTTCTATAAAGTAACCTATGTTTTACTTATTAGTGAAATGCTTTTCAGCAACCCTCAGTTAGGCTTTATATGACTTGGTACTGAACTGTGCAATTAAACTATCACCCTAAGTAGGAAAAGATGAGATCTGTCCATAAAAAGTCCAACCATTGTTAATATAATGAGAATAATTTTCATGGCATCAATATAGCCAAGAAGAATGGACTGGAATGCTCATATGTGAACAATGATGACTTCATTATAGTAGTCAGTGGGGGTGGGAGACACCACTGAGTGATCATGTGTACTGTGCGGACATTGCATTCAAAATGACTGAGTACAGCAACGAACCTGCATCAAATTTTGCATGAAGCTTGAGCTTTCCTCCACAGAAACCACTGGGATGATTCAGAAGCCAAAGCTGTGGGCAACGGGTGATTGGCAGCTTCATCACGATACCCCACCTGATCATGCATCACATTTTGAGCAGAGGTTTTTGGGCACAGCATCAAATCACCCGGATGACTCAACCTCCTATAGCCCAGATTCAGTGCCCTGGGACTTCTGGCTTTTCCCAAAACTAAAATGCCTTTGAAAGGGAAGAGATTTCAGACCATTGATGAGATTCAGGAAAGTACAATGGGGCGCTGGTAGCAATTGGGAGAACTGTCTGAGGTCCCAAGGTACCTACTTCGAAGGGGACTGAGGCTTCACTGTTTTGTACAATTTTTATTGCATCTTGTCTCTTTTTCAATAAATGCCTCTACTTTTCATAGTGTGTGGCTGGATACTTTCCAGACATACCTCAGTATATTCAAAAATAAAATAGAAATGTACACCTGATATTGATTGACAGTAGGTCTGGTTTTGGTCTTCTCTAATCCATATCATCACACAGCAAAAATAACATTGAAAAATGGGTTAAATGAAAATTACATTACTAATATAATTCTGCATCAGATTTTCACTATAAGTAGTTATTAGCAGAATCAGCAGTTTAGCTTAACAGAAAAAAATAGTCCTTTAATTATGATAACTTGGTCTGTTGAACATTTTACTCATTGTTTCTTTTAGATTACAATGGCTCTCAATTAATTATTTAGCAAAATTTGAGTCTGGAAAATAATTATAGAGGCAAAAGTAATTATATGCATTTCTTGATATTTAAAACTCATAAATGAACACTAATTCAATGTGATTGAGAAGACAGAATTCAAAAACGTATCTTTCAAATTGATGATGCTGTTCATCAATGTCCTGTGACTACTTATTGGTTTCATTTAACTGAAATCTTAGTAACATTAACTCCTTGAGTATTACAAAGAAAATAAAGAAAATAAATAAGAATTATGGTATTTAATTATGCTATCTTTAATTTGGAAATTCTTAATGATTATCATTTATATCAATAAATTGCTTACATCTACATATATATATATATGTGTATGTATATATATATATGATGCATGACTGAATAAGACATAGAATACATGAACATGACTTAATGTCCTTTTCCATATCAAAGGCCTAATATTATTGAGGAAATTAATTTTGCTTTGTGATAAAACCTTTATGTTAATATAAAGACTCTCTTGTTTTTGAACTATTTATTGTCCCACAAAAATATAATAGAAAGGCAACATTTTCTATTAAGGATTTTTTAAACTAAATTCAGGAGGCAGAGTAGCAAATGTAACTAAATTTAGGAAGGCAGAGAATCCCGAAAAACTAGAATTATGTTCTAGAGGTCGGTCCCCTTGTAGTACAGATTTCCCTTGCTAGGTAGGTGTTCAAGGAGCCCACTTGTATCAGTGGACCAGTTGGTGGTGTTGTGAGAGGCTATATTCCATTTCAGTGTAATTTTTCTTGAAGACTCTTTCAAAACATTTGCCCATTTTACGAGTGACTTATGAGTGCACTGGCCCATACCACACTACATGTTCAGCACTTTTTGACCAAAAAATAACATGACCCCTGTGCCCCACCCTTCCTATTCACTGAACCTTGTCCCAAGAGACATTTTTTGTCTCCTCAGATGAAAGAAAATTCCTCAAAGAAAAACATTTTGCCACAGTGGAAGAAATGAAATAAAAACAGCAGAAGCACTAAAAGGCAACAAAATTGTTGAGTTCAAAAACTGGAGCAGTGGAAAAAAATGTCTCGATGGGCGTGGCTGAAGTTTAAACACACAAGAATAAATACACAATTTTTTTTACAAATAAATTCAGTATTTTGGGGGTTCCCCTCATATGCGTCATAGCATTATCAGCAAAGAATCTACTCCTGATGACCTTAGTCTTTAGTAAGCAGTTAACTACTACTGTTAAAATTCATGTCCAAATCTTCCAACAATTCTGCTATTTCCGGGACAAGTTTTATGCAACAAGTAAAGCTTCAGAAAGAATTGCCTACTTGAAACCAAATTAAACCCCTAATGCATTTAAGGTGCAAGTGTTGTTCTACAATAGCTGAATGTGCATAATAATCTGCCTCGTTGTGTAATAAATGCAGTGTCCATTTTAGAGAAAGTATTTGTCTTAGTCAGTCTGGACAGCCGTAACAAATTGCTGCAGGCTGGGTGGCTTAAACTAGAATTTTATTTCTTCCATTTCTAGAGCCCTGGAAGTACAATATCAAGGTGCCAGCAGGCCCCAAAGTCTATAAAGTGTCCTCTGCCTACCTGCAAGCAGACATCTCATTGTGTCCTCACACGTCACGGACACAGGTAATGGAGCAGAAAGAGTTACTATTCCAGTGACTTTAATAGACAAAACAGAAGATCAAATTGCCTAGTTGGTAAAACTTCTTGAGGCAAAAGTTTTTAGAGTGAGTTTATTTTTCTTGGTCACATTTACCTCTCCCTGTTCTAATAAATTATTTTTAAATCACAAAACACTGTGTATATAATATTCATAGTTCAATATATTACAGCTAAATAATTTCTCATTATGAGTCAACCATATTTTATTACTTGTGTTTCAAATTCCCTAACTCCTAATTAAGTTTTTCAAAGCAATAGCAATGCAAGTGGCCTGATTCTAGATGAATAATGTCAAGCTCATAAAAATTATTAAACTCTGATATCTGTAGAATAATCTGGCACCTGTTTTATATTGTACACATCAAGAGAACACTCAGAGGAAAATCAAGTCTACTATAATCATTATTAGGTGTTTATTAGGCACAGATCAAAATCTTATTCATTGCTTTGCTACAGGGAGTCACTGATTTCCCAAGCACAAACATTTAAGTTTTAATAATTAAAACTTTGGGTGTCAATGTTCTCTTGCTCAGGTAACCAGTATCATGGTGCTTATCTGATAATGAAAGCTCCTTTATTATCATTTAATTTGTCTATGTATAACCTAAACCACATTATTTTACATCTTTCCTATCAAAATGACCCAACGGAAAACTTTGAAACTGTCACTATGTCATTGACATAGCAAAATGTGGCAAAAGAATAAAACAGAAGACAAATAAGTTAAATGAAACACATTGATAGTTTAACATTCTACATTTTGAAAAACAAACTATTTTGGTGTTCATAATACATAAATTACATATTTGTATTTTTTCTCCTTATCCATGGTAAATGCTCAATGTGAATGATTAAAAAAAACCTATGGCACCCACTAAATAATATATTTCTCACAACAATCTATTTGATATTCTCTCATACTTCTTTACTTGGCTTGTATTGAAGTGTAACTGACAAAATTGCAAGACATTTAAATTGTACATTACGATGATTTGACATACATGCATATTGTGAATCATATTATACTACTCTAAAGAATGTTGGGCTTTTATTAAATTCTTGTTTTGTTCTGAGGTAGTTAACTTAATTGTCATGAAGTATAATCTCTGTTTTGAGTGGCAACCCTGGGTTCAATTTTTTATTCTTAGCTGTGTAACTGGGAATCAACCTGCCCTACACAGGGAGAGGCAAAAGTAGGTTTATAGTGTGATTACGCAGAACAGGGTCTATTCTTGAATTATTAAGCATTAATCCTTATATGATTTTCCATACAAATAACTATAATTTACCTCTGCCCCACCCTGTGGTTTACTAGTCAGTGAGAGATTAGGTCGGAAACCACTCTTAGAATATGGGCTTCCCCTTCTATGACCCTTTTTCTTCCAGGCCCCACACACTATCCAACAACTCTGGTCTGCAGCATTTTGGAGTGGTCCTCCTTAGGTCACAAAGACAGTGGTTTATCTCTCAGAAATCTAGCTGGTCCTACATTGGTGGCTGGGGCTAGCAGCCATGAACATTTACCCCAAGCCATTTCTTTATTTAAGTACATTTGATGCTTGAACAAGACAGGCATGAGCTGTGTGGATCCCCTTACACAGAGATTTTTGTCAATACACATACAGTCTGCCCCAATCCCAATTCTGGGTTTTGAAATACTTGGATTCAATAACTTTGGGCTTTATTCTCCCTTGGGAATGCATATTTACAGAAAGATGATTGAAATCCTATGTGGATTTTGAGTGTGCAGGAAGGGGTTGGTGCTACTAATTCCCAGTTTCTTCAGGAGCCAAACATATCTGCTTTCAGTTGCTTAAAAAAAAAAAAAAATCTCTCACAATAGCAATGGAGGTTATTTTTGTTAAATAATTTATTTATTTACTAAAATTACGTATTGATTGATTAGTGTGTTGCTATGCTATCTATGGTGAGCCACAGCCTGTCTTCAGGGAGGTTACAATCTTGAGGGGAAAATATAAGTCAATTATTATATTGTTAGTTATCAACATTCATATAACAAGGTAACACATTTTCTTTTATCAAGAAAGCTGCATTAGGCCCCCTGGCTGGTAGCACAGTGGATAAGGCGCCGGCCTGCGAACCCAAAGGTCTCAGGTTCGATTCCCCAGCCAGGGCACATAACAAGGTTGCAAACCAGGTCTCCAGTTAGGTCTGTGGCTGGAGGCAGGTGAAAAGCAACCATACATTGATGTCTCTCTCCCTCTCTGCCTCTCTCCCTTCCCCTCCTTCTAAAAATAATGAAATAAAATCTTTAAAAAAAAAAAAAGAAAGAAAGAAAGCTGCATTAGCCCTGGCCAGGTAGCTCCGTTGGTTAGTGTTGTCCCTACATGCTAAGGTTGTGGGTTTGATCCCTGGTCACGGCATGTACAAGAACAAACCAATAAATGCATCAATAAGTGGAACAACAAATCTATGTTTCTCTCTCAGATCAAAAAATTAAAGAAATTTGCTTTAAAAATAAAGAAAGCCACATTAAGGACATCACATTTATACTTCAAGGATCATTCATGTTGAAAGCATTATTTACGTTAAAGGTTGAAGGTATGGTTCAAGTGTAGGAAAGAAAGTGTGCGAAGGTCTAGAAGTAGAAATGAGCAGAAATAAGTTTTGTGTGATTCTAGCCTCATGGTCAGCAAACTGTTTAGAGAAACATGATTCAGGGACCTGTCACATGGAACTTTTTATCTTTATATATGAATAATTATAATGGAATTATAATGAAATATATATTGCCCCTATGTTTAGTACAAAGGAAACCAAGGACAAATTAAAAAAAAAAAAACCAGATGTGACTCTATTTACCCTATGTACAATTATTATTTTTGTAATGAATGGAGTGGAAATGAGAAATGAATTAGTACAAGACCAACCTGAGTGTGACAAACTATTTTAGGAGGTTATTTTAGTAGCCTGAGTAGATAGAGAAATCTTGGCTATGTTGCTAGGAATGGGGACAGGATTGAGTATATTCATTCATTCACTCATAATGTTGGTTTTCAGGCCCTGGCTGATGGCTCAGTGGGAAGGTGTCAGCCTGCAAACCCAAAGGTTGCTGGTTCGATTCCCAGCCAGGGCATATGACCAGGTTGCAAGCCAGGTCTCCAGCCAGGTCCATAGCTGGAGGCAGGTAAAAGACACTGATGTCTCTCTCCCTCTCTTCCTCTCTCCCTTCCTCTCTCTCTAAAATTAATGAATGAAATCTTTAAAAAAAATGTTGGTTTTCAATTATTGGCATTTTTTCATGCACTCTAGACACGTCAATCAAAAGTAAACGTGAACTTGTTTTAGAACAACTTTTAACACTTTAAAATGATGCATGTACAGTGGCAAAAATCATGTTTCCAAAACAATTTGACAATGCGCTTGTCAATCAAATATTCGACCTTTTCAAAGCACAATATAATTGACCGCTTCCTGGACTTTCCATGCTTTGCCTGAGCCAATGGGGATAAACTACAGAGGTGAAGATGCAGCTTTTTCTAATGAAGAAAATATGATTTTAGTTTTGGGAGGCTTAAGAAAAATCACAATGATTTGGTTCAAAGAAGCAAGCTTTAAGAATATAAAAAAATAACAGTGTGAAACATGCAAATGAAAGATTATTTATATCAATTTACGCAATCTATATGAACACCTACATTTTTAACTAAATAAATTCATGGGGCATTAAATTTACAAACTAATACAAATATTTTTCATGAGTTATTAATGGTCTTTAATTGATCATAATACACATTTATAACATTTACACATTGTTCTTATATTTTCTTCTGTGCAGCCTCTACTTACTAAATATAATTGTGTTTATCAGTGATCATACACCTTCCAATCCCTAAGTTCTCAGACAATAATCATTATATTGAAAAATATAATTGATTATATTGACTATTAATTCTGAACAAATTTTATTAGATATTTGATCAGTATTTGTTCACTATTCTCTAAGCTCTGCCTTTCACCTTGAAAGCTTGCAAAATAAACTGCTACTAGATTTATTACCTCTTTTCTCATCACAGAGAACATTTTCTTCAGGCATATCAACCATAAAACACTGGAAAATCTATCTGAGAAACATGCCTTGAACTGGTACAGTTTGAGATGTCATAATAGTTTTTATTTTATCTGGTGGTTTATGTTGAATTTTGTAAAAAATCCTAAACCCGTGCAATTCTTTGGCTCAGTAGAGGATACTGGAGGGGCAATGGTGAACATATTATGTATATTAACTTCACTGCTAATGTCAAAAAGGACAGTTCCACACCGCAAAGGATATTTGAGCTAAGTTTGATCTTAATTCTTTTTATAAATTCCCACTGATCTGGTTCTGAAGCAATTACTTAACAAGGACATAGAAAATCATAGAGGAGAAAGAAGCTCAGATAATGACAGTATAAAGACACTTCTGATAAGTGGTCAGAAATATGATCAAGGGTGATTTCAGTTGCTTTAATCACTTTGTGTGGGTTTCTGAAATGCATTACTGATGATCCCACTCGAGTGTTATTCAACCTCATTTTATATAGGCAAGAGCATGCCAAGATTGCAATAACATTTAAGCCAAAACATTGAAAGGATAGTGGTTATTTTCTATACTTTAATTTTATATTATCTGTAATTGGCAACCAGATTTGGAAAATATCTAAAATTTATATTTTTAATGCTTTCAAGAATCATCTGGGCATTTGAAATCTAAGAAGCAAAACTCATATAAATTAATGCAGGTGTTCTTAAAAATTGATCAATCAGAGTAGAGTAGATTAAAACCACTAGCATTATTAAATATCTGTCACTGTTATTTTGAACAACCTTAATCAGAAAAACTTCCTCTCTGATTGCATATTTATTAGTTAGGATAATACTTCCTAGCTGGTGCTAAGACTATTCACAAAATTATAGCGGTTGAGAACAATAAATGCCTACTTCTCAGGTATATCACTATTTCCCACAGGTGAGGTATGTCTACAGTGCTGACCTCCTGTGAGAAGGGTCCAAGGGTCAGGCTATTTGCATCCTAGACCCATCCTTCCCTCCATCTCCCTCAGAATTCCCCCCTAGATCAAACATATACAGTTGGCAAAAGAGCAAAGACAGCGCACGAAACAGAGTAAAAATGTATTATGACCGGGTCTATGAAGTAAATCCTTTCTACACGCAACCCCTCAGTCACACAGCAAGCAAAAAATTCCCAGAAGACTGCAATTATGGGGTAATTATGTGAAGCATTGTCTCCTATATGCCCAGGATAAAGAAATGGATATTTGTCACAATGTCTATTTTGGTAGCCTTCTTACTTTTTTCCTATTTTTTAGAGAACTAGGAAAGACAAATTCAAGTTTCTTTATTTATCCGAAAAATATTATAAATATGTAAAACAAACATAGTTCTAAGCCTTGTGCTAGGGGCTAGAGACCCAACTTAATAATCTCAGTGAGGTCTTCTGCCTTGATAGAGTTTATATTTCTGTGTAAGGGAAAGCAAATGTGGGGCAAATAAAAAGTTATATAAAAACAGTTAGATTAGTGCTCTGAAAGTAGTAAGTGGGGTAATATTGTCAAGATTATACAGGGGACGATTTAGATCAAGGAATCTGTAAGAGAATATGTTCGACAGGGACCTGAGTACAAACCAATACTATGAAATGAGACCAGGGGAAAACATACAATGAAGAGGAATAGTGAGCACAGGCACCTACAAACCCAAAGGGCTTGATGGGAGTGAGGTGAGGAACACAGGTCAGGATCGCAGGGATATCATGAACAAGGATAAGCAGAGCAGGAAATCTGGATGAGTCAAGTGGGAAATAGGTCATTCAGAGTCGCAGGCCAGTGGGCGGTTTCTGTTTTTATTGTAAATATGGTAGAATCTTGGAGTCATGGAGCCTTGGTTCTTAGACCATCCCTCAGTTATATGATGTTAGTTAATTTTTGTCTTCAATATCAAGAGAACGCAACTGATCTTTCCATTTTGCAAGGCTTTATGGCTTTGCAAATATTTTTAACTATTTTTAAAAGATTTTTTATTTATTATTTTCAGAGAGAGGGGAAGGGAGAGAGTCAGAGAGTGAGAGAGACATCAATGTATGGGTTGCCTTTCACCTGCCTCCAGCTATGGATCTGGCTGGAGACCTGGCTTGCAACCTGGTTATGTGCCTGGCTGGGAATTGAACCAGTGACCTTTGGGTTTGCAGGCTGGCACCTTATCCACTGTGCAACCAGCCAGGGCCCTATTTTCAAAATTTTTAAATTATTTTTTGCAAATATTAAAATATATATATTTATTGATCATAATACATAGAATATTAAAAATTGCTTTTAACTTTTTAGGAATAGAGTGGCCTCATTTAATGTTTTGTTTTTATAATATATAAAACCACATAGTTTTGTGGGGAAAAAGGGCAATATCGAACTTTCAGGCTATCTGAATTCATACAGAGTCTTTCATATATAAGAAGCCATTTCCCCATTCCTTAGTAGAGGACCAATATCCTATCAGTCTCTTTCCAAAATTTAACTTACATTCTTATATATTGTATAATAAGCATATATGTGCATTTTCATATCATTTTTATATAATATAGTTATATAATAAATTACAGATTTTTGTATAACTTAACTATATATACATATACTTTTAATATTACATTCTTTTTAATGCTGGGTTTTGAAATTTTCATATTACATGTAGAATGTTTCCAATTTTATAGATATAATTTATATCTCACATTGTGCAAGTTTAAGGTGTACATGTTGACTTAATACACATACATATTACTATATGGTCATTAACGTAGTGTTAGCTAAAACCTACATGACTTCAATTACTATTTCTTTTTTTGTGGTGAGGACAGTTAAGGTCTACTTTCTTAGTAACTTTCAAATATATAATTAATATGATGTTATTAACTATGATCACCATGCTGTATATTAGACCCACAGAATTTATTAATCTTTTAACTGAAAGTTTGTACTATTTGGTCAACATCGCCTATTTCCTTCCTATTGTCCAGCCCCTGGTAATCCCCATTCTACTCTGTTTCTATAAGTTTGGCTTTTTTAGATTCCACATATAAGTGATATCATACAGTACTTGTCTTTCTTCCTCTGACTTCCTTCACTGAGCATAATGCCTACAAGGTATTGTGTTGCCATAAACAGCAGGGTTTCCTTTTTCATGGCTGAATAATATTCTATTGTATATAATTACCAGATCTTCTTTACCCATTCATCTGACAGATACATAGGCTGTTTCCATCTTGCCTATTATGAATAATGCTGTCATGAGCATGGGGGTCAGATATATCCTCAATAGACTGTTCTAATTTCCTTTAGGATATATACCCAGGAGTGGAATTTCTGGATTATATGGCAATTCGATTCTGAATTTTTAGGAACCTCCAAGCTCTTTTCCATGGTATCTGAACCAATTTACATTCCCACTAACAGTGCACATGGGTTCCCTTTTTTTCACATCCTCTAACACTTGTTCTGTTGTATTTTTGATGATTCTCTTTTTATCAGGTGTGAATAAAATCTCCCATTGTGGTTTTGATTTGCATTTCTCTGATGACCAATGACAATGAACACCTTTTCCTGTCTTGTTGGCCATTTGTATGTCTTCTTTGCAAAAAGTCTGCTCAGTGCCTCTGCCCAATTTTTATCAGATTATTTTGTTATTAAATTGTATATGTTTTTCATATTTTGGATATAATTAGATATGTTTATATCCAAAATCTATATCCATATATTTATAAGATATATGATTAGTAGCACTTTAATTCTATACATGAATAAATTAAAACATATATACAGGACATGACTCAAACCATTGTTAATATAACCAAAAATTTTTTTTCACAACATCAGCATAATCTGATAGCCAAGGAGAGTGGACTAGAATGAGCCTGCATGAATAATGATGACTTGACTGTACTAGTCAGTGGGGGAGGTAGATGCCTTCAAGTGAGCATATGTACTGTGTGGCTGTCACATTCAAAATGACTGAGTGAGTAGAGCAACGAATCTGCATCAAATTTTGCATTCAGCTTGAACTTTTCTCCACGAAAACTATTCAGATGATTCAGAAGGCTGCAGCTGTAGGCAGTTGGTGACTGGTAGCTTCATCATGACAATGTGCCTGCTCATGCATCATGACTCAAACACAGTTTTTCGGTGAAACATCAAATCACCCAGGTGAGTCAGCATTTAAAATTCTGGGGGGAAAAATCCATTCCTAAATTTCAATGAACCTTCATACTTTGTTCTGTTATTTACCCTTTAGTTTACTTTGAGTTCCCTTCATGATTCTAATGAGATGCATAGAAGAAGCACTGTCAATTCATATTAGGAATTCTCCAAACCCCTTTAGACTGATTCCCAAAATAAGTAACACCAGACTCTCAGCGACATAATGTTAATTTTTATTGATGGAAATTCCATCAGGAAATTAACAAACAATGTGTTCTAAGTTTCATTCTGAAAATCATAGAAAATATGATAATGAGAATGCTGGTGTGATATTTTTACACTATGCTAAATTTTGTAAATACTAACCATTTCCAAACTAACTGCAGAAACAGAGTTAACAAATATTTGCAGAGAGAAAGTATATTAATATTTTTTCTTTTCCTAAGCACCATGTTTATTTACTACATAAACAGCAGTCAGAATGTGTGGTATGTGGATTTTTAATGTAGGCATATTATTTAACTTATAACTTCAATAATTACTATTACAATAATTTTACTATCACCTCTTAAAATTCTCACATACTTTGTTAAGTGCCTATGTATATATTCAAGTTTGAAGATTTTATTAATTATTTTGCCCAGATATTCTATTAGATTTATTTAAAACATAATTTATGATCATTAAAATTCATTTATTGGGAGTTGTATAAAATAATTTTTAATTTTCAGATTTCCTCCGATTAAAATTAAAATATATTTACTTACAAATTGGTTTTTATGAATAAAAATGGGACATCATGAAGAAAAAATACAGATGGCTTTAAATTTGTTAGTAACTTTAAATTCTTAGGGAATTTTGACTAAATGACTAAATGAAGAACATAATCTTTCTTTCAATATTTTATAAAGTATCTGAATCTATCTTGACATATTTTTTGTGTCATTTTTCTTCCAAGTGTAATTTATTGCTTAGTGGTATAATCACTTGGGTTGAAATGATTTGATTTGAATAGTATGCACAAATGATTTAAATGCAAGTATCCTTTCGTTGAAACAACATTTAAATAATAATTAGAGAAATATGGCTTGGGGAATAACTATTGCCATATGAATAAAATTGAATTAAGAATGAGTGAAGGAATCTGTCAGCCCAAGTCATAATTTTAATACTGGGCATTTGCATTCATTTGACTTGAGTTGCTAAATAATCAACAAATAAATTGAAAGCATTTATATTCCAAAAAAAATAGTATCAGTAGAGTGACTACACAAAACGTGCACATAAAATAAATAGCTGAATTCCAGATAATATTTTGTTCAGATGTTAGAAAATGGAAAGTGTCTCTCCATAACTTCCTGATTGCTTGAATAGAGCAGTGAACTGGTTTCCACCAAATATGTAAGTTGAAATGAGTCATGTAATTTGGAGAACTGAATTTGCAACAATATAGTAGAGCATTACAGGAAGAACTGAAAATATTGAAAAGTCATTTAGTCAAGGCTTTGGATACGTTACATTAGCTGTACTTATCTAGCCAACTAAGGTATATGAATTCCACTTGTGAGAGCAAGGTGTGGGGAGGTAGGGTGAACTGTGATTGAAAAATGAACAAATAAATCTTACTCCCTGAGCTTCTAAGGGTGTGAAGAAATGTGGGAATAAGTATCTGATTTAGAAAAACACTCTACCAGTTATTTTCTTCTTGTCTACCATTATATAATTACTCTGTATTATTTATGTATTTGTAATGAAGTACATTGAAACATTTTCAAATAACTAAAAGTAACTTACAAATATGCACACACTATATATATAGCAAAATGAAATGCAATTAGAAGTAAGCAAAAGAAAAAACTAAGTTTAGGAAAAGAAGATAGGTCCTGAAATGTTTAATATATAAGTTATGATAATATGAGGGGAACCATACTTAATATATGTAGGTCACAAAGTGCATAAATGACCTAATATCCAGCATGAGAGGCAAATCAAGTGCAAGAGCAAAAATTCCTTCATTTCCTTAGAGAACAGTAAGCAGTCCTGATATTTAGATCAAATATAATGTCATTTTTATTATAAGTTTCTATGCTGCACAATTTTGTTATCCCCATTACTAAGTTTCTAATTAAATATGCTATTTTTCAAATGGGCATGTAAATCATCTTCAATATTTAGAAAACTTATTTTACAGTGATATTTGAATTATTCAACTGACATATTTGTTTTTTAAAATATTTTATTCATTGTTTTTAGAGAGAGGAGAAGGGAGAGAAGCAGAGAGAGGGAAAGAGACAGTCATGTATGGTTCAACTGAAATATTATTAATTTTTCTTAACTTATAACACTTGCAAAAACTCTCATGTGGGTTTAAAATCCTGTTGTGAAATACGTGTGTGTCACATTGGAAGTTCTATGATAATCTATGGTATATGACATTACAGGGAGCAGACTAGGGTAGAGTGTTTATTTTTAATCCAATTCACCCTTGGTCATGGGCCTCAATAAACTGGAAATATTTCTAATTTCCCAGTGTATTATTATTATCAGACTCATAAGAAATATAAACATATTGAGGTACAGCCATCAATCCTTAGTCATTTTCTGAATACGGTACTTCAGAGATAAAATCTGAGTTACTAACATGAGTTCATTATTATGTTGCTATACTAAGGTTGAAATAATCAGACTTCTGCATAATACATATCACATGTCTTAATATACCTTCATTCATCTGCTTGATTTTAGTTTTCCTCTGTTCAGATATTTCTAAGTTGTTTGCTGAATTGATTTTTACTCATTTCCTACAAATGACCTTGTTTAAATTATTCTGCTTCCTGAATAATATGGTATTATAATTTACTTCATTAACTCAACCTCTCAGTCAACTTGTTTGTATACATGAAGTTGGTGGCTAACTTACAATCCTTTCAATGACTCTGAGTTACAACTACATCTATGAACAGCTAACCAAGATGCATTAATTACTTGTTTATTAGACTGTAAGTAAGTTCTTCAGCTTTGTCCACAATGAAGAAAATCATTCAGAACAAGAAACAGTTTGCCATGTAATGTAATTGTCTTTCGTCATGATTTCTTTCCATTTTTATACACTTAGCCTTCAGACTAATATATAGTATTCTACTGTTTACTACATGGTGGCCTTACAAACTCAGAAACTGAAGGTAACCACACAGGATGGTCTGAAATTAAAGTGTTTTAACTGGAAGCAAGTCCTGGCGGGTAGTCACGTCCTAGGCCAGTATCTTCCTTGACAACGGTCAATCTTTACCGTCAGTAAACTGTCTGCTGTCTTTCTGCATCTAAGATAACATTTTTAAAATGTCAGGGTCATCTCCTTCTTCCAAACCCCTCAGGGCACAAGCTCAGCCCCTGAGCAGGAAGGACAGAACCCCTCATTTCCGTAATGTTCCCTGCATACCACCCCTCTGTGCTCTGTGCGTAAGTGTATTAACTGTCCTGCACCCACCAATGTAAAAGCAGTATTTGCCTCCCTTTGTCCAGTCTCAGAGATTTCCCTGCTTTCTCCCTCTCCCTCAGCTACCACCAGTCCATTTCACATCACCCGGCTGTAGTTCCTCTGATCCTAATGTTATAAAATAAACTGCAACACTGCCATTCTCAAGAGTAGTTTCTTAATCAGCTGAGATTTTGCTTCACAGCAATTGTCAATTTGGCTGGGGAAAAAAAATGGCAAGCAAGCAAGTTCATAAAAATTCTCCACAGGTTTGGATGTTTCTTACATCGCCACCGATATTATACATTCTTCCTGATACAGTTTCCCCCTGAAGTATTAACACTAAAATTGGTAAGTTGCACAAACGTGAACAATTTAAAAATCATCAGAAAAGTATTTCTGAAGCTAATCTTGAAGGAAGATTTCTCTTCCTATTTATAGTGACCCTCATAGTTGTTTACAAGTATAAAACCTTTTTTCTCATGTCTAGTGGTCTCATTATAAAGTGGGACCTGCACTGTTTCCTCCTGGTTCTACAAAGGGGCTTGGAGGCATAGGATGTAAGTTAGGGATCTTTCCCTCTTTTGCTGGGCATAATGGCGTAACGATATAAGAACTGGAAGTTTTCAAATAATACATGGATTTGACACCATGGGATGGGGTTGAGGTGAGAGGTTTGAACAGATCCCCCAAAAGATGGGACAATTGGATGGGCTTGATTTATCAGGCAGCAAAGTGGGACCTACTCTCCTTGCGGCCAGCTAGGGTTCCACAAACGCTGTCCTTTTGTGAAAGGCCATGATCTCCTGACCTCACCTCTGCTGTCCTCACCATGGTCCCACTCCATGCCTTTGAACTTAACCCCAACCCACCTCCTGATAGTTTTCCCCTGAGGAGCGGGCATTGCTCTTATGCAGATGATTATTCAGCTTTTCTGAGAGATCTCGCTATGTTCTCCCATCTGTTTACTATAAAAATCATGTTTATCAAGGAACTTAATGAGCATCCAAATTCCCCCATGACCACTGTCATTAATTTTCCTAAATCTTTGTTATTTTTCAGCTCTTACAAATTAAAAAATAAAGGGGGGCACTAGCTCATAATTCCATGACAATCTCTGACCAAAAGGAAGGCAGAACCTATGTTTATAAGCATGCCTTCCTTGTTAGCACCACCTTTCCCTGTTTGGAATTAAAGTAGGCGCCAAGGTACAGCCAGGCATCCTCTTGAGCAAGACCCAAGGGACTGCTTAGTGACTGAACAGTTAGATTAGGCTTTAAAGTTGGGTTTCTTTCACAAGGACATGGTGGTTCCCAGGGTGCACAGGACACAGGAAAGCATGACAGAACAGTGACAGGCCCACCTTGCCCCAGGGCCCCACTCTGCTGCCATCCAGAATGGACTTCCGGCCCTGGAGGCTCTTCTATGAATCGAGGTGAAATAATTACCTCCAGAAAACGACTATGAGAATACACATGGCTAGGCTCTCATTAACATACTGTCACCATTTATTAACTTAAGGAATCCGTGCTCTCAATGTTCAACAAATAAAAGAAAAAGGTGGGTTCCGCTGGGCGTGCGGTGGTGGCACCTGAGGTGGGCAGGCTGCAGAGGATCTGAGAGCAATTCCGATTTTCCACTGCGTTTCACCTGGGGGCGCCTGACACAGTCCTGCCCATAATGCGTTTCCTCAGGTATTGTGATGGGGGTTGAGGAAGGAGATTAGACCTGCAGGCTTGATGTCACTGCATAGTTGGTACATTTCGTTTGAAATTTTCACATGGCTCAACTTCAGAATAAACTTTCAGGAGTGTTATAAAGTATGCTTTTTCCAGGCATTTTATTGTATTAAAAAATCACAAATTATAATTCTGTTTCCAGGGTATGTTTGTTTGTTGTTGTTGTTTTTTTCTGAAAGCAAGGGATAAAATTAATGACCTTGCAAGGCATTCCCTCTTTAAAATAGCAATTTCATAAGATTTTGTAAACACAAAGATAAACACATTCTATCACACAGATACACACACACACACATACACACTGACTACATATAAAGACCTTAGCAATCACCTACATCTGAGGTTAAAGTTTAAGAGCCTCTGGAAGTTTTTTGGTTCAGTAGAATCATACTATAAGAAAAATACATCCCAGTTAGATTTTCACTATGTGATGCAGCAATTTGCCCAGACTATGAAGGCATTTAAGAGAGCTGTGGCATCATGAGAGATGCATTTATGTTTTTCATTTTAATGTACCTGAGCAGGAGAATATCTGCTAATTAGAGCAATTATTGAGCTTTGCATCTTTGCTATCCTTCTTCACAGGTGAAAAAAACATTACAGTACAATCACAATCACATAATTACTTTGTGTGTCAATTATACCACACTGTTAAAAATACAATTATTATACTAGAGTTTCTTTAATTTATCTATTTAGCTCTTGCTTTTGCCTTTCTCTTTCTGTCACGTAGATATAACAGTACTGATGCATCTGTGGTTCAAGTCATATTTTCCTGTTTCTATTTATGTCTGAACTTGAATCATTTACAGTATAAGTAAATCAAAACTGATAATATGTGTTAAAAGGTGTCATTACTTTTTAATTATGTAAGATGTCATCTCTATTTTGAATGCTGGAATAGGAACATTGAGTAGTGCACTAGAACAGGAGGGAGTGAATTTTATGGAAGTGGCCACATTGTCTATTCTTTCAAATTCTTAAATTGGAAAGCTCTTCCTGATTTTATTTCTCCCCTGAGTGTGAACAGCTATGTAAACACATGGTTAGATTCTAGATTCAAGTACAACCTACATCCTTTAGGGCTTCTGGGTTACAAACCCATTATTAAATGTTTCAATTGCAGTAGAAATGACTTTAGTCACAAGCGAAATCTCCATGCAAACACTAAACCTAAGCTTTCCAATTACCCATTTTGAGAAGAAACTAATTCATGCTTTACAAGTTGAACAACTAATGCTTTCAAGTGAAACTAATAATTTAGCATCAAGTGTACACTGAACTCAAGCCACTATTTTGAGGGAATGACGATGAGAGACTATAAATTATTCGAAAAAGTCCTATTGATCACAGGACCAAGGAATGACAAAATAACCCAGTTTCAAAGATATAGGTGCTTTTCCTCATTTTTTCAGGTCAGTTAAATAGACATTACCATGTCAGCAAGCAAACAAATGTTAGTTTTTTTTCTTGTAAAGTATGTCATTGAGAAAGAGCTTGGCTCTAGGCCAACATAATAATTGGATATCTCATTTTATTATTTGTGCTGAATGATCTCCTTACTGTGACAAAAAAAAATAATAATAAAAAATAAAAAATAAAAAAAACATTAACACAACAAGGATTTCAGCAATAATTATACGACTACCTCGGCAAATTTTAACATTTGAAAGACCAGACTTCATAGCAACAGGCAACTCAACACGTACCTCTTGAAAATGGCGACAGGGTAGCTGGCTTAGTCCATTCCCACAGCTATAGCAGAAATGCCAAAAACTCCAACAGGTTCTGGAGTCTGGGAAATGCAAGATCAATGTTCCAAGGCAGCTTCCCTTCTAACAGGCTTGCTCCCTGATTCCCAGGTGGCCCTCATCCCCAAGTCTTTACAAGGCAGGAGTAAGGCCTCATTCAGAAAGGCACTAGTCCCCTTCATGCAGGTTCCACACTCGAGAAAGAATCACACACCCCAAACAGGCCACCTCCTAACACCATCACCCTGGTGGCAGGTTTGAACATACAAATTTGGCAGGAAAACCCATTCAGTTTCTAGCAGCAGTTAAAAGACCTGGCACGGTCACTGCCACCTTGTACGCCTGTAGGATTGTGTCCTCCCTTTCAGATATTTGACATCCTCCATTTTTATGAGACTTTACGTAAGTTAATGCGCAAATAATTTAATCATTACGTTATGCCAGTTGCAGGGTTATGGGAACTAAAATGGTAAGTGGATCTAGTTCAGTTCTTCTTAGCTAGGACCAGTTAAATGGTGCAACACAGGCACCTTATTTCACAGCTACAGAACGGTCACACAAGTACACTGACAATTAGTGCAGTGGTAAGATGTCAGCCTTTGGTCTCAGTTCACCAGGGGAATCTGGCTTACTCGTCCTGTACATACATTTAATTAAGGGGTTTGTGCTGTTGTGGTTAACTGATGTACACTTTAACCACCAGATAAAGTATAATACTAAAATTATGTAATAAGCAGATAAGAAAATTAAGACAAAGGTGTGCAATTAAATCACATTGTGTTTTCAACCTTTTCCAGCATCGTGGATTTGGCCTCTAAGTGCAGAATATTTGGGGCATTTTGGAAGATCATTTAATTAAGAGATGCCAGTAACTCTCAGAGATATTTCTTAATTTAACAGTGAACTACTTGACACAATCACAGGCCTTATCTGTAATTATTCCTATTGCTTCTTTTGGAAAACAATGAAATGATATGACTTATCAATAATCCCTGCCATAGTTAGAATATTGTTGCACAATCTATGAAAGAAGTCGAAGACATGTATGGACTTACCCAGGTGCAACAATTTCATAACCATATAACAAGAAAGCTCAGAGTTGAGAATTTTATTGAATTATAATCTATAGGTATCAAAATCATAGGTATGGCCCAATAATGGTCTCCAAACAGCTCCACTGACCTATGCCTCCTCCATGTGCCCATATTGGGGGAAAAACATTTACAGGAACCCAATGCCAGGAGTAGCATTTCTGATGGATTTGAAGCAATCATTCCGCTTCCTACCCAAAATCATTTAGATCTTATAGAAAACATGTACTAAAAGCTGTAACTTTTAAAGATGAACAATTCAATATCACCAAATACATTTATAACAAAAATTAATCCAAACTCCCATTTTTGCTAAATCCCACTCTCAGTGAAAGTACTTAAAGTAATAAATTACACATGCATGGCCAACATGTAATAAACCCCAATTTGAAAATGCTGTTCCCCAGTTTCTAGACATGGCATCTTTTATATACAGGTAGAATAGAGCCAGTGCCAAGGTGAAAAGCAAGACAGATGAGTACACGAACATGTCAGTAAAATGCAAAGAACTGATGTCCTAATATGTTTCCCCCCCATTGATACTACTTTTGTCTATTTATTTATTTATTTATTTATTATTATTATTATTGATTGTTGTTGTATTACATCCATCCCCTTTTTGCTCCCCTCCGTCCCCCTCCCCTCCCACCCATTCCCCCCAAAGTCAATCCCACCTGTTGTCCTTGTCCATGGTTCCTTTATACTAGGTTCTTGTCTAAGCTGCTCCCCTTCTTTGCCTCTGCCTCGCCCCTTCTCCCAACCCCTTTCCCCCTGACCACTGAAGGCCTATTCACTGTATTCATATACTTGGTTCTGTTTTGCTTGTTGTTAGTTTTGCTCATTATTGTCCTGTAATGGGTGAGATCATATGATATTCGTCCTTCACTGACTGGCTTATTTCACTAAGCATAATACTCTCCAGTTCCATCCATGTTGTTGCAAAGGGTACAAGTTCCTTCTTTCGTTCCGCTATATAGAATTACTCTTGTCTATTTAAACTTAAGTAGTCATTGTTCCAGTAACAGGATAGGCAGAGACTCTGGCCAGCACTTATGGCTATGAGTCCTCAGAACCTTCAGCTGGCACTGTGACCACAACAAGAGTGATGCCACAGTAGGGCTGCATCAAAACCAAGGCAGAGAGTTGGCTCGCAGTTCAGAGAATTCTCCCTGCCAGCCCTGAACGCTGGGAAATGGGGCTTTAAATACTGACGCAGTCAAAGCACATTAGACACACTGCTTCCTTTAGCTTGCAGAATAAGAAATTTCATTAGAAAATGTTCTTCTTAAGCATTGGAAAGAAATCTTTAAAGTGTAAATAAGCCTTGGGGAGTTATTTCAAATAATGACGCAGCCTGAAAAGAACTGAAACAGCAAAATTGCATGTGAAGTTTAGATTGATTGTCACTACAGCATAAGAATTTTATAGCCTCTCTGGAACAAAGGAAATATCGCTTTTTAATGGGAAGTCATAATTTAATTTTCTTAGCTGATGTAAACTATTTTTGCTGACTTTTAATGAACCCAGGAAAATGCTTAATGTGTATATATGTCTTCTGATGTTATACTGTTCATAACCTGAGCCAGTAAAGATGGGTTGCAGGTTGGACACAAATTAAATTAGATTAGTGCTTCCTTTCATTTTGTGTTAAGTATTTTAGATAAATAATAAGGAAGGTTTAATAGAAAGAGAAACGTGAAGCAAGAGTAATTTTTAGCATTTGCCAGACTACGCACAAGCTGCTTGCCTATGGTAAGGCAGATATAGGCTACCAGCTAATTTTTTAAATATTCAATTATTTTTATTAATTAAGTAAAAAAATTAATAAATTAATATGTCTGGAAATAGTCATTGGAACCATTGGACCTAAATATCTTGATATCAATGGAAGATATCACCTCCATTGGTCAATTTCAAAGTAGTCTGTCCAGTGTCACAAATATTTATATTAAAAATACATGCAAGTCATTACAGCAGTAGCCTTCAGGTTCTCCTAAATTTAAATGTTTAAGTTACCCTTTAATTCACTTTAGTCCACACATATTATAAGTACTTGAATGTATATATGCAACAAAGATGTATTTTTTTTTTTTTTTTTAAGATTTTATTTCATCATTTTTAGAAAGAGTGGAAGGGAGAGAGAGGCAGAGAGAGAGAGAGACATCAATGTGCAGTTGCTTTTCACCTGCCTCCAGCCACAGACCTGACTGGAGACCTGGTTTGCAACCTGGTTATGTTGCCCTGGCTGGGAATCGAACCTGCAACCTTTGGGTTCGCAGGCTGGCACCTTATCCACTGTGCTACCAGCCAGGGCACAAAGATGTATTTTTAATATTTGCTACTTTAGTGAAAGTAGAGGCTAGACATTTTTTAAAAATATTATTCACTAGTAATCACTAGAATTAAAGGACCTGAAGTCCAAAATGTTTTGCTTACTCTTATTCTGCAATCTAGCAATGAAAATTATGTGACAACGCTCATTGTGTACATACATCCATAAAACAGACCCTGGTGTTCCTACCTCACTCTGATATTTGCAGTAGAATAATGATATGCATGCAAAGAACCCTAAATGCAAAGTCCCAATAGTGAATGAAATCAAGAATTTCATGAAGGAAAAATAAAAACTACTAACTGTCCTAGTTCCTTAAAACTATCTACAGTATATGTCTCTACAGGGACAAACAAGGAGTGACTACAAGTTAATTATGAGAATTACCTGAACACAACTAATATACACAAAGAAAAATAAGAAACATGTTGCTCGAAGTAAATTTACAAGTTTAAACTTGTAAACTTGTAAAACCTTGAAGCCTAGGGACTATTATTGCCACCAGATTGCCTTTGCTTATAATATTGTTTTGAATTCTTTTTATCAAAAGAGACCTTTAATTGTTTACATGAGATCTAATGACACAGTTACTTCTTTTCCTCCTTCCATGCTGTTATGGACTCAACTGCACCAATTTTCATATTTATTGTATCTTAAGTTGACCTGCCTAAAAGCTTGCAATATTCATTGCACTCTCCCATTTACCTTTCCACAATTCTTTTCCATTTTACAGAAGAAAAGCAAATATGTTATTCATCCCAAATTCTTAATATGAAGCATTGTTCTAAGGCGTGAAAACTTGAGGACCTCAGAGAGACAATTACAGGTATTGATGCTGCTGCCATTGAAGCACAAATGGTAGGGAAACAAATCCTACTGTTACTGAATTTTAAAAAAAAGAGTGTCTGCTTGGCTCCACAGAAGCAAAACTCGTGAGGCAGCTGGTGGTGAAAGAGGAAGGTTTCACTCAGAAGTTGCGTGATCTGGGAGAATGGCAGGATCCTTGTTTCAAAGCTCACCTCTTCTGCAAAACCCAAAGTCCAACTGTCCGCAGCAACATCAAAACAAAAGCCAGGGCCCAGAGTCCCTGATCCATTTCAAGGTACCATCCCTTGGAGTCCACAGGTAGCTGCTAAGTGGTCATCTGGGTAGCTTAGCTTGACCCATCTATCTGCTGCCTATTTCAGGCTCCTTTCTAAAGTCTGTCATCCATGCTGCAACAGGCAGCCATGACACCTGCTCTGAGAGAGCATTCCAAAGCATCAGGCCAGCTTGGGGAAATGCCACAGGCTACACTCTGAAAGCTTGTGTGATCTGACACAGTGACAACCTCAAGGCCTTCAAGCACATCATTAAGCACGCAGTGCCAGTACATTACAGGGACAAGGAGAAGGCATGGTTACCCAGCTCCTCTTCCAATATGGCCTTGTGACTTGCTATGCCAGTGAAATGGAAACGTACTGTTGGAGAATAACATACCTTTCAAGATTTTGCTTATGGTGGATAATAATCCAGACATCCTTTTTTCATTGATCTTTATCCCAAAACAAAGTAATATTTCTCCCTCCAAACATGACCTCATAGGTCCACCCACTGAATCAAGGAGTCACAGCAGCTTTTAAGAACTATTCCCTGGTGAAGATCTTTGCTCAGGCAATCATGACAACTGAGGAAAACACTGAGAAGACACTGATGCAATTCTGGAAATGTCACAGCATCTATGATAGCATCAAGAACCTTGCTTGGGCTTGAGGTGATGTCACCAATGAGTGTGGGAATGACATCTGGAAAAAAACACTCAAGAGGTTCACCCATGACTTCAAATCAGATCATGACTTCATGGATCTGATAAGAATAAGAAGTTTACAAAAATTAGCAAAGCTATGGTTTAGATGGCAAACAACTAAGTTAGGTGTGGATGAGGATGACACTGAGGATCTCCAAGCAGTGGAGCCTGAGGGGTTAACTAATGAGGAGTTGGTAAAAGCAGACCAGGAATGCAGAGCCGAGGCAAGCTTAAATAAAACTGCAGGAGGAGAAGGACCCCCAAGAAAACTCACAGTGAAGTATTTAGAAAGAGGTTTTGAAGACTACAATAAGCCCCTATCAAAAGTTTGAAAACTTGAACCCAACACCAAAAGCTTTCCATTCATTAACAGAGAGAAATGTTTATGGTGTGTTATCTGCTTACCAAATCTCTGATGCAAAAAAGGAACAAGCCAAGCAAACCACCATGGTCATATTTCTAAAATGAATGATGCCTTCTCAAGAAGAGCCTGAGGGAGGTTCTTCAGGAAGTATTCTAGAAGGAGGCATCGTTAATATAGGAGACATGGCCCCGAGGTGTTACTGTCCCTGAAGACCTTTCAGGAAGACAGAACGTGGAGGTGGAACACAGTGATACTGATGATCCTAACTCTGTGTCAGCCTAGGCGAATGTGTGTGTTTTCACCTTCATTTTTAATAAAAATAGTTTTAAAAATTAGATGCTTGAAATTTTAAAATAAAAGAAAGTTAATAAAATAACATAAAAATGTTCTTTTTTTTTTTTTTAAATTTACAGTGGTACAATGAGATTATGTTTTAAGCTAAGTATTCCAAATATAATGCTCTATAATACCAAGGTCTTATCCCCACTAGTTTCACATATTTCAGAAAGACGGGATCCTCTAAGTTTCTGAATGTGTGTAGGTACCAGGGTGGGCATGAATCTATTAACCATGTGGTCACATGCCATCTTTCCTTCTGTGCCTTTAAGCTGATTCTGTACAAGCTTTTGGATCTGAAACCAGGAGAAGGCTGAGTGTTTGCAACCATTTTATAGTTTCCCTCAGGGTATAGAACGTGCCTCCATGCTAATCTGTCAAATCTTTTCTCCTTCTTTGGAAACTAAGGTGTGTTTTTCCTATATTTTATAGCAACTTAAAAAGTGGGAAAGTGTCTATTCAGGTTCATTGCCCATTTTTTACCTGTTTTGTCCTTTTATTGGTGTTGAGTGTTATAATTTCTCTATAAATTTTGGATATTAATCCCTTACCAGATGTATTGGCAAATGCATTCTCTCATTCAGTGGGTTGTCTTTTCATTTTGTTGATGGTTTTCTTTGCTGTGTAAAAACATTTTATTTTGATGTAGTCCCAATTGTTTATTTTTTCTCTTTTTTCCTTTGCCTGAGCAGATGTCTCAGGAAAAAATATTGCTCTGAGCAACATTTGAGATTTTACTGCCTATACTTTCTCCTAGGTTTTTTTTATAGTTTTGATTCTCACAATATTTAATTTATTTTAAATTTAGTCTTGGGTGTGGCATGAGAAATTGGTCTAGTTTCATTTTTTCTGTACGTATATATCCAGTTTTTTCAACACCAGTTGTTAAAAAGATTTTCTTTATTATTTTTAGACAGAGGGGGAGAAAGAGAGGTAAAGAGGGAGAGAGACATCAATGTATGGTTGCCTTTCACCTGCTTCCAGCTAACGACATGACTGGAGACCTGGTCTGTAACCTGGTTATGTGGCCTGGCTGGGAATTGAACCAGCGACCTTCAGGTTCGCAGGCTGGTGCCTTTTCCACTGTGCCACCAGCCAGGGCTCAACACCATTAATTGAATAAACTATCTTTAACCCATTACATGTTTTTCCCTACTCTGTAAAATATTGATTGACTAAATAAAGATATAGGTTTATTCATGGGCTCTCTATGCTATTTCATTGGTCTATGTATCTTTTTTTATGCTGTTTTGATTTGAATAAACACTTCTCCAAAGAGGACACACAGATGGCCAATAGCCATATGAAAAAATGCTCAAAGTCTCTAATAACCAGAAAAATGCAAGTTAAAATACAATGATATCATCTCATACCTGTCAAATAGCCATCATCAATAAATCAACAAACAGTGAGTACTGGTAAGGATGAGGACAAAAGAGAACCCGAGTGCACTGTTAGTAGGAATGCAGATTGGTGCAGCCACTGTGGGAAGCAGTGAGGAGATACCTCAAAAAATTAAAAGTGGAACTGCCCTATTACCCAGCAATTCCTTGTCTGGGGATTCATCCTAAGAAACCTGAAACATAATTCAAAAGAAAATATGTACCCCAATGTCCATTATAGCATTATTTACAATAGTTTAGATTTGGAAGCAGCACAAGTGTCCATCACTAGATGAGTGAATCAAAAACCTATGGTACATTTACACCATGGAATACTACTCAGCCATAAAAAAAAAAAAAAAAAAACAGAAGAAAATTTTACCCTTTGCAACAGCACGGATGGACCTGTAGGACATTATGCTAAGTGAAACAAGCCAGAGAAAGACAAATACCATATAATTTCACTCATATGTGGAATCTGATGAATAAACTGAACTAATAACCAAAACAGAGACAGACTCATAGAGAGCAGGCCCACAGCTCTGGTGGGGTGGGGGTGGTTGGGGAGGTGGAGGGATTGAGCAAAAAATAGATAAAATAGAACTCAAGGACTCAGACAACAATATGGTGACTATGGGGGAAGGTTGGTGGAGGCAAGAGACAGTATAAGGGGGGTAAATGGTAATGGAAAAAATACAGTAGAAATAAACTATGAAAAAGATTAAAAAATAAAAAGTGGGCAAGTACAATTTGTAAAAGCAAGGTTTTAGGCACTGAGGTTTAAATAAATTAGATGTTTCTCATAGATTTTCTCACCAAAGAAACTCATATATCTTGGTTAATGTTGTTTAAACACAATTGACAATAATCTCAGTCTGTTAACCTCATTTGAAGGAGAGAGAAAATCATTATAGCTTTATGTCAAGTGTTATTAAACCAGTGAAAATTTAAGAGAACCCTATAGCTGATTGATCACAATGTGTTAATAAACATGAAAATAAGACAGAGCCTAACAGACTAGCTATTCTCAAACATTTAAGGTTGGAGTTTTTGAGAAAGCAGTTTGTTGGAACCTGAAAGTACCCAGTATCAGAGGCAGACACTTGAAAGTGATCATGATGCAGGATATGTGACCGCAGGGTGTTGATGGCAGAGGTTGCAAGAGGAAAAGTCTTTGAGAATAAGGAGGTCAAAGACCTGAGGGGGCAGGTTTTGAATGGGTCACCCATGCCTTGGACTTATCTAGATTTATGGGACCTTCTTATCATTTTTTTAAAGATTTTATTTATTTTTAGAGAGAAGGGAAGGGAGGGAGGGAAAGAGGCAAAGAAACAGTGATGTGAGAGAGCAGCATCAATCAGCTGCCTCCTGTATGCCCTCAACCAGGCATGTGCCCTGACTGGGAATGGAACCGGTGACCTTTCAGTTTTCAGGACAATGTCCAACCCACTGGCCCACACGTGTCAGGGCTATGGCAATTCTTAAGATTAAAAATTATCTAAACCAATATCTTCACTGAATAAATAAATGAGTGATTGGATAAATAATGTAGCCATACTCTGAAACTTTAACTGGGATGATATCTGCTGAATAAGCATACGTTTGTACTTATTGAGTAACAAGTATCATTAATGATCTGAATGATTCTAATAGCCTCCGAAATGGACCATGTTCATACTTTTATCTCTTTCCAACACTAGTATTCCTCAGGCTGGCATCAATTATTGTAATAAAGTGCTCCCTTACAAGATGACTGCCTGCTTTCAGAAAAAAAAAAAAAAGAAAGAAAGAAAGAAAAGCAAGGCCCTGGCTGGTGGCACTGTGGATAAGGTGCCAGCCTATGAATTTAAAGGTTGCTGGCTTGATTCCCAACCAGGGCACATAACCAAGATGCAAACCAAGTCTCAAGCCAGGTCCCCAGGTGGAGGCAGGTGAAAGGCAACCATACATGGATGTCTCTCTCCCTCTTTGACTCTTTCCCTTTCCCTCTCTATAAAAATAATAAATAAAATCTTTTAAAAAATAAAAGCACAATTGCCATTCACAATCTAGTTCTAACTGAATTTCCATTCTTCTAGTCTCCCTTTCCTGTATCTCCATTCAGCCTCCATTGCTTGTTCTTTGCTCTCAGTGGACCACGAAATGATTTACATATTCTGCAGAATTTTAGGCCTCCTGGCATTCCTGGAATTTCCCAGCCATGCGTGCATCCCTTCATTCACACAGGTATGGTATTCATGTGCTCAACACTGAGGATAAATTAGTTAACAAGACAAAGAATTCCAAGAAATAAGTAAATAAACAAATGAACAGAGCAATCATCGCTCATAATAGGACCTAGCTAAACAGGAAAAAGAAACCATGAACACATCCAACCCCTCCAATTCAGAAATAGTTACCTAGAAACCTAATTTTATATAATTTTAAGAAAGTTGTCTCCCAGAGATGCATTGGTTTGCATAGAACATGAAGTCAAGGATATTTAAGGAGTGGACATCAGAGTTCTGAAATGCCACAGAAGCCCTGAAGAAGAGAGAAATCTGGAAAATGTCTGATGACCAGACTGGCAACAGAGTTCAGGGGACAGGATGGGTTAAGATAAGGCAGGTGGATTTCATTGCGACTGGGGCAGGAAGTGTGGGAGCTGATTTAACAGCACCCTGACCTGACTGCCTCTTCTGCTTCTGTTCTCAGGGTGTGCAGGACGGACTGACAGAGGAGGTGAGGGCAGCCAGGGAGTGGGTGCAGCTTCGCTGCGCAGAGAACACGCACTGGGTTCAAAGAACACAGGCACACGCTTGCTGTTGGCTGACATGTAGAAGTTAGGAAAGAATCTATATGTATGTATATGTGTGTGTGTGTGTGTGTGTATATACATATACATATATATATGTATATATATATATATATATATATATATATATATATATATATATATAAATGTAGCTTCGGACTGAGCAGCTATTTAGTTAGAGTCATTTAGTGTGAAAATCAGCCTGATGAAAGGGAATCCGTTGGAGCAATAATAACTCAAAGGCTCAGCGTGGACATGTTAGATGTGAGATGTCTGTGAGCTGTCCAAGATATTTCGTGTAAGCAAGTAGGCATGTGGGTCTAGTCTCAGAGGGAACACAGGATATGGATATGGATATGGGTATGGATTTGTATAGAAATGTGAATATGTATAGATATAACTAAAAACATAGAAATAGGTATGTGTATATATTTTATACATTGATATAAATGCATGTATGTGCATTGTATGTGTACATGCACTTTACAGGTAGACTGCATATAGATAGGCACACATATATGTGCATGGATATAATATGGATATGTTTGTATGTATAGTATCTGTACATATGTACTTTGTGAGCACATCATCAACTAGATGGCATTTCTGTCCACGATAATGAATGAGAGTACCTACCACATTTTATATCTTCTCTAATGTATCTACTAATGAACTACTGCCCATTGTAATACTTTTATAGCACTAATAGTTTACCTTGTCTAATTTGTTGTACACATTTGTTGCCTCTCATTATAATAAACTTACTTGGAAAAAGTTTAATGCATTACTATTGTTTTCTGTTATTCTGTGTTGTTTAAATTGTGTGTTTTCTATATTACACGTGATTGAATTAAGTTTCCTGAAATTCTCCATCTTGGGCACATCTGTGCAATAATGCTTGCCTCTCTCTATTACATTTGTTGGATGTCGTTTTCAACAATGCAGCCATAAATGGGAGTGATCTGGATTCACACAGCCTGTTCTTCTCCCAATAGTAAAATTTTTGGTGAAAGACTAAAAAAGCATTTGTCATATTTACTACTTTAAAAATAGTCACTGTTCCATTCAGTTGTGTAGAGTTACAAAAGAAGGCATAGGGAGTTTAACTACATTGTGCAAATCAAAGGACCCTAGATAGATTATTGTCCTGGTTTAGATGGTTCTAACACACCTGGTAGGGTGGAATAAACAACATTTTTGAAGTAGATTAGCAATAAAGCAGAGTCTGTAAGTGGTTTCTCTATGAGTAGTGTACATGTTTTCATCTCCTAACTAATGAGTCTTTCCTAAGGAATAACAACAGTCATCCTATGTCCTCTGCTTCCTTCCTTCCTTTCTTCCTTCCTTCCTTCCTTCCTTCCTTCCTTCCTCCTCGCTCTCTTTCTTTCTTTTTTTTTTTTTTTTTTTGTCTACATCCTACCTCCTTGTATGCTACCCTCATACTTAATCATTCAAATACTTTCCCTATTTCAGACATTCTTATACCTTTTTACTTCCTTGACAGGCTGCTTCTAATATGACATATCAGTTTCTTTTTATATAGTTTTCAAGCTGCTTTCATCATGTTCTATGTGACATGAAGAATTCAGTCTTGCTCTGGCAACACATTAAACCTTTACCTTTAAATAAATGACATATAGCAGCACTGTTTAGGTAAATGCCCATATTTAAAAGAGGAGGAGGAGGAGGAGGAAGAGAGATGGAAGAAGGAAGAAGGAAGAAGAAAAAAGGCTTCAACAAATTTAGGACCAAAAAGAGGTAACAAACTGTGTCACAAAACTACAATATTTATCTAAAACAATTCATTACAAATGAAATGTTTTAAATCTATAATAATCAATTGAAAAGAAGCCCTTCAACTCAAAATAAGTGACACTACAGTAAAAGCTTACACACATCTTCGTGCTTACACCAAGCACCAGAATTATTTAACCATGTTCACACATCCAATTTTTCTGATCAAGGCATAACATATTCCTTGACCTTTTCCATAAATGGAATAATCAGCACCTCACACATGTGCATAAAAATAACAGACATGGGCTGCTTTCTCCTCTGCTTAACATCACCAGTGGAAGCAGTGCACGCTGTGTATCTAAAGGATCCAAAAAAGAAGGCATGAGCTTCCCCTATGGCTCAGCATTAGAAAAGAAAAAGGAAGAGGAAAATATTAGACAGGATATCACAGTAGGCTAATGCTGGTCAGTCTCCCGGAAAATAAAATTATTCATAGTTGTTAAACTCTGATAAAGGCTCTAGTGAAAGGAAAATACTCATTGTGGTTCCAGAATTAGTAGGCTGAATTTTTTATATAGAGTCAGTCTTTGGAGCATTTACTTTTTAATTTTTTGGGCATATTTTTACAATGACAGTAGCCCTGGTCAGACAGATCAGTTGGTTCGAGCTTCATCCTTGACGTAGAGATAAGCCAAGGTTGGGGGTTCAGCCCCTGATCAGGGCATGTACAAGAACAACCAATGGCTGCATAACTAAGTGGAACAACAAATTGATGTTTCTGTCTGTCTGTCTGTCTGTCTGTCTCTCTCTCTCCCTCTCTCTCTCTCCCCCAAATCAGTCAATTAATAAATAAAAGTGACTGTCATAATGCATGGGTGGGTATGTGTGTATAGCACTTTTCCTTAATTAATAGAGATAAAAAACCATCCCATTGAGTTACTGAATATGATGATAGCTAAGTTCCATGAAAAAAAAAATCATAGTAATTCTAAAATTTAATATTAGACAGTTAGGTAGTTTTAATAAATGATTTACACAAGGGATAATGATTTATTCCAGGGATAGGTTTTTAGTAAAGTTGAAATATAAGAAAAAATTTAATTATTGAAATGATCAGAAACATTCACCCAAACAAATGACTATAAAACCTGATATTAGTTTTCATCTTTTTTCATTAAAAGTTGTTTTTATCCTGTAGACCCGTGATGCTTCAAATATTATAACATTATTTCAGAGTGAATAATACTACTGGAAATAACAGCTTCAACTTAGAGAAAAAATCTATGGTCCACTATGCTGTTTCAGAATAATGTCCTTAAATTTGCATCTGTTTTGAATTGCACAGTGTGAGTTAGAAATCAAGATTTGACTTCTTATTTCTCCCTCAGCAACTTCTATCACATGCCATGCCATACTTCAAAAGAGAGTCCAAGAAGTGTCCTTCAAAAGTCTGTTGCTGCTCAGATGTCACCTTGTGCAATTTGCCATTATACCCACAGCAATGTTTCTCTGTCATTGGTAATTTGCATTTGGCACTCTATCAGGCATTGATTTTCACTTCTGTTCCCAATACAGCAGTAAGACTTGGAATGTCTAAGTTAGGTTTGATATTTCATTTGGGAGTTCTTACATTCTTTCATTGCATTAAAATCTATTTTTCAGAGGACTAGAGTTAATTCTTCAAAGTAAGTCTGAGATGTTCAATGCTTTAATTTGGGAATGTAAGGTACCATAATGTTAAGTTGGCATGTGAACAAGGAAGGGGTCACCCTATGGTTTTGATTAATACAACCTTATCATTATATATCACGGAAGGCTTTAAAACCTGTATTTATGTAAAAGTTGTAGGAAGTTATAGGATAAAAAAATGAAAGATTAAATTCTGAAAAGTTATTTTTCCTTTTAAGAAGGTTTCTTAATGTGTAAGATTTGAAAACTCGAATACATTGAAAATGAGCTTGAGGCAATGAATATTAGTCTATATATGGAACTATACATTATTAAAGCATACTTAATAATTTTCTATAAGTTTATCAATGGCCACAGCACACAATGTATCACCCAGGAGACTGAGAAGTGTAACAGGACATATCTCTTAATTAACTTCTACAAACAGACATATATAGTCATTTCTAAGGCAAAATTAAGGGATGACTCATTTTATGAGTCAAACTTCAAAGCAAGTCTTTTCACCTCTATTATAGATAATTTAATCTATTCAGATTTATTCATTAAAGATTCAGACTAGAATTATAAGAAAGAACTTGGAAGCAAAATTGTATGTTAAGAAAAGCTATTGCTACTGTACTTTGAAAGGCTGCTAAAGGTAAGAGTTAATAAAGTGGATAGAACTGAAACAAAGTGTTTTCTGGGTAGATGTGTTCCAATGCTGTTTATATGTGTACTTCTAACATCACAATGCTGTTCTACTCCCACCTGCTAGGTAGCAACATTGAACGTATTTTATAAAACACAAATAAACTTAAAGAAAACTGAATAATGGAGACAGATGAAAGGCAACCATACATTGATGTCTCTCTCCTTCTCTGCCTCTCTCCCTTCCCACCTCTCTGAAAATAATAAAATCTTTTTTAAAAAATTAAAAAAAAAGAAAACTGAATAAAATGACATACAGTACTGATTCCCATTAGAGACCCTAACGATGCTCATTACAACTCTAACTGCAATTTAATGCTGAAATATAATACCTCTATTCATCATCAGAGTGGAATATGGATGCTGACAATTGACAAAACTTAATAATAGAACAGTTCACAAAATTCAAAACTCCATGTGTATATTTTCAGCTTGAAAGGAAATGCAGATGGATGTCAGCTCCGATGAAAGTGAAATGCCTTCTAAAAGAGGAAATAAAGATGAAGTGCTCTAAAAAGGTTACTCTTTAGCAAGCAGGTATTAGCAATAAGGGCTTTCTGACAAAACTAAAAAGGAAGAAAATGAATTTCTTATTAGATTTTTCATTTTAAGGATGTTACTGTGAACTAAGTTTTGATCATCATAAATTCCCAGTCATCAGAATTCTGGTCTACCATAGAAGCCAGCTTTGTTTGTAGTTTTGTGTCTGTGTGTGTGTGTGTGTATGAGAGAGGTTTTTGGTTTTAGGGGGGAAAAAAAGGCTTATTTGGGTTTTGTTTTTTGTTTTAGTAGAATGTTAGGTTTGGAGACAGGATGCAAACATGAACAAGTATGAGCTGCAGGTCCAAAGGTTAGTCAAGGTCAGCAGCCCATAAGAGTGAACGGTTCTTGTAGTTGAAGAATTGTATGAACACCCTATTACTAGAATGAAGGCTGTCACATTGTGTTTGTCACTATTTAGAAGTAAAAATTTTAAAGATGTTTTTAAAGTTTATAATAGATAAGTGTTGATCTAAACAATTTCGTAAATATGGAAGCTAATAAGACCCAAATAAACAGTACTCACGATCTCCCATACAGAGATAAGCCCTAGGAACCTGGGAGTCTGCCTTCCCGACATCTGTGGGTTTGTATTGACGGATCATGCTACTCTACGCTGGATTGTTTTTTTCTCTTGCAATTACATTGTAAGCATATTTTTTTCTGTTTATGTGTCAAGGTAAAAAAAAAAAAAAAAAACATCACACAGGCCTGGCTGGTAGCTCAGTGGATAGGTGCTGGCCTGCGAACCCAAAGGTCACTGGTTCAATTCCCAGCCAGGGCACATAAGCCAGGTCTCCAGCCAGATCTGTAGCTGGAGGCAGGGGAAAGGCAACCACACATTGATGCTTCTCTTTCTTTTTTCCTCCATCCCTCCCCTCCTCTCTAAAAATAGTGAATAAAATATTTTTTAAAAAGTCACGTATGTGATTATACTAAACTAACATTAAGATTCAAAATGTAAAATACTGGATCTCACTACTTTATGCTGGAATTATTATTTTTTCCCTTACAATTATATTGTAAGCATATTTTTTTTTTTCTGTTTATGTGTCAATGTAAAATATAAGTCACATATGATTAGACTAAACTAGCATTAACATTCAATATGTAAAATAGTCTATCCCCAAAATTGTCTTTGTTAGCAAAACATGACTGATGTGCCAAAAGAGGCTTTGAGTTGTCTGAGTCTATGAGGTTTTCGAAAGTTTTTAAATAGTCCTACGTGAAAACAGCTTAGCTTAGTCCTTGCGTCCGTGTAGTAGCTTCCTCATTACTTCTTTTTTCTAAGCAAATTTGAAGGCATACGCTTTCTGTGGGATAATTTGGATAAGTGCCATTGCCCTAGAAAGCGACTCATTTCACCTAGGTTATCAAAACAATTTAGATAGGCTGGCAATCTTGTGATTAAAAAAAAAAATCTTGATTTAAGCGGTTATTTTCCCTTTTGCCATTTCTTTAGCTCTCTGGTTCTGCCTGTCTCTCTATGTCTCTTTTCGTCCTCAAACTAAACAATGATTTGAGTTTTAAAAATAAATAAAAACAGAAGGAAAAGGGGGATGGATATAATAAAACAACAGTAAAATTAAATTTAAAGAATAAAACTAAAACAGAAATATCAGGTTTTTAATATATAGTTTTGTGCTTTATCCATTTTCTAACATTGTACTTGATCCTTTCTCATTTTGTTTCTACTGCTTTCTTTCAACTTACTTTGTTGTTCTATTTCTAGAATTTAACTCACTTATTTTAATTCTTTTATTTTTAATTTAAAAAATGCATAAATACATATTAATTAAAATACATGTCTTTTAATTAAAAAATACATACTCCTCAGTTCACTGTTCTAAGTCCCATAGATCTAATTATTCTCATTATGTTGATATTTGCTCTATTTGCCTTCAAGAATTTTTAAATAGAATTCATTTTTACTTTTGATTTCTTTCCAACTGTTGTTCTTTCATGGATTATCTATATCTTGTACTATTTCTAGTGACATAGTAAGGTTATTGAAGAATAGCTCCTTTCGTTGCTAATGATTTATAAGATCATCATCAGTGTCATAGGAAATTCAAATAGCTTCCTCTCATCAAATAACTTTGAGTGATTCCTATAATAAAATGCTTGGCTTGCTATAGCTATTTTGCTTTCTGTTAGCAATGCTTTTTACGTAAGCTAACCATTTGGGTCTATCTTTCTTTGTTACTATTGTTCTTCTTTATATTTATTAATTTCTAGTATTTTGAAAGCCCCAGAGTTTTCAGACCATATGTATGTTTTAGTTATATTTCATAATATATTTAGATATTTATAATATATATTTATACTTAAACAAAATTCTTGCTGCCTGGCCCAAAGATTCCAACTACTTTACCTCCTCCTTTTGTCTCTGCCACCTTGCATGTTATCTCTGGGAATTTCATCCTTAAAGAGTAGCTTCTGTTTCAGCGTAGACACTAGTGCACATGATCCTCTCATTTCAAAAGTTTTAGAGGCAATAAACTTTGGGAAAGATCATTTATAAAATTAAAAGCCATGATGTGTTATCAAGCTTAAAAATGTTACCTTATTTCCCTTTTCCCATATTTATAATTTTTCATGTTTTTATTAAAAGGGATTCTGTGCCAGCCTATGAACCCAAAGGTTGCTGGTTCGATTCCCAGCCTGGGCACATAACCAGGTTGCAAGGCAGGTAGGTCTCCAGCCAGGTCTGTAGCTGGAGGCAGGTAAAAGGCAAGCATACGATGATGTTTCTCTTCCCTCTCTGCTTCTCTCCCTTCCTTTCTCTCTAAATAATAATTTTTTTAAAAATCTTTATAAATAAATAAGTAAATAAAAGAAACTGAAAAAAAAAAGGCATTCTGAACCCATGAGTTAGCCATCACTGATGCCTGCTCAACCTCCTTCAGTGAAAGATGTAGTACTTCAAATACACAGAGTCCAAATTAGAGAGTATAAGATAAGCTCTACTGTCAAAATTCTACATTTGTCAAATCCTTTGATTTTTACTTTGGTCTAAAATGATACTGGAGCTCCAAGCATCCATTCTATACTAATTTTTTAAGCAATAAAATCACTTAAAATGCAAAGTAAAATAATACAGCAATTAAAGGTTCAGAAAAACTGTTTTAAATCAGTTGTAAAACATTCATTAAATTGTATTCAGCTATAGAACACATCGGTAGAGTTTTCTTGGTCTGAGGATTACATGTCTTATGCTTGTCACAACATACTTTCCACCATTTGACAAGTTACTAAAAAAAAGTTTGTATCAGTAAAAAATATATTGCAGACATTTAACAAATTGCTATTAGTAAAATGGTATTAAAGGCAGCATGTTTTTAATAATGTTACCTATAACTTAAAGTGGCACATACTGAAATAACATCCAAGAAGGGAAACGACTCTGTTAATCTTACGAGAGAAATGTGAAACATAATTTTGATATAGGACATAAAATATTGTAATTTTTCTTCTCTGTGTTCCTTTATTTCCTAGACAGAAAAGTTGCTAGCCTATATAACAAACTCCTTGGTAAATTAATTGGGGGAATAATATACAAACAAATAAGTTAACACTTTGCATTAAAATCACCCACGACATTAAGAACAGCCCTTTAAAATTCTCAACCTTTTAAAGTTTTGTATTTGAAGGTAACACTTGTTTCAGAACAGATTGCTCTCACAATTTTTTCCATACTCCTCTTAAAGGTATTTCAATAAACATGTTTTTACTTCTTTATCTTCTTTGCCTAATTACCTTCCGCTTTTAAGAGAAATCTGTAACACAGAGCACGATGATATACCCCAGCTGTCTTCCATCTGATGATATTGTTCTGAATGTGTAACAGACTCAACAACTCTCAGTTATCTCTCAAAGATCAGTATCATAAAGGGAAGCATTCACGCTAGTATTACATAACGGCTGTAGGATGGAAGAATTTTTAAAACGTTCACATTGATGTGTTGTCATCTGCATAGAAACAAATGAACGTTCATGAGTATACCTATTTATTTCTATAAGCGTATAAAACTCTCCTCTGCACAACATCGAAATCAAATAACGATGCTCAGGTTGTAGATAGAACAGTAATGAGATCATAGACATGTTTAATTAATTAAACAGGAGGCCATTGAACTGAGATGACTTTGATGCCATGATAGCTTACATAATAAAGCAAAACCTAAGACTATGGCAGGTCAGGACACTAAAACAAGAAGTACCAACCACATGCAGGCAACTGGGCTTTAAACTTGCAGGCAGCCAACAGTTCTTTGCTTTACTTCAGCCTTTCCTCTACAAAAGTCTCTTTGAGATCCTGTTAGTGGAGTGTTCCCTATCATTTCTGTTTGGTACTGCCTGATTAGAATCAGTTTTTTGTTTGTTTGTTTTTGTTTTTTCTTTTGTCAAAAATCTTAAAAACTTTAATATGCCTCAGGTTATCTTTAATAAACTCCACTCCATATATTCTCTATACCTACTGTTAGAGGTCACACGCTGCAGTCTGGCCTACCATAATTTGATATCCAAGTCACCAGCTTTTGAACACGTCAATAGTTTTCTTCTCACTTCGGTAGATTTTTATTTTTTATGAATCGCCCTTCATATTAGTTCTATTTCAGTTGCCTTATCTTGTTATGTGACATTGTCAGTAAATTGTCCTCATCATCGTCATCCTCCTCCTCATCACCTTTCTAATCATTGTGCTATGCGCAGAGAATACAAATGAAGAAGAGGCTGTTCTAAGTCTAGTAGAGGTTGAGAGGTGTTATAGAAGTCATGAATTAGATTCAGGGAGCAGTAAATCGATGCATTTAAAAGTTGAGATCATATTCTTCCATATTTAAAACCATCCCAAAGCTAACATAACGACACTCGTATCCTAGATTATGAAACAGTGGATGATTATCTCATTATCACCTCCTACTACTATATCTTCTTTAGCCACATTGGTCCCTGGCTTTTACATAAACCATCACACTCCTATGTCCAGGCTTCTGCATTAGCTGCTTCTTCTCAGGGACATTTTCTTCCCCCAGACATGCACTTGGCAGCTCCACACTTCCATCAGAATTCTGCTGAAATACCACCTCCTCTTCGCAAAACTCCTTCCTAATAATCTTGTCTAAAACAGCACCATAAGTCACTCCTTATCCTTTCACTCTGCTTATTTTTTCCTCAATGTCTGTATCATTCATTGGCATCATTTTACATGTATTGTTAGTCAGCCTCATGAGAAAGCAAGCTTCGTGAAGCCAGGAATTTGTTTTGTTTATTCAAGCCTTTCCTTGCAAAATACAAGCACTCGCTACACTTTTTAAATAAATGAAGAAGCTGTATGTTTTTGTTTATTATATTGCCCTTCTTGGTAACAAAGACAATAAGATAGTTTGGAGAAAAGTAGGATAGTGTCAGAGTGACAACATCAAACCGGATGGAAGGGTGAATGTGGAGTTGAGGTTCTCATCATGATAGTGCAGGAAGGTACAGGTTTAATACAGAAGTGGAAAAGAATCAAATTAGTATGTAAAACTCTGACGTTGATGGATAACAATGAACCACTTATTCCTTAAGATCAACACAAGCTGAAATTTTGAACTTTCCATTAAGGAAAGCAAAGCAAATTCAATGACAAATCTATAGAGGGCAAGTCATTCACAAAAATTCATGAAGGCCTGCACATCCTTTCTACATAATGTTTATCTCCTGTTACTTTCAGGTAATAGTAATCTTTTCTGGGTATTACACATTTCGAGTGGTTAAAGAACAAAGGGAAAATACTTCCTCTTTTCCAAAGTAATATCTTTCTTAATTCTACAAAGATGATCGCTATGTTTCTTTAAGATCATTAGGCACCTCTTGGTAAACATCTCATATGCATCACTAAGGACCCTGTTTAGTCTCACGGAAAGCAGGTTCATCGAAACTAAAGAAATAAATGCCAAGTCAGTAGAAAAGATACGAAACATATTTTTCTCAAATTGAGCTTACATTTTTAATAACATCTTAAATCACATTTGGTAGCCAGCAACTTTTAGTGGAGCTCTATATTCTTATGCAGATTATGTAAAAATGCTACTTGCATAATATTCTGGGAAGGAAATTCAGAAAGTGTTATCTTCTAAAGATCATTTAAATATAAGACTAGGGAGCAATTATCCAAGGATGCTTAAAACATCAGATGGTGGGAAAAAATCACCTCATCCTGTTCAATGGAAGCAATCTGGAGGCAAGTAGTGTGTACTGTAATTGTTTTCTTATTTTTCCTGTAGGAGAAAATGTTTGTTGGAATTTGATTACCTGCCCAAGCCTAGAGAAGCAGTTACCAAGGGGGGGAAAAACTAAAAACACCTTGGCAAATGCTGCCTATTAGTCAAAGTACGCTTACAAGTCACTTTGTGTATAATGTTTGAAGACAGTGGAAAATTGGAATCTTGCAGATCCTTAACACACTTTTTAAGATTCAAAGATGACATGAACAAAGACTCAACAGAAATTCATCTTGCATTCACTAAACAGCTGAACATCAGACTTGAGAAAGAAATGAGAAAAAAAAAAATTATTCTCAAGCTGCTATGGCTTTGAAATAACTTATATCACCAAATGGGAATTATTTTTGCAACATTTTGCTCTTTGCCCACCAAGTACATCAGAAAAGGAAAGATGGAAGGAAGGATGAAAGCAAAGGAGGGAGGACAGGAAAGAGGAAGGAAAAGGAAGAAAAAGGCCCGTGATTCTTCTTAGGGTTGCAGATTACAGCATAAAACCCTTCCCCAGCTTCCTTTTGTAACTTATCTTATTTCCATTTGACCTTGTTGTTTCTTTATTATCATTGTTTTTCACCTAGAGCAATTGGACTTACATCATCAGGAATCGTGAGGAAAACCATGGCAAGGTCTCCTGCTACAATTTTGCCTGAGGGGAAAAAAAATCAGCAATCTCTTTAATTATCCTAAGTGGTCTTATTATTTTCTTATTCTTCTCGAAAACCAGGAACGATATAGTTTCATTAAATGCTGAGGCTATTAACACATTGTTGACCGCCAATTTTATACCAAATCAAATGCATGTACAAACACAAGTTAACTTGTGTAGCAAACTTCATCTGCTTGTTCATTAACACGTTGTTGACGGACATTTTTATAGCAAAAACAAGTGCAGGTGCAAGCCTGAGTTAACCCGTTCTCAGTCAACAACGTTTAGGCTTAAAAACAGGAGATTTGGGGACCAGCCAACCATGGGATAACAGCACAGTCTTCCCATCAGGCTCCTACTATTTACAAAGAGGAATGGAGAACAGCAGCAGGCTTGGGAGACTAGGAGGCCTCCCTTTAACACTGATGGCATTTTTCTTGTGTCAAGCCCATCTGCATGGGCACACGGTACGAGGGACATTTTATGTAAAAATAATGTTGACAACCAAAATTCACAGGCAAGTGCACAAATAGCGTACTTGGTCTGTCCGGAATGTATCCAGCCACACACTATGAAAAAACCAGAGACACTTGTTGAAGAAGATTCAGGATGTAAGAAACACACAGTGCGTAGCCTAGGACAGTGACCCCGCAGTCCCCTTTCCAAGTAGGCACCTTGGGCCTCACAAGGTTCTCTCAGGTGCCATCAGCCACTCATTGTATTTTCCTGAATCTCATCAAAGGTGTGAAATCATCGGTGGGGAAGGGGGAGAGATGAAGATTGTGGTTTGGGTCTTCAGCATGTTAAGTGTGTGCTTTGTGAGAGTGCAGCACTCAGCCATCTGACTCTGTGAGTCACAGCTTCTCAGCTCCTGCATGTAGACCTGCTAGCACTAGAACAACTGAAAGAGGCATTTCCTAAGTTTTACACTGTGCTGCTACTTGGTGTGGTGAGAGCTCATGCCACCCCCGCCGTCCCGCCTATGACGTGAATCGTTCCTCTGTCTGGCCTCGTCATGCGGTAGACGCTCCCAGCCCTAGTCTCTCTGAGCTTTCATCTCAGCTGTCACACAGACTGTCATGGCAACCCTACTGTCTGTGTTCTGTCACCTTTGTCTGACTTGACAAAGTCATTCACATAGCTGGTATTGCAGGGCATTGTGATGATTATTCTAGTTTATTAGTTGTTATTGTTAACCTCTTATTGTATCTAGGGTATACATTAAATTTTATCATAAAATACACATATAGGAAACAAACATAGTCTATATAGGGTTCAGTACCATCCGCTGTTTCACACATCCACTGGGGGTCTTGAATGTTGTACCCACCCAGATAAGGGGGACTACTATATGAAGACCAACCTGGTTCAAGTGGGTTTAAGAAAGAAGAAACAGAAAATAGAAAGCAGCACATACTAGACAACTCTTTTTAGAATGCTGTACAAAATAAGGAGAAACAGTATAGCCATTTATATACACAATCGGATTTTCCCATGCAAATAAGAGTTGTTTCATTGGTATAATATTCTACAATATTTTAAAGTAAGCCTGGGAATAATATTCTACATTTCTTTTAATATCTACTCACTATATTTTGCATTTTGGACAAAAAAAAAATGTCTTCTAAAACAAATATGACAATGTGAGAGGCTTTATGTTAACTGCAACCCTCAAAGCCAAGTAGGTTGTGGTCTTCCAAAAAACACTCTTATAACCTCAGGCTAATCAAGCATGCAAATCTTGAAAAAAAATATGCTTAACCTTTCCGTGCGTCAGTTTCCTCACTTACAAAACACTGCTGACAAAATTACCTGCACAAACCAGTATGTAAATATCGGTTATTTGGCACGTTTACAACCTCTTAAGAATTCTAAATGATACGAAAACATCTACTATTTTCTCTGCTGCGGCGTTTTAGTCCCTGTGAGTCTTTTTGATACTTATTTTGGAGGAAGAGTTTCCTATTCAGAACTTGAAAAAATCAATTACAGAACCGGGATTCAATTTCTAAGTCAACTCTGCAATTGTAAAAGAGCTGAATTTGGAAATAAGTTTGACATTCAAACCTCATAGGATCGCTTCCATTGCTGCTTACCACAGGGAGGTAATCCGCACAAAAATACTATTTGATCCCAAGTAGGCGGGAAAAATGGTAATGGATTGCCCTTCCCCAGGAAACCATAAAACAGAGTTCTGGGTCGCTGCCATTCAAATGAATAGAAACCAGCAGCAATTCTAACACCTACCCGGTTCAATTTGTAGCCTCTGCAAGCATCATTCTGGAAATGGTAAACATTTTAATGGTCAGCTCCTGTCCACTTAAGCATTACTAGTTCCAGTATTATCTCCCATTTCTCCCTGGAGAGAGAAAGTAGAAGGTGACAGATTGCTGTGAATGAAGTGAACGGAGATGCCATTTGCATTCATTTCAGCAGCAGCACCCTCTCCGCAGCTATGGTGACTTTACCCTTCCTTTGTTGTCCTTCACCCATCCCCCCCGATCACCTTGGAAAATTCCAGAGCCAGGCACCTCATTTTGATCATGCAGCTGGACTTTCGAGCATTGGCACCAGACAACTTTACAATCACAGACCCTCTTCCTTTTAAACACAAATTCATTGCCTTTAAGATGGAAACGGCACGTTATCGGGAAATTGAATTTTTATAAATATGAATAATTTTCAGTGTCTAATGAACACCCACTAAAATTCGGAAACGGAATAGCATTTTATTTACTTTATATAAGCTTGATATTTGATTAACCAAGCCTTTGTATTTTGTGTGGGTCCCTTACATTAAAAAGAGGCATTGGTTTCACTTAGTAACCACCACTAGAAGGGTTATGTTTAGAAGATAATGCAATGTCTGTGCTGAAGGCATGGATATAATAATGCAACCTTGATGTATATGCACTTATTCTATTTGTAATAACGGTTAAAAAGGAACTTGAAAAAACCTATTTCTGAATGCACCTCTAAACAGAGATCAAATTTCATCCCGGTTTTTTCTTTGTTAGGCACTTTGCTGAAGGATTTCATTTATTTTGGTGAACCATTACTACAAACCAAAGTCAGATATGAAACTGCTTATGATAATGTCAGACCAGTGTATCAGTTCAAATTTTTCTCTGAAGAAAATTTCCTTACAATTTTAGATAAAGAATCTCAGGCTATGTATAAAATCTTGTAAGCAACTGTTTAAGGAAAGAATAAACATGGATAGAGTCTTAATTAGGAGTTTATTTATAATCAATAAAAGACATGCATATGACTTTTCGTGAGATATTTCCATTTATCTGTCTTTTACCTGCTAAGGGAAATATATGTCTTCTGTCAAAAATAAATGTGTTGGAAGAAAACATTAGAAAGCTAGTAGTAGCTAACATCCTGAATCACCTCAATATTATGCACATTGAAAAACCTATATTAACCATTTTGTGATGTACTTTACTTCATGATCAGTAAAACTGCTGTTATTCAACATTTCTGTTAATATATTTTATAGAATACAAATGGGGATATTGCAGTGTAAATGTAGAAGGAGCATTTAACCTAAAGGTAGAATACTATGCCTCTATGTAATATACTGTATTTGCCTTTTGAATGCTGCATCACAGTCAATGTTAGTATCAGACCAGTCAGAATTGATCCGATTGAGATTCCTAATTTAGGCAATCAACACAGCTCAGACCAGACTTTTTTCTTTTATATGGGATAAACTTGCCCAAAATTCTGCTTCCCAACACCTCAAATCCACATTGGGAAAGACTTTTTATTTTTAATAAGCTTTTCTTTACATTTATATGAACTTGTCATAGGTATTCTACTTGAACAGGAAAAGGTGGAAAATTGTAGAGAAACAAAAACTTCTCTACCTTTGGACAAAGCAAAAGCAGACTCTCATAAAGCCTAAAAACCATCAATTTTAGGTTTTATACAACATTTTCCTCCGTATACAACTCTGGGAATTAGCACCAAACAAGTCAGAAAGAGGCAGAGCAGAAATAGCTTTTTTGTATGTGTGTGACAATGTTCAGTCATGTGAGTGTTTACATTGACTGGCAGAATTGCAATAATGCCATTTATTCAACATGTGATGTGCATGGGTAATGTATGAAAAATGCCCAGTAAGCCCTTCCTCATATAAACATTTGGTCAATCTTTTATCTTTGCTAAAAATTATTCTTTCAGTTCCCATTTGATTTTAGACTATATACAAAAATGCATATGTTTCATTCAGTCCTTAATTTAACTTAGACTATGTCAACATTCAGTACCCACACTAGCTTGTTTTCATTATATGGAATTAAAAATAGTGTACTTCTCCAAAGCTGAATTTAAACTGTTTTCAAAAGATGCAGCCCACATATTCTATTTATATATATATGGAGATACAGATATGAAATATACCTATACATTGAATAGAGATACATCATGAGATATATAATTGTGCCAAAAATGAAGTTAAAAATAGAACCAGAAGATAAACAAGTATTTGATTTTGATACCAATATGGGCATCTATTGTTTCATGCTAATTTTCGCATATGATAATTTATTTTATTTTAAATGTCATTCGCTAAAGAATCCTACTGACTTAAAATATTTTGAACATATCTCATATCTGTATTTCTACATTATTTCCTTTTTATACATCTACATGAAAGGCTTCATTGTGACCAGTGATGAATAGCGCGTTACTTTTTTAGAGCTGCCAAAATACCACAGCCTAAAAAACAAAAATGAATTTTCTCCCAGCTTTGGAGACTAGCAAACCACAGTCAAGATGCTGGAAGTCTGGGTTTCCTCTGAGGACTCTTCCTTTGGCTGACAGATGACTGCCTTCTTGCTGTGACCTCACCTGGCTGTCCCTGGGTCTTCTGTTACGGATTGCTTCCCTGCTACACACTCTAGGACAGCAGGAGCTGGCCCTCCCTGGCATTGTCTGCTATGAGACATCTTATCAAACTGAAAACATACCACCATTCATATAAAAGTGAGAGCTCAAATGAGGCCCTGTCTTTTTAAAAGTTATTTTAAGGGAACTGTTGTCCATATTTGTAAACACGTCTTCATAGTGTACACTTTCATTTGTATCTTTTGGGCTGGATGGAGCTTTGTTGTGATTACCATCAATATTCAGGCCACATGTGCACTGTGTTATCATGTTATCGCATCACCAATTAGTTGTAATAAATATTCAATGCACAAAAAATAAAAAAGAGAGATGTTACAATACCAAGGCAGTAGTAATATCATTCCTTTGACAACCAAGATGGGGCTGTCAGTTAATTTTTATCAAGTGCTGCAAAATTGAGAGCCTGCCATTTGTTTGTCATCAGGTGCTTTTTGTCTCAGACCTGCTTTCTAATCACTTTTTCCCCCACTCACTATTGAGATTACCTGACTTTTTTCTTAGATCACCTGTATTTTTCATTTGGTTTGGGCAGGTGCTTTGGTCATTGCTGTTTCCTAGATTTGCCTGGAGGCCAATTTCAGCATCACTGAAAACTCATCCATGAGTTTCTGCTTTCCCCTAACATCACCTTCCTGAACTGTGATCCTGGTTGCTCCTTCACCCTCCCCATTCAGAAGCGAGCCAGCCTCTGCTTCTCCTGGTTAAGAATTTCTTCAAGTACCTCCAGCTTTCCTGGAAGCCCCTCATCGGTCCCACTCAACAGAACTTTCATTCCGTGCAGGTTTTAAGAGAGAGTGCTGGTCTTCAAGAAACGCGTCTACCTGCTTGGGTCCTGAACCTGACGGCCATCAGCTGAACACGGAGAGCCATCCACTGGCAGCTAACCACGGTCCTGTTACCCCAAGTTCTCTCTGCAGCAGCAATACTGGAACATCTAAGGGCTTGTTAGGATTTGAGAATCTCAGGTCACCCCCAAGACCTACTGAATCACAAGCCTCATTGTAGCAAGATATCCCTGTGATTCGGATGCACATTCAGGTTGGGAAATGTCATCTTCGGGGGTATACTATGTTCCTCTGTAGCTTAGAGGAACCTCTTTCAGCATCTCCCACTTCCGCTGTTTGACTCCTAGGTACCTGCTTGGTTTCAGAACATTTTTAACGACACATCAGGTATGACTCCTGTTCCAAATTCCTGGTTCTCAAATATTTCAACCAATTATCATGTCTCCTTGAGTTATACTTCTCAGTTCAAACTTCTAGGTGTCTTCAACTATTTCTCTGGTACATGTCTCCAGATATCTTCCCACCTTAGCCATCAAGAATATTCTGTAGATAATTTTCTAACCTGTCAACACCAGCAGCAAATACAGATTTCTTGTCTGCCTCCTGCCCAGGGGAAAATGCTACAAGGCAAATGCAAATGGGAGACAGACATGACCAACTGCACAAGACCAGGGAGCTTATGTCTTAATAAAGAGGAGGATCAATTCCTTTTCCAGCTTTGCTCAGAGAAGTGTTGCCCAAAAAAGATACAAAATGATTAATGTTGACCCCTTACTTTAAAATCACTAACGTATAAAGTGAAACAAAAATTATTAATGCAACCATGTGACTAAGTACGTCTCTATCAATGAATCACCGTGACGGAATTATTCTAGACTTAACCTGCAGGAGTGAAAAATGAGATCATTAGGAAGAAGCAAATGCAAATATCCTCAGATTCTGGAATGTTTCTTTTCATACATTAAAAAGGACATTTACAACTTGCAGAGGTGGACATACTTCAATTTTAAAATATATCTCGATGGCAAATAAAGGCTGTTTTATTTTTTCATAGAAATAGTCCATTATTTGAAAGCCTGAAATTAATTTTTAAGTGTTTGAAGCACATATGGCTATATTACAGAAAAGTAAAAATATCCTAAAATAAAAAATTAAAATTAAAAATAATTATATATATAATTATATACCTATGATTGATTACTTATAATAGGTCAACCAAATGAGTACTCTAAATGCCAAAGATGCCTCCTTTTTCTCAAATAGTGTCATTATTTTAATGGAAAGGTGTTGATATTAACAATGGAACTTACACTTTTAAAAGAGGTAATATCTATGTTCTTCACACACACACACGCAATACACATACACACATACACATACATCTTGAAAACCAAATAAGTTGTTTGCTTCGAAATATGACCATACTTCCTCACTTACAAAGTATGAAGAAATGACAATTTTGAATACTTTTCAGTGGTGAATTTGAGGTAATCTAACATAATGTAATATACAAACAGGAGGAAAAAAGAAGTGAATGAAAGTGAAACAATAATTACTCCGGCAAAAGAAAAATAATGTCCCTGAAATGAATCAAGAGCTGAATATGCAAGTTGAAGTTACGCTGGGTGGGTTGAAGACAAAACAACACAAGCCTGGGAAATTTAATATTTTATTTTTTAAATTTCTTTTTTGATTGTTGTTCTATTACAGTTGTTCCTATTTCCCCCCATTGTTCTCCACTACCCTGCCCACCCCTGAAAACCCTAGACTTCCATTCAAAAAAAAAAAAAAAAAAAAAAAAAAAAAAAAAAAAAAAAAAAAAAAAAAAAAAAAAAAAAAAAAAAAAAAAAAAAAAAAAAAAAATAGAAAAGAAAAGAAAAGAAAAAAAAAAAGCCACCACCATCACCACCACCACCAACAGAAAGCGGTTTAATAAATAAATTGGATTTCTCTTCACTGATACTGGAACCCAAAAGCAGCAAAAATATTTACAGCTAAAGAAGGGGAAAAAAACTGCTGCACAGAATCCCACAGGCAGCAGTGAAGAAGGCTAATTTGTATATACAAAGAAAATAGATCACTCCCTTTACTAGCCCAGGGAGATACTGGAAAGGATTCTAGCAAACCAATAAAAGAACCGGAGCGGAACCTCAAGAAAGCTTTGAGAATGCACAGAGGAAAGAAATCCATGATGAGCAAAGAATGTCAGCACATAAATAAAGTCCAAATTAACACAGTGTGAGCTATAATTCCGAAATACCTATTGTTGGAAACGAAAATGCTTGCTACTAAAGAACGAGTAATAATAGCTCAACTAAAAAAAAATGTTATTGTAACCAAGGAAAACTTTGGATACTTGACAGAATAAGGTTTGTTATAAGTAAGTAAAATTGTTCCAAAAGGTCCTTTTAATTTTAGTAGGAAGAAGCAGTGGAGAACATTTTATTAGTCTTACTGGTGAATTCTAATACGTTGGCCACAAAAAAAATCTTGATAAAATTTTAAATGAAAGATTTTATGATCTAAATCTCTATAGTATTTTAGATAATTTAGAAACAATAAACAGAAAACTCTTAATAGCTTGGAAGTAGTGGGACTTAGAAGGCTAAGAACCAAATTAAATATCAAACTCTCTGGGAAGCAATGAAAATTGCCACTTTAGATGAATTAATGACACAGCAACATCAGTACTGAGGAGAAAAGATAAAGCAGTATTACAACACATGCTAAAGTTTTAAAAAACTCCCCTCTACTGGTTGAACACTTGTTTGCATTTTAACTTCTGTCCAAGAGTAGCAGAGCTCACCAGTCATGGGATTATTTTTTCCTTTCTCACTTCTGTGTTCCATGTTGTTATACTCTAATAAGTTTTCCTGCATGTATGTTGTATGAAGAAATCTGATGACCTATGTGAAGATATCTACTCATCTTATAATCACCCTTAAAAAAAAAAAGAGCTGTTTTTATACATAGGAATGATTCCATCCAAGTAATTACTTCTTGGATTTCTCTCAACACCAGCTGTTAGCCACGTGACACTTGGGCTAAGCTCCCTGAAATTTTTACTGTAGTTCTCTACATATGGGATTGCAATTCAGGAGAGCAAATAAATTACTATCAACACCGATGGAGAGCTGTAAGTGAGAGCTTTGCAGAGGCCGGATCCCTCAGAAGCACTCAAAACCAGAAGTAAATGGGGGGAAAGAGCATGAAAAAAGAAACACAAACAGAAAAAATTAGCATGCCAGGCCCCAGTGTGTGTCATTTTTACTTAGACCATCTTGGGTACTTTAATTTACTTCTTAGAAAGTTATGTTTGGCCTAAATAAAACTGGAGTGGGTTTCTACCCCTTGCAATCTAGAAAATCTGGATTAAAACCCGGTGTTCATTCCAGTCTGTAACGCATATACTGCGCCAGGCACAGATTCAAGCACTTAGAATCCGTGTATAATCTGAGCAATGCCAGTGCCCTTAATAAACATGTGCGGCATGAAAATGCAATTTTGTATTAAGAACCGAAATGTCATAGTGCAGAATGCATCAGGAGTGTTTTGGAGAATGGAAGAACAGTGGTATCTCATTCAGTCCAAAGGATTACAAAGGACTCTCGAGCTAAGAGGATGCTGGGCCTACATGTTTGCACCTAAGTGGCATTTAACCGAGTAAGAATGTGAGACAAAGTTAGGCCGGACAGCAGCAACCTGTACCAAGGCCCAGAAGAGTATGAGGGGAGGTCATTTTCAAGCATTTAAAAATAATCAAAAGTGCAGGGAGAAGAGGGAGGCATAATGGAGAAAGGAATATAACTAAGGCAGGCAACGGATTCTACCCAACCTTTCCCTGAGTGTGATGGGAAGCCCGGGAAGATCTAAAGCTGGGTGCAGTGATAAACTTTATATTTTAGGACACCCTGGAAGCACGCTGGAGGACATGGCGGGCCAATAAAGCCTATTTGAAACTTCTACAGAGACTAGGGTAAATAGCTGAGCTAAGCAGGGCCATGGTGAGAAGGGGAGGGTGTCGTGAGGAGGCAGGTAGGGGTGGCCCTCCCAGCATGGGGTGGGGACGCTTTCAGAAGCTTTCCTCCCACAGGTAAAACTGTGAAGCTCATTCATACCATGTGTGTGAGAACAAATTAGATAGGATGTGTCAAAGCCCCTGGCCGCATTAGAAAGCTATAAATATCTTGGTAATAGTCTTTTTAAGCTCAGGTTTATTCTTAGAAGTGGAACAGTCCTTTCAGGCACTCCTCTAGTCGAAGCTTGCTCACTCTTTCTTACTGGGGACTCTTAGTCACCTCAACTCTTTCCCCAGTCGTTTCTCATGCTCTACGGTTCCCTTCTGACATGTCCCTTCTTTTTTCATTTTCTCTTTGTGTTTCCTCAATTCCTCTCCTTCTCTTTTTTTCCCCCAGAGAGCCTTTTTCAAAATGCTGATGCAGGCTAGAAACAGGAATTTTTTGTTATTGAGGTCAGTGCATCCATGGGTTGTGTTGGGGTCACTCACAATGGTCCCAGCACTGCAGTATTGAGATAAACTTGGTCTCTGTCCCCACTAAGTTATGTCCACCGGATAAGACAGGCAATTAGAGAAGTGATATGGGTGTGGGTCAGGATGCATTGGGGGACAGAGAGAAGAGACTTTGAGTTTCTGTAGGACCACAGCACAGGAACCTAATACACTGGTAGGAATGTCCATCTTCACAGGAGAAATAATATTGAGGAGAACTAGCCTATGAGGAAGGGTTATTTAGGAACCACTGGCAGTTGAAGGGATAAGAATTTTTTCCAGAGTAAGAGAAGGACCCCCTTCGATGTCCCCAATGCAGAAAATAACACAATAGCTTCCCAGAAGGGCAGTTGGCCTGGAAAACAGGTGTTGGAGAGAAAATTAGTGAGAGTCATGGCTATCAAAAAAGTCCAAATTAGCATTATGAATACAGGAAGAATACTACCTTAAGAAATGCATAGTGATACCAAGATGCATTTTGAAGCAAAACTCCAACTGAGAAAGAACATCTAAATCAGAGCATTTTTAATTATTATCACATCTGTGAACATAGGGAATATGAAGCTGACTTGAAGAGGAAAGACAAAATGGCATTTTGATAGAGTTCAGTAAATATTAGTTCTATAAAAGAATACCACTCTGATTAGGTTTTTAAAAGCTAATGTGCTGACTGAAAAAACTGATTAAATAGATTGCCGCTGCTTGCATAGGGAAAGGAACACCCTTGAAAAACAGACATAATTCTAGCTTAGCTCAACGCCCTGAAACACTCCAAAATTGTGTCATTATCTGCGTAAAGACAGAGGGTCCCCTACCCGGCAACCACTGCAGGGAGAACAATTGATGGGGTGGAAGCTGCCCCAGGGATGGCAAAGTAGGAGATACCATCTTCACATGGCATGACCCCCATTATCAACACACCTGTCACTCACACCCACTCAGGAAGCTCCTGGCCGCCTTCAAAGCGGCTGACGTTCAGAGGGGCAAGTGGAAGGTCACATCACTTGTAAGTAAATTGCCTATCAGCCTACAGCAGTAGAAACTTCTCAAGAAATGATGCGCAGGTCAAAAGAAGAGTAATGGAAAGCCCACTGACCAACGATGCTGCAAGGTGTGGGCAGCATCTACGTTAGAGTTCTTTGATGTTTTCGGGGCTCAGACATGTATTAGAAAACCCACCATCCCCTCTGTTTAGAAATAAAGGCATTTGAAAGCATTAAAACCCATTTTAGCTTGGGAGCACTGAAATTTAAAATTGTGCAGACCCATTTATTTTATGTATTCATTCATTCATTCTATCTGTGCTCATGCTAAAACAGCTATTTTTGTTTGATTCAAACAACTAGTTGTTGTAAATCCAGGCTCATTAAGAACAAAATAATACTATGCTATTAAAGGTGGAAAGAAAACATAATGTTAAGATGTATGAATTCACTTTAAAATTCAGAGATTCATATCTTATTTTTATGTTTGAACCAGCCAATCAGAGTGCAATAAATGTACATGGTTTTTAAACATATTTTATTTGTTAGTTCCTTCACTTGATATAAACTTAATTGACAACTACCCTTAGCATATGAATAAATAATTAACTGTTTCTATAATAGGATAAAATAGATATACCAGCCCTGTATATTTTACAGTTTTGAAGTATTACTATCATTATATTTCTAGATCTTTAGGTTATTATTATTGCCCTTTCTATTGTCTCTCTTGTGTCTTTCCTTTCCTTCTGAAGGCTCTACCTCCAATTATTCCAATGTGTGTATGTGGGGGCCTCCCCACAGCACCCAGAAACTCTCCAGCACCAGCTGGGTGCCTTACAACTCAGCTCAAATCTGAAGCTATTTCCCCAGAGACAGTGTCAGGTTCTGCAGGCTAAGGGCCCATGACACTGTCCTGCACTCAGGTACCAGTCTCTGGCCCAGGTTATCACCTGCACTTCTGACCAAATGGCTATAAATCAGAGGTTTTCACACCTCCTTCTTGGGTTCTCTTCCTTCATTAGAACAACTCACAGGACTCAGGAAGCCAGTTTCCTCACTACACTCCTTGGTTTATTACAAACGGTGTTAAAGGATGCAAACCAACAGCCAGATGAAAAAACACACAAGGGGATTCCCCAAACAAAGGCGTTCTGTCCCTATGGAGTTGGGGCCCAACAAAACAAATTATTGTTTTAAGCTACGAAATGTGGAGTGATTCATTTCACAGCAACAGGGAAGCAGCGAAAACACCAAGTTTATGTCCATGTCCAAAGATACTGAGGCCGCAAAAATGAAGGGGCCTGGCTCTCCAGGTTTTCAGAGTCTAGATGCAAGAACATAATTAAAACATTAAAAACGACAATGCAATGTAAGAAGTAAAATAAGAGGGAGAAACAGGATGCCTGGGAAGCCCGGAGGACTGCAGAGTGCGGGGGTGGGTCCTGGTGCTCCTGCACATGGCTGAGCATGGCAGTCACTTTGGGGGCTCCCCAAAGTGACAAAGTTGACAGCGCTGAGAACCATGTGGCAGGGTACACGTGGCTCACTCTGCCTGGCCTGATAGACTTCTCTGTCTTTGAAACAGTGGTGCCATGCCTTCTGCCACCACCCGTGAGATAGTAACATGTGACCGACCTCTTATAGATTCTCAGGTCTAAGAGGGAGAGTACAACCCATGTTCATGGTTATGTAGCTGACTACTTGACTAATGAGAAATGAAATCTAACTGCCTTAAAACACAATTTTCTGAATGATATTTTAATGCTAGTGGAAGAGCATGATTGGAATTAGTGCCAGTCGAGGACAACGCTTAGATCGCCAGATAAAAATTTGATTGGATCTTGTTTGATCAAGAGTTTTAAACAAATAGCTAATAAAAAAAACAATTTCACCTCATTGCTGATGTTTTAAAATTTGGCATGCCTGCAGCTGGATTTCATCTGCTGGTATCATAATTCACAGAAAGCCTTCTCTTTGATTTTTATTTCCTTTTAATTTCCATTTGCAAAGTGTTATTTTCAAGTTTTCTTCAATGGGCTGGCTAGTTCTCAATTAGTAATTGACAATTATCATTGGCTTTTTAAAATGTGATTCTCTTGTGGGTCATGATATGATTCATCAACTTAAAATGTAGACTGGGATAAAATAGCTCAGACAGTTATATCAAGTAAATTACTTGGGTTTTAAGAACCATATGAAGATAGTTTCTTGTTCTGCAGAATGTTAACATTTTTTTTCTAAAATGGATTAAGGTCCTTCCAATGAAGGTACTATATATAGACATAATTATTGTTGTCTATGATGAATCTTAATATCATTCATTTATCTATGTAGTGACACTATTTTATGAAGTGTATGCTTGGATTTTCAAATATTTATTAGTTAAAAATTTGACATATGCTTCTTAAACAAACATTGTTATATAATCTCATGAAAGATGTTAATGTATTTAAAACAAGAGTAGGACTGAGTAAAGTATCATATTACCTTTTATAAGTTAAACAGAAATGACACTGATTTGTTTCTCAGTATCATACAAAAAGTTACAAAAAGAGTGATATTTAAAATATTAGTTACCTGAATACAAATCTTCGTAATTTTTAAAAAGATTTTATTCATTATTTTTAGAGAAAGGGGAAGGGAGGGAGGAAGAGAGGGAGCGAGACATCCTTGTATGGTTGCCTTTCACCTGCCTCCAGCTATGGATCTGGCTGGAGACCTGGCTTGCAACCTGGTTATGTGCCCTGGCTGGGAATTGAACCAGCGACCTTTCAGTACACAGACCAGTGCCTTCTCCACTGTGCCCTGAGCCAAGGCTAACAAATCTTTATACATATTTTTTTTTCTAATTACAGTTTTCATTAAAATTTATTTGTGTTAGTTTCAGATGTATGCATAGTGGTTAGACAATCATATACTTTATAAAGTGTTCCCCTGATACTTTCAGTACCTATCTGGCACTAGGTATTAGAATGTTTTAACTATATTTATAATTTTAATTACTCTAGTAGAAATTGAAATGCTCTTCTTTCTCTTTCACATTCTTTACACATCAGCCTCGTATAATTAATGATGATGATTTCACTCCCAGCAAATAACAGTGGCCTTCAGACTATAGAGAAAAGCTTCCAAGAAGGAAAAGAATCGCGTTTCCTTCCCACAGATGAACTAATTCAACTACATAAGTGATTTATTAAAGATATCTCACAAGATTATTTTTAGGTAGCCTTTTAATGTCAAACTATAGAGAACGCAAGTCCACTAATCTTACATTTCCAGATCAATAGATATTTTACCCTGCAAACACACCCAGTAAGTAAACATCACCTAGGTCAATATATCAGATATCGCTAAATACTCAGAACATACCACACACCCACTCCCTCTTACTATGTTTTTTTTTTTTTTTGTCTCAGGAATATAAAGTATTAAAACCATTCTGAATAACCCATAGTGCATCACCTCTGCTATAACATAACACTTTTTTTTTAATCACACAAGTCAACTGATTGTGCATTTGTGTTTTGTGCATATAGGAGATTGTCATGCAAAGATTAAAGACTAGTATTAATCTTAAAGCATTAAAATTTATTGCTGAGCATAGAAAGAGGAGTTTTGAAAGAAATCCATTGCATAATCATAAAACATTCAGATAGAGTCAGTTTGCATATTTTCCCATCAGAATGGAGAACACTAATAAATAAATAAATAAAACCTTGATGGAAATACCTAAAGTTTTATATTTGAACCAGGTAGTTCCTATAGGTTTGTGTGGCTGCTTGTCTTTGGTGCTTCTATATGTCTTTCCTTCAAAAACCAACAATACCTTTTACTGCTGGGGCTCAGTGGATTGAGCACTGGCCTGCACACCCAAGGATCACTGGTTCGATTCCCAGTTAGGACACATTCCTGGATTGTGGGCCAAGTCCCTAGTTGAGGGTGTATAAGAGGCAACCACAGATTGATGTGGCTCTCCCTCTCTTCCTCTCTTCCCCTCCCTCTAAAAATACATAAAATATATCTTTTAAAATCAACAATATTCTCTTAAAGGGATTATGAATTCTACCTTTTGTAGAAGTTTAGATTCAAAATCATCAGATGCACATTTTGCTATAAATTGGTGGCCTGGCTTAAAAGGACACCATGGCTTGTGATAAAAATTAACTTCAAATGTCATTATTATATGAAGCAAGAGCAGGTTGATTTGCAAACAGCCAAGCTATTCTATTAAAATTCAAACATAGATGCTTATTTGAAATCAGGGACTACATATCAACTACTGTTAAATTCTACTAGTCACCTCCAAAATGTCTTTAAAATGTACATTAATAAGGTAAATAACTATTGAATACTGCACTTCCAAAATATAAAATAGAATATTAGGGATTAAAATTACAACTAAATTAATAGTCATCTGATCATCTAAAAACCATTTATTTATATTAACTTACACGCAGAGCTGTTACTGCTTCCACACTGGGCTAAATGCACACTCTGGGGCTAGTGCTTCAGGAAACAGAAAATAACTGCCAAGTTATTTATGTAAATGCCCCTGTCATTAGAGGCATTTCAGTCAATACCTGAATACTGACACTTGGATAGCGAAAATATTGAATACATGCAGGTTTTCTAATCCACTACAAATAATTTGATAAAATCGTGATTTTTTTTCTACACACGTGCACACACACATACATGTATTAGAGAGAGAGGAGGGAGAATGAAGGAATGAATTCAACAGTCTCGAATTTATGGCCTTATGTCATCTACCTGCCTGTGACCGCAGTATTTTCTCATGCATAACTTAGGTTGATGAGACAATACTAAAACTTCCTTCTGCAGCCAAGTGGGTATATTTTGGGTTTGAATTCATATTTCACCATGTAGGCCTCCTGTGAGATTTCAACTTGAACTTGAAAACTAACTCACTGTCACCACGGTTGTGCTCTGTTGGCCACGTCCCATCTCACGTGGAAAAGCAGTCTCACCCTCAGTCTCAGCTCCTAGAGATGCTCCTCCCCGGAAACCTCACTGAATGTTAACGGGAGATGCTTATCAACCCTGGAACCAGCACCGTGGTAGCCTCTGGACACAACCCTATGCTGCTTCTGTGACTTCAGCGATCACTTTAATCTCTCCCCTGGCCCTTGGGAAGCCATTACACTGGGCTACACAGTGAGTCACACTGGCCCAGCAGTGAGGAGGAGACACAATGCCACACCTACTTTATTGTGACCAGGCAACCAGGTTCAGGCCTGGCCTTTCCTTTGTCAGTTTGCATTTATCAAAGTTCTTAAATATGCCCGGATTCTATATTACCAGATCGAGTACTGGCACCTCTAAAACCAAGAATTGCTGTCGTCTTCAAGGTCTGGTGCTGCTTTCAGCACCACCTGAACAGGTCTGGAGGGACACTTCGTTAGCCAATGAGTTCAGATGCTTCTCCTGAATTTCAGGTCATGCCAATGATCCCTCTGTTTCATTTCATTTGAAAATTCCAATTTGCAATACTTTCATTTCCCCTGAAAACTTATAGAATTTCTCTTGGTTAGGATTAGGTCATGATGAATTCAAAGCTCTTAGTGTAATTATTAGCCGTCAAATGGAATTTTATTAAGTTTGTCAAATGGAGTTTAAATGAGAGTATGGTCTTAATAATGTAAAAGGAGATGCTATTCTCAATTTTTAATGCACACTCTACTTTGCTTACTTGAACCATTACACATATTTCATTGATAAGTAATTTTAACATTATAAATGCTATTGCTAGTTTAAATATAGGACTCAAATTATAATTGTTTTAATATATTAAAATAAAAGAAATACTTAATTTTCCTTCCTTGTAATCATGTGATTTTAATGCCAACTAGGTAGATCCGTGAATTTTAATCCCAGTTGAAGCCTGTAATTTAGTGTTATGTTTTTTAATAAAAGCTATTTTAAATAACTTAGTCTGATTTTCAAAACATCAAGACAAATTGATCTTTACATAGAAGTCAGTTGCAAATGTTATTCTGTTATTTGAATAACAAAGAGATTATTTCAAAGCTAGAATAATATACAGGATTTGTAATTTTAGATGGGTTCAAATTTAATAAGACTTTTTCTATCTGAACAAACTAATTTTTAAAGGTATTACATGTTCTTTTTTAAAATCATAATGAAGCCCTGGCTGGTAGCACAGTGGATAAGGCGCTGGCCTGCAAACCCAAAGGTCGCTGGTTCGATTCCCCAGCCAGGGCACATAACCAGGTTGCAAGCCAGGTCCCCAGCCAGGGCCAGGTCCATGGTTGGAGGCAGGTGAAAAGTAGTCATACATTGACATTTCTCTCCCTCTCTGCCTCTCTGCCTCTCTCCCTTCCTTTCTCTCTTAAAATAATAAATAAAATATTTTTAAAAATCATAAGGAAATGGTGGCATATCATAATGTTTAGATGCTGAATCATAAAGATGTTGACTAAGTAAAGTTTAAATGAGCTGTAGACAGAGAACTAAATGTATATGTAATCATTTAGTCAACCAAAATAGTAATTGCATTTTCCTTTACAAAGACAAACTGGGAAGTGGGAAGAGTCCTTCATTCTGCTCCATCAATTCCCTACTGGCAACTGGATTGAGAAGCAGCTGAATAACTTTGCAGAGGACCCAGGATGACAGGGTGTCATTAAATTCATAGACAAACCTTAAATCCTAGTTACATCCCTGGCTGGTGGCTCAGTGAATAGGCTCTGGCCTGTGAACCCACAGGTCACTGGTTCGATCCCCAGCTAGGGCACATAACCAGGTTACAAAGCCAGGTCTCCAGCCAGGTCACCTGCTGGAGACAGGTGAAAGGTAACCATCCATGGGTGCTTCTCTCCCTTTCTTCCTCCCTCCCTGTCCTCCTTTCTAAAAATAATGAATAAAATCTTTTGAATAAAATCCCTGATATGGAGAACAAGAAATTATAGAAATGGGAGATGTGGCTTCAATTTAATACTCTTAAGTTAGTTTTGCAGAGTGGCGCCCATAAAGAAATAGGAGCTAAGAAGTTAGTATAGCAACAGAAGGGTAAACCACACGCAGCAACAGATGGTAGACCTGTATGACCTTAATAGCTGAGGTTAATCTCTGGCAAGACACGGTGAATTAAGAAAGCAGAAATACATTTGCTTGAAGTGGGAAATAGGCCAAAGTCAAAAAAGAAGCTGTTCTGTTGCCTTTCATCACTATTTTTTGCTAGTGATTTTTTCAGCCTATTCACCAATTGAAAGGGGTTAAGTGGGCACGGTTTCTAGCATTTTCTGATCTTATTTTACCATGTGCTTCTTAAGTGCAGTCCTGTCCTCGTGTCTGTCCTCGGACGCTCTCTCGATCCTTTTCTAAAATAATCTCCACTGTAGATTTCATTCCTCATTCTAATCAAATCCTTATCGAATCAATATCTCTGAACTTGAGCATAAGTTCCTGTTCCAAGATAGCTGACAAGTGTCTGCCACAAATTACTTTGAAGAAACCTCGAACCTAACATATCCTTTACTAAGTTTTTTCATTAAAAAAACTTTTTAGATGTTCTTAAAATTAAAAACACAGGAAAGCACCCTTTTCCCACCACCTGATTCAATATGTATTAATATTGTGGTCTAGTTGCTATTCGTTTTTCTACTTTTAAGCAAAATTACTTGTTTTGTAAAAATGGTATACTCTTATTACACAATTTTCAAACATTACCGGAAAGAGCATGAAGAGCTACTTCAATCCTGATGATGCCATTTATAAACATGACCGACCCAAATTAGGAACATTATGTACATGTCAATGCAGGGACCTTCTATTGATCCAATGTTTACCACCCTTCTTTAATATAGCCACTCCTGTACCAAGTTCAATATTTAAATTCATTTTTTATTTGACTAAATGTCATGGTCAAGTGGGTAATTTTCCATTTCACCTCAAGAAGAATTCAGCGGCTCTTCTACTTATTAAGTGGGTTAATATTGAAGAAGTCTCTAGCCCTGCCTGATGGCTCAGTGGACTGGCGCCAGACTGTGAACCCAAAGGTCGTTGGTTTGATTCCCAGTCAGGGCACATAACCAGGCAGTAAGCCAGGTTGTAAGCCAGGTCCCTAGCTGGAGGCAGGTGAAAGGCAACCATACATTGATGCTTCTCTCCCTTTCTTCCTCCCTCCCTGCCCTTCTCTCTAAAAATAATGAATAAAATCTTTTTTTTTTAAAGTATTTAAACAGTGTCTCTGTAGATTCTTTTCCTGAGGGGCCAGTATGCCAGTGAAATATTTCTCTAGGCATTTTTGCACACAGATTTTGTAGACATTCCCCAATTACCTTTGAGAGTCACTGGTTGTTCACTTATTAAAAAAAAACAAAAACAAAAAACAAAAAGAGAGACCTGCGATCACTCTACTATTTTCACCTATGTAATAATTTGCTTTCCTTGTTTACCATTATTTTCTTTTTTCCATTTGAAATACATTGCTGCATTGCTCGATGTGTCAGTTTTATTTAAGTGTTTAGACCATAGGTCCCTTTTTTGATATTCAGTTGTTTCTTCATTGTAAAAATGAGCTTGTTTTCCATCCATACTGCTGCACTTTAGATAGACTTTATGATATCCCTCTGTTTTAAATATTTTCTTTTTAAATGGCTTTGCCACTCAAATCATCTCAAGCCTTCCCACTAGGAGAGCAATTTGATAAGTAGTGGTTTATCTTCTTTTTCTTCTTCTAACTTAAAAGTCCAAATTGTTGTGCAATGAGCCTGATTTTTTTAAGTCTGAAATCTCCTTTTTATTTCATTCTGTTGTTTAATTATTTAGTGTTTGAGCTCTTGTTTTACTAATTTACATTCTTAATATGCTGATTTATGTAGCAAGAAGCAATTAAGAGAAACGTTCTTGCCTTTTTGAACTGATTGCTTAGGCTTGGGGAAGGCTATGTTTCTATCATTTTATCTGCTTTGTTTCAAAGATGTTTTTATTTATTATTTCCAGAAAGACGGGAAGGGAGAAAGGCAGAGAGGGAGAGAAACATCCATGTGTGGTTGCCTTTCACCTGCCTGCAGCTACTGACCTGGCTGGAGACCTGGCTTGCAACCTGGTTATGTGCCCTGGCTGGGAGTCGAACCAGCAACCTTTGGGTTCGCAGGCTGGTGCCTTAGCCCCTGTGCTACCAACCAGGGCTTTGCTTTGTTTTTATTGGCTGACATATTACCTGCTACTGTTTACTCAGACATTCTTATCCCAGCCCAGCTCTGCCCAACACAAACATTCACTGTGATGACGGTGCGTGAATCCTTGTCCTTCTCCCGGCTGTACCTGAGGTCAGCTTGTGTGCCCCTGCAAGCCCTGTGGCCTGAGGGCAGAGCATGGCCTGAGAGGAGGCAGAAATCGCTGTTAAAGGGGTAATGCTGACGTAGGTTTAGGAATAATGGGCTCTACTCATTTTTATGAGCATTTAAAAAATACCTGCCCCGAAGTACATCCCTCCAAAGTGTCAGACCCAGAGAGGAGGATTCGGGCGTGATCCCAAATATGTTCTCAGCTTACAGTCTGGAGGGTTTGCTTTGGCAGAGAGAGTCCTCCCTGTCATGGATTTCCCCCGGATTACCTGCTTATTCCTCATCAGCGGTTTCCACTCATCCTTGAGCAAAACTGGAAACACAGTGATGTGCTATTCGGTGTCCTGCTCGCGGATTGGAGCATATTGATGGGGTTCTCAGGTGCTGTCCGCTCAGCTCTCGGGTGCGGATGGGTGGGGTGCTGCTCCTGTCCCCTGGTTAGGATTGTGCCTTTACTCTGACACTCCGTGTTGACAAGCGCAAGACCTTACACTACGCTCTGTCCCTTTCTTGCTTACACTCGAGGTGTTTCCTTGTGTTGTGTTTCTTACTATGTTAAGCTTATCGTCACTGGGTTTTAGGAAAGTCACTAAGACGGTTCCCAACATCCTTATCAAATAGCTGAAACCTCCAGTTTTCACGATCGTGATTTATGCCAAGCCTGGTTTTAACCTGGGATCTATGGCTTTTCTAAGGGGTGCCGCTTTCCTTCCCCTCACAAAAGTTCAAAACTCTGAGGCTCTTTTTGGCTTCTTGTCCCTGTTAATCTGCAGCACCCAGTCATCAACGTCAGGGCTCTGTGCCCGAAGACACCTCCAGAGAGGCTCTACCTTTTTCGTCTCTGAATGACACATTCTTGGTTCCTTCTATAAGGGATTATTAGACAAACCATTTAATCAGAATTTCAGCCACTAATATGCCTGAACCTTTTCAAATAACACACACACACACTCACACACACACACAATCAGCCTTGATTGATACCGAGTATGCAAAAGACATTTTATTTACCTCCCTAACTCCCCAAACATTTTGTAGCTCTCATTTATAATGCACATTTCCCAAATGACCCAGCAGGCCAGTCAAAGACAGACCAGACCTGAATCCATTCTGACAGAATCCATTTTGGTTCCCATTCCATTACTCTAGACATTTTTCCATTTCTTCACGTAACTTAAAAGCTAATACAGTAGTGTATGCTTTTCATTTTCAGACAGTTTAAATGATAGCAAATATATTATGAAAATATAGATATAAAAACACATTAAGGGAAAATTTTTAAATCAACTTTCCTTATTAGATGATATCTCAATAAGCATAAAAATCTTGCTGTATATGCCTCTGATTTTATTACCAAAAGCTACTGACAATATTTTGTATTAGAACATAAATCAGGGAATAACTACATTTTGTCATTAGAAATTTATTGTGGAGAAGAAGCCTTGATGAGTTGAGAATGAAAACAAAATGAAGGGAAAGGAAATTATCCCTTTTGCTGCAACTACATATTTTCCTTTAAAATCAAATTAATGGGACAGCTAAGTGTCACATCCCATGGAATACTTCCTCTGACCCATTTCTCTTACTTAGGTAAATATTTAATTACTTTTATAAGCCAGTAAAATAGGGCCATTTTAATTATAGTGTTTTAAACTGTGGTTGTAACATCTCAGGATTCTCTTTTTGCCTAATATAACTTTAATGTGATATAAATGCTCTTCACCATGGTAGGGAATTAAGAAATCCATGCTTTAGAGTTGTGTTTTCGGTAGCCCAAAAGAATTTGGTTTCACTGTACATCCTAATTTTAAATTTTCCTTCTTTGAAATTATAAAACTAAAGTCAGCCAGAGGTGGGTCCCATTTACGTATATGTGTTCCATGACTTACTATGTATATATACCCAATATTTTTTTTCTTCTTTAAAAGGAATAGCATGACTTCTTTTGAAGAGCTATGATTTCATTGAAAGTAGGTATCATGATAAACTTCTAAATCAGCTTTGTGATAATGTAAAGTAGCATTGATACAGATAAGAGAATTTTCAGTATCAAATTTACATCATTTAAGTACACACTGAACATTATTGGGTAACCATGGAAGGAAAATTTAACTGAAAAGTCAATGTATGGCAAACAACATGGCCACCATTTTACATGCATAATCTCAATCCTAAAAAAGAAAAAAAAAAAATCCTATAGTCACATTGTATTCCAACTTTATCAATGTGCCTGCAGGAACACACAGACTATATATATCAGGAAGAGATGCAGCCATTACATGGTCAAGTGAGCATCACAACTGAGCTCTGAAGAGCCCCAACGTATACATGATCTCCATTACTCACTCCCGTGTTAATGTGGCATAAACAAACCTCCATCTATCCACTAGAAGGTTATGGCCATAGATGTACAGAACTGTGTTGTGTTCCAGAATTGAGCAAAAGTATACGAGGAAAGAGCAAAACACAAAGACAGGGGTACAAAATGCTCTTCTCAGAATACAGTGCATCTACTTAAGAAGATTTCGGTACTGCCAAGTCCATAGCTTTGAAAGTGTAATTGCACTCACATTAGAACAGTCCTAGTCCCCAAACCTTGAAATTAATTATATTTACTGAATCTCAGATATACTGAGACAGATAATGGGTGGTTCGTGACAAAAACAGGACTTCCAAGCAATGGTTTTATGGTGAAAAGAAGAAATCAGATAACTGGATAGTGATCCATATCATAAAGCAATGAGGTCTTGCTGCTGGCTTCCAGAAACTGACAGCAATCAATCAGTTTGACATGCAGCAATTAAAAACAAGATAGCTGCCATTGAGCAAATGTATCAGGCAGCTTATAAGTGCAAGGGTAGAGCCACAAACAGTAACAAGATCTAAAATCACTGGATCTTCTCATTAATCAAAGGACAGACTGCATAACTCTACTTGGTAGTGGGCTTTCCAGGTAATGCCTTTTTGTATTATTCAAGTATCATATATATATATATATATATATATGGTCATAATAGAGCCATATATGAATAGATTGCAAAGCTATGCTTTATAGTCATGTTTTGTGGGCTGAACCCTTATTCTCTTAAAATATTTCTTTAAAAAAGGGTGCTATTGTATGTAAAGGTTCATACAATTTTCTACAACATTTACACAATGTGAAAACCATTGCATCTCAGGAATCAGGATGCTTCTCATAAGACAAAGTGCATTTTCAATCAGAGTAATATGAAAAATTGTGAATTGTGTATAATGATGCATTTAAACACAAAGCATATAACTTTTTTCCCTATACACTGTGTCTATAGTGTATAGGAAAGTTAACAAAAAAGGTAAGGATAATTTTATTAGCACCAGAAATTATAGATTATTTTAGTGCTTTTTTAAAAATAGTTTATTTATTATTTTTAGAGAGAGGGGAAGGGAGAGAGGCAGAGAGGAAGAGAGACATCAGTGTATGGTTGCCTTTCACCTGCCCCCAGCTTGGGACCTGGCTGGAGACCTGGCTTGCAACCTGGTTATGTGCCATGGTTGGGGAATCCAATCATTGACCTTTGGGTTTGCAGGTTGGCACCTTATCCACTGTGCCACCAGCCAGGGCTATTTTAGTGCTTTTTCTGGATGTTTTCTGAAGTCCAAGATGAAATAAACATATTCTTAATAATCAGTTTTATGTGGCATTTCTCTTTAACCATTTATACATCAGTAAAACGGGATGATGTGAAACACAATATGACTTTCTGCCACATTGACTTTACAGGTTTTACTACTGCAATGAGTAATGATGAGGCAGAGAGTTAATGTTAGTCACTTGCCAATTAGTTGCTTCATATAAGAGCAGATACATAGGAATTTTTAATTAAGTTGAATATTTTCGAATCCTGATATATGATGTTGATCTATAATTTAGAGGATAAAGATGCTAACAACATTCATGTGCTTTTATTTATTTGCAATGATAATTATACACCAATAAAACATGTAGCTATTTAGAGTAGTTTGCTTGTGCTATACATCGTTTTAGATAATGGAATGTAGTTACAAGTTGATTGAATGGTATTTGTACCTATTGAACATTAGAAATATATAGAGCCCTGGTTGGTGGCACAGTGGATAAGGCACTGGCCTGAGAACCCAAAAGGTTGCTGGTTCAATTCCCAGCCAGGGCACATAATGAGGTTGCAAGCCAGGTCTCCAGCTAGGTCTGTAGCTGGAGGCAGGTGAAAAAGGCAACCATACATTGATGTCTCTCTCCCTTCCCCTCTCTCTAAAAATAATAAATAAAATATCTAAAAATAAATAAATAAATAAATAAATTCTTAGAAACAATTAGGTTAAGACATGACCCACAGATTCTAAACCTATCTTGAATTTACTCTGTTTCGCTACATAATAAAGTTTCCATCACAAATATCAAACAAAAAACTGTTATGTAGTAAAACAAAATAAACATAGATTTGAAATTAGGATATGTGGAATTTTTATTTTGTGAGAAGAGAGTTGAGAATGAAATCATTAACTTCATCCTTCAAGGAAGCAGGAAATGAACCAAAGAAAACCACATCGTACCACCAGCACCAAGTAACCCTCTGAATTATACAACTTTTCTCAAAAAGGAAGATAACAAAACATCTCAAAATATCAATGGTCCAAAATATGCAACCCCCCAAAGGAACTATTTCTCGTGGCCGTTTAGAAGTATGGCAGGTTGAAAGCAGAGATGGTAGCAAAACTTTTTACCTTTAATAAACCTTCCAAAAACGAAAAGGCTAAACTAAGAGTAAAAGTTTAACAAAAGAAAAATGTCCAGAGCTTTTTTCCTTTTTTCCAAAATTATTGGTTTTATCTTAATAACCAATAATTTTCCATGATGAAAAAAATAGGTACATGTATTTTTCCACTTAATATTTCTACCATAAGAGAAAATCTTTGAAAAATAATTATTTTACTAATCAATAAAAGGCAGCTATATTAAATCTTGCTCAATCTATATGCTCTACATACAAAGGCTTAAATATCTGGTGAATATGGAGGTGGGAAATATGCATGATTCGAGCAATTGTTAAATTTTTACAAGTTGTCTAATCAGCAATTAGGCCCTGAATAAAAACAGAAAGTCTTATTAATTCATGTGATCTTTGTCTTCCTAAATTCCCGCACAAGTGCTCCATTTTCACTTTTATTTTTCCCATGTTTACATATTTTTATAAATACCAGCCACTACAGCAAGGAGTGGTTGAGAGCATTTTCTTTAAATCACATCAGGTCAATGTCAAAGGTCATCAGAGATGAGAAATTCAGGCACATTTTGAAATACTGAATACTGCTCCAAAATACTGCTAACCTGATCTGATAGACACATCAGAAGATGTCTCATAGATGCAAATGATATTCCTGAATGAAAGACTGTCACTTCTTTCTTTGAAAAATGGCTGTCTAGCTTATCTGAATTCCCTTACCCTCACAACTGCCTTCACAAAAGAAGATACACAATGTGGATTAAAAGGCACATTTCATAGTTATGCAAAAGGAAAAGTGAATTTATAAAAGTTAACATAGTGGGATAAATGAGTGAAAAATATGCCCTTATATGCAACGTGAAATTCTCCGATATATCGTGACCTAAAACAAGTCCCAAGTTTTCCAAATATTTGCAGTTCTAATCCAATAGCAAAAAAAAAAAAAAAAAAAAAACAGATAAATTTGAAAAAACCATGTATTTTTTTTTAAAAACACAAAAACTAATTTTACTGATTTCTCAAAAGATATCTATTTCAGCTGGTCTAAGTCTTTTCTTGATTGGCAATTTTTTATTGGTCCTATCTCCACTAATTATAGGACTGCTCAGATTTTCTATTTCTTCATGATTTGGTTTTGGTAATTTATTTGATTATAGGAATTAGGTCATTTTGTCTAGGATATAAATACATGGTGCTTTATTTCTGTAAAATCAGCAGTAATATTCATGTTTATTTTTAACTTTAGCTATTTTTGTTTTATTTCTTAGCCTAACTAAAGAGTTACTAATTGTGTTGATCTTTTTGAAGGAAGAAATCTTGGTTTTATTGATTTTCTCCATTGTTTTCCTTTTTTTATTTACTCCTGTACAAATCTTTATTTTTCCTTCTGGTAGAATGGTTTACTTGGTTCTTCTTCTTCTTTTTTCACCTTTTTCTTTTTTTACACTTAACATGTAAAATTAGCTTGTTAATTTATAATCTTTCATAATGTAAATATTTATAAATATAAGTTTCCACTTTAATAGTGATTCCACTGCATTCCATGCATTTTTGTATGCTGTTTTTGTTTTCATTTTTTTCAAGATATTTTCTAGTTTCCCACATTTAAGAATATTTTGTTCAATTTTCACATATTTGTGAATCTTCCAGTCTTTCTTCAAATGTTAAATTCTAGTTTTATTATACTGTGATCAGAAAACATATTTTATATAATTTTAATCTTTTTGTAGTTGTAAAATTTATTTTCTAATATAACGTTTTATGCTGGAGAAAATCCCACCTCCTCTTCTAAATCCTCTTTTACTCCTTTAGTCCCCTCCTTATCTTTTATTACTTGCATATGATATAACCAAGGCTATGATCTATTTATTGCATTGTTATTCAAAAAGAAGAAAGTTACATTTATACATATTATTTTAGATGTGTATTTCCTTGGGCTGTACTTTTTAAAAAAATACTTCATATGCATCACCTATTATTGGTTTTAATGGTGCATTCTTCTTCCAGAGATCCATTTGTTTTTAAGGAATTATGGGAAAAGTAGTAATGACTAGATCCACTTGAAAAATAAATAGCCTTAATTTCCAAGTTACAAGGATGTGCTAAGATTACCACATCTAAACATACTTATTATATTCTGTTTCAAAACAAATATATCCGTGGGCATAATATCATTGTTTCTCTATCCTCTTATTATTTCAAATGAAGTAAAATAAAATAATACAAATAAACTGTAAGAAAACAAACCAGTACTAGAACTCAATCTTGAATCAGAGCTCATAAGCAAATTATAAAGATGCTCTAATCAGCCAAATACAAGGGACAGTACAGATGTTTTAATATTAAGTCAGGATAATTAATATGTAAAACTTCTTTCCAGGAGGGCAGTCAGTAGCTTTTCTCAAATTTTACAGATATGGCTAAAATTTCTTTTCAATAGTGATTCCCATTTTCTACTACTATACAAATAAAAAGGACTTATTTTCTTTGAGAGAGAAACATGGGAGAGAAACAATGATCAGTTGCCTCTTATACACCCCCAACTGGGGACCTGGCCCACAACGCAGGTATGTGCCTTGACTGGAAATTGACCTATTGACAACTGACATGCACACACACACACACAAAAAAAAGTTCTTGTGATGGAAATTGATTTACTTTGAAAATATCATATGCTTCAATCCTAAAATAACCTCTTAGAAGCCAAAATAATACAAAATTTGGATTTCAAGTTGTATGGAAACTCAAAACATTTTAAAAACATATTGTGCTACTTTCTCTTTAAACTCCTTGTGAAATGTCCCTGCAAGTATTTATATTTGGTCATCAGAATTCATTTCACATAGGTTAGTAACAACCTCAGGAAAGAAAGTGACAGAGATCTGGGTTCAGCTGAACAAGGAAGTAGCTGACAAAATGCTAACTACCCTGTCATCATTCCTACTCTGGTTTCCAGCATATGAAATTAAAGTCCTTACTTGAATTTTCCAATATATAGACATATCTTAAATATTTTCTGCGTATTTATCATCACCTATGCAACTTTTAAAATTACATTTTAAAAGACATAAATTTACTCTTAATGTCTATTGACTTTATAAAACATTTCATTTATAATTAAATTGCTATCCAATGAGTCAGGAATGCAGATAAAAAGAAAACAGAAACAGCTTGAAGATCTCCCTTTAAGCCATTGTCCACCAGATTAAAAAGCAGTTCCACCTTGTTTACATGAAAGAAACGCTCTTTTAGACCCACTATGAACTGTGAGTTTACAGTTATAGTCATTTTCCTAATTGAGTGTTGTTGTACTAAGGACCTTGCTCTGTTTGAGGATCTGCTCTTTGATGTACTTTCACCAGTTTTCAAACTATGTGAGAGGGACCCCCCCCCCCACAAAAAAAAAGCAACTGAATTAATTTATTAGAAATCATGTATTTATTCTTATATGTTAAAACTTCAGCCACCTTCAAAATACTCTCCATCTGATGCAATAATAAACTATTAAAGATCTTGTTTTCCGCTGCTCAAAACAGTTTTTGAACTTGTCGATTTTGACTCCGTTGGGGAGCCTATACCTCAATGGGCCCACCCTCCAGAAGATAATTCCATTTATGAGGGGCCCCCCTCATACTTGCATATCTTAATTCAATTACATTAAATCTATTTTTAATCCCAACTGCATCTTTTAGCTCTTTCCCTCTGCAATCTGAATGATTCTGCCTTTGTTTGTGTAAAAATATACGCTCTGTTAAAATTTTCTCCTTCTTTATAAATTGAGAACCGATCTTAAGCCTTCTAATTAAAATTTCAAGCCCTGGCTCAAGGTTCAATGGATTGGCACTGCCCTGCAAACCCAAAGGTCGCCAGTTTGATCCCCAGCCAGGGTACTTAACCAGGTTGCAAGCCAGGTCTCCAGCCAGGTCCCTAGCTGGAGGTAGGTGAAAGGCAATCACACATTGATGTCTTTCTCCCTTTCTTCCTCCCTCCCTGCCCTTCTCTCTAAAAATAGCGAATAAAATATTTTTTAAAAAGGTATTTTAAAAACTTTAAAAATCTTTCAAATAAAATTAAAAAATAAATAAATTTTTCTTAAAGGACAAAACATAAATGCCTGTCAGGAAGCAGTCTGAAGTGATGTGAAATTATTTGAACCTCAATGCTCGAACTTTCCACGCCACCCTCAAGTGTCTGTGGATCCAGGTAAACAAATTGCATGCTCTCTCAACTATAATTACTATCCAGTTGCATCATCTATGCTCTGTGGCTCATGCCATGTACAGCCATTCTAATGTTAGCAAAATAATTACGATGACAGGCTATCTATAGATAAGTATTGTTGAGATGGAACAAAGGACTTGAAAAGGAAGGAAACAGGATAAAACAAATTGCAGACATTACTTATATTTAGAAAAAAAGAATAAAAGCAACAGGAGAAATGCAGGGTACCATAAACAATGAAAAGAAATGTTTTGTTCAAAAAGAAAGAAGTCCCAAAAGATGTTGATAGGAATAAAATGAGAGATTCTGAACATGTAAATTTAGAACGGTTGTGCAATTTTCCTGTCCGTGTAGAGCTTATTTCCTTTTTAGAAGCTGAGCTGTGCTGCTATCCTGCTGAGTGAGTAAGCTGAATGTAAATGAGGCTGCTGGGCATAAACAGAGACTGAGAGGTGATGAAAACGTTACGCTAAGATTCAGAGAGGTCTCTGAAGGTCCTGGGAAAAGAAGCACCTCAGATTCACTTATCCACGTGGTCCCTGAGACAGAAATTATACCAAATTTAAGAAGAATCCATTCCTGGTACTTTTTAAAATGTCTGTGTCTATGAAATGAATAACATGTTTTCCTTAAATAGCATGTCACAAGTGGCCCCCTGTACGTAATCATTATAGCTATTACGTTGAATGGTATAGTTCTGTTTTTGGACATTGGCAAACATTTAACTTTGGGAATTTAAACTTGAGTGAAGAAATTATCAAAAAGGTGGTTTTAAGGCCCTGGCTGGTGGCACAGTGGATAAGGCATCCACCTGCAAACCCGAAGGTCGCCAGTTCAATTCCCAGCCAGGGCACATAACCAGATTGCAAGCCAGGTCTCCAGCCAGATCCGTGGCTAGAGGCAGGTGAAAGGCAACCATACATGGATGTCGATCTCCCTCTCTGCCTCTCTCCCTTCCCCTTTCTCTCTAGAAAATAATTTAAAAATTAAAATAAATTTTAAAAACAAAGTTAAAGATGTTTAAAATACTTTTTTAAAAAAAGGTGGTTTTAAAATAACCACCATTTCACTAGATGTTGAATATGGTAGTGGTTATGTGATTTTTACACATCCGATTTTTACCTAGTCAATATCAAAATTTTTGTAAGATGTAATATAATTGAAGATTTATTTATATTCAGGAATATTTTATTTGGCTAATAAACAGTAAAATGTACACCTAGAGATATACAAATACTTTATTCAGAAATCGTGATAGTTTTAATTTTGGGTTTATCTTGGCTTTGTTTATCATTTTTTAAGTTGATAACAACTATAATAATTACTTCAAAGATTGCATTTATAAAATACAAATCACTAAATAAAAAATAGCTGATGCATTAATTTTGGCTTCCTGAATTATTAAAGTAAATTAACTGCATAGATAAAATAATCAGGGTAAGTGCATTTTAATTCAGGTTAAAACTGTTTCATGTCTAATGACCCTAACATTACTCTAGTAAAATGATAAAAATGATACAATGATTGAAATATACAATTTCAATTAAAATGCAATACAATAATTAAAAGAAAAATGCAGATTATTTTCTACGTAAAGAAACGTATTATGAAAAAAATAAATGAAACTCTGGAACACGGTACTTAAACTAGTGAAGTGTGCTATATTCTCACCTGACCTTAAAAAAAAACACAACACAAATATTATGAACTAATGTAGCTTTGTTTCATAAATCAGTGTTTCGCACCTAAGCAACCAGGCTGCTTATTTCACTCATGTAGGAACTACAAAGTCCAGCTTGGGTCACTCAGGACGCACAAGGTCACAATTCCATACTTTCCATCATATGCTGACCCAATCTAAAAATGTGAACATACGTCTTCACTTTCATTTTTAACAGTATACGAAAGAACAAGTAGTAAATACTGTTCTTGAGAACGATTCCTAATTTTGTTAGTGTTGTGACTGAACTAATTACTAATACAGGAAAGAGAGCAAAGGGACTTGGCACTGAGCTTAATAAACGGGAGCAGAAGTCCGTTGGCTTCACCAGGAGCTACAAGTTCACCTCCAGGTGCTCCTCCAGCGGGGTCAACACCCCTCCCCAGCCTTCCACTTCCAGATTCCCAGGTGGGAGCAGGGGAAGGCGGGAGCTGGCCCTGTAGAAGCCAGAATGGTGCAGGGGGCAGCTGGACCAAGGAGGGCGGCCAGCCTCACCAGGGGGTATAAGCTCATGCAAAGCCCGCGAAAACTGGAGAGTTGATTGGTTATTCTGAAAAAGCTTCTGGTCTTTTCCAAGCCACCTAATGTAATTCCAGGGGAACAAAGGAACACATTCTCTCGCTCTCTCACTCACGACCTGCCCTCATCCTATGCATTCACCCATCTTCTCTCCATAGCCACGTGTCCTGAGCAACCGCACCACTAAGCAGGGTTCACAGGCAGGACCCAGGAGGGATCCTGAATACTGCAATACAGCAACCAGCTGCAGCTGGAAACACACACTAGAGTGGCCCGAGGCTGGGCTGGAACGAAGTTGGATATGCAGCAGAAACTCTGGGTGGTGAGTGGCCTTCATCCTGGCTGTATTGAAGTCAGTGTTAAACCTTTTCAAGGGCCAGATGGATGGAGATGGGACACCAGGAAGTCTGAAAGGGACTCCCCTTACTTTTATATCCTCAGTAAAGTTTGCTGCTAAACTCCAAACTCCCATGGCAAGAAAAATTTTTTCCTTGCAACACTGCAAGAACTCCATTTGCACTAGTAATAGTTGAAATATAAAGGCAATGTACCTCACCAAATGTAGCTGGTGTTTACACTTGTTTTAACTTAGACCCAAGACCTACTTCTGAGGCTATGCAATTTACCAATGATTTAACTCTTTTGTCTGTCAATATTTATTTTTAAGGAATACAATTTGAGAAATTTATCTGGAAAACTAAGGTCAAGTAAATAATCAAGATAACCTTATCTTATCACTATAGTTAATTATAGTGTAAATAATATTTGTACCGGTTTATGTAAAAACATATTCATTATATGCACATATATTCATAAACTAAAAGAGACAAAGAAATTCAATTTGATCTTGAAATACTCTTCTACCAGAATCTTAGGAAATTATACAGATGACCACCATCTGTACAAGTCAAGGGGACTTAAAAATTATCTCCTTCTATGGTACCAAATGATCAGAGACCATATTGTGTGTGTGTATGTTTTCCTGGAAGAAATATTGAGATAAATAACCATTTTGGAGTATAAATGTCACTGGCGGAGATGTGAGAAAGTGAGCAGGAAGACAAGGCAGTCATAAAGGGTGTATTATAGTCAGTTCTTACAGTGGGCAACTGGAAGTTAATATACTAAAGAAAGAAGTTCTAGAAAGTTGTGTAAAATCACATCTCAAATCTCTCTCACTTAAGAGGCAAGGGAACTGTATATCTTTCCATCAACTTCCAGATGGGTGTGAGTGTTACTCAACATTACTTACTCAACATTACTGCTTCTTAGAGGTTGGTCCCTATAGACATAAGACCAATTAATTAAGCAATGATTTTTTGTACTCACCCCAGTGGTTATAGTTTGTCCTGAGTCTGATCAAAGCTAATGGTTTTCTTATTTCTCTCCTTCTCACAGCAACCTTTCCCCTATCTGACTCAGAGTTTCTGCCCGCAAACAGGACTGGCCCATTGAGACAGATCCTATCTCTGTGCCTGAAGGTTCCCATCACATGGTGACCAAGTCTCATTCTGATTAGGTTTCCAGCAATTTCTACTTAAGATTTCTGCTTTCAGAGATTCCTAACAAGCACCTGAAGAATCTTCTTCGCCCCAGGCATGCTTCCTCTCTGCACATTACACAAGAACTGGGGTCACCTGTCTCTACCAGAATAGTAACTCCTTTTGTGCTTATGGTGTTACTAGCATGGTGGTCTCAATTGATGTAATTTGAGTCGATAATTTTAAGTTTCCTAGGGTCCTTAATGTGGTCTTGAGTAAACACGTCCTTCCCTCAGAAGCAGGACTGCTAGTTCAGAAGGCCAAAATCTGCTCAGTGATCCAAAATTACTCAGATGCCTCGCAGGGAGCAGTGGTGAAAAGGTGCTGAGACAAAGGAACTCTATTTGCTGGGGATCTTATTTGCCTCATTGTGGCTTGCTCTTCCAAAGAACTGATTATGATCCCATTATAGTCATTCAGTCCATTTCGTAGCCCAGACCCTGCAGGTGGAGATGGAAAACACATCGCCACATCCATGTCAAAGCAAAAGCTGTGCAAAAATTAAAGGGCCAAGAAAACCTTATTTAAGGTTATTGCAAGAGGGAATTAGACTGAATTCAACTCCACTTACACAAAAGGTGGGAGAGATTTTAAGCATTAAGGTGGGCTAGTGGAAAAGTATTAGATGGCTTTTAAGGGTGAAGCTGATCAATGGTATGTGTCCAGCACATTGAATTATTCCTGGGTTTGTAAATTATTTTTTTCTCAGTGATTAGGTGATGAGCCCTCATTCTTGCCCATTGAAGTAAGGGCCTCACTCTTTCTCAGAAACTGGGAAATAGGGTATTATCTCCTTTGATGTTTCCATTTCAAAGAGATGATTTTGGGGTCCTTGAAAAAGGCATTTCCTAAGTTACAAAACTGGCAAGAAGTTCTGAGAGGATTTACATACATTTCAAAGAGACAGAGAAAGAATTTAAAGTTGAAACTTTTCTGAGGGAAATGCTCCACAAAAAGGCAAGATCAGAATCGTATAGTCAGGGAAAAACTTGTCTCAAGTTGAACGTTGCTGAGGGGAACTTGAAGGTCATTTTGGTCACTCCGGATCTGCATCAATCTAGTATGGATGAATTAGTTATCATTTAAGGGTGGAAAGGACTCAATGTTATTATTTTATCACATGCTGGCTGGCTGAACTCTTTAAAAGACAGAACTACACCAAGGACTTACCTTTAGTTTCTAGTGCTAGTAATTGATTGAGCAGTCAGCATTAGCAATACCTATGATAGGCTCAGTGAGAAGTCCACATTGTTGGGCCCAGGCATGTTACCAAGCCTGCTACCAATGCTATTCCTTTCACTTAGACAAAAATGCAAGCACTACAGTGGCAAAGGACAAAATATGTCTGTTGTTTTCTGCTTCCTTTTTGGTTTTCCTATTTGGTATTTTGGCCATGCTACAATTCATAAACATGTGCTATATCTTTGTTCACTTATGCAAGCCTCGCTGTAGGACTAATTTTGTGTGCATTGTTCGGTCAATTTTAAATGGACTGCTATTGCGGAGCTACTTTTGATTAGTGATGGAGGTGTTTTGAAGCTGGGCTAGCCATTGTTCCATTAGTGCCTATGGTCATTTTCTGTTTGCTGTGGCTCCTTGGCGCATAGAGCTTCCAGGTTCCCACTCAATGGACAGAACTTTCAAACTCTCGGTGTTCCTGGGATTCGTGTTAGAGTTGGCGTTGGGGCTTCAGTGCTTAATTAAGTGCTCATGCCATAGCAATACCTGCACATGCATGCCAATTTTATATTCAAGAATGTTGGGAGATTTTTATATATTTCAGTCTGTTAGTCTGTGGAGGTAAAATAAGTAATTTTCCTCTTACCTTTATGTTCTTCTGGTTGGAGCAATAGTCAAATTACCATGATATAAATTAGGTGGAGAAAATATCCAAATTTATTACCTATGTCTATACAGAAGCTTCAGAAGAACAGAAGACCCCAACACACATTGAGTAGTTGAAGCTTAGATACCAAACTGGGCAAAGAAGGGAGAGAGGGAAAACAGGCAATTTATTCACAGGCAGATGAAAAAGAGCAAACACGTGGTACGCAAATTCTTTCTCTGTCACCCAGAAACAAGGGACACGGGGGACTCTAACAGACTTGCTCGAATCCTCCCTGCCTGCCACACCTACTTTATATAGATCGATGTGAATGTGCTAAGGAAACTATGCTCAAGTTCTGTTCAAAGCAGAATTTCCCAACCAGCTTCCTTTAGGCAATAAAGGGGGAGGGTCGAAAATTCTTTCCGTGTCTTCTGTTTCTTAAAAATATTGTCTCAAAAAGCATATTTTGGGTTGGGAAACTCTGGTCCCCTTCATAGCTCAAGACAGGAAGCAACTCTAACAAGATTAGAATAATCCAGGTGGAACACAGCAGTGGTATGATGAGGAGCAGCTATGTTTTACACATTGATTTTCATGTTCACTACCAAAAAATGACAGCTTTTACACTAGAAGATAAATATTTTTGTAATTGGAATCTCTAAACTGAAAGGGAAGTGAGCTGATTCTAATAATTGCACAATGTGTTATCCACTTACCAACTGGGAAAAAAATGGCCATTTTTAAGTGGCTCATGTAAGAACATGAGAAATATCACATTCCAAATGAGCCAAGGTACCCTGTAGCAGAAATGCTGAATTACAGTTTGGCTAAGGAATACCAGGATAGCTCACGTTTGCATATTTAGATTACGAGTGTGTTTCCACAAGGTTGGTGCTGTAATTGGAACATAAGTAATGTTTGTAAAGTGTTATCTGTCAGAGCCTGAAGAGACCCAAAGAAAATGTATGCCATTATGCAAAATTACTAATTAAGGACAAGTAATTTAGCAGATAATTTACACGTTCATTTTATAATAGACATTATTTAGTTTTAGGGTTCTCTTTGTATTTCCAAAGTAATCTTGACCCCAGGGATCATAGGCTGTTAAGAAGTAGAAATTATAGAATGAGACATGCTTAACTGACTCACAGAGCTTTTGTGTGGGTAATGATTCCTCTCACAGTAATTGCATAAAGACACCATTTTCTTTTTAAGTAAATAATGTTCATTACCTCTTAAATCTACTGTCACTTGACAACATTAATGTGGCAAAATTTCTACCTTCTTGATTAGCTCTCCAAGGAAATCCAACAGCTTTAAATTAATATTGATCAAACGGAAATCATCATATCCATCAAAGTGATCTTACAGGTGTGGATGTGCAGGAAAATAATAGTTCAGCAGATTTTGGAAAGAAAAACACTCTCCTGAAATACACTGTTCAAGCAACACCTCGTTTTGTTGCACTTCAACTTATTGCCTGTCACCAAGGTCGCATTTTGTGCAATTGAAGGTGAGTCCCCTCCCCCCACCCCAGGGGAAAAAAAAAAATACAGATGGATTGATTGTGATGGTCTGGAACTAAACCGACAATGTCTGTGAGGTATGCCTGGAAATATTCTGTAAATTATTAACATAAAAATTATGTAAGAATGGCTGATTTACATGATGGTTATTGAAAAGCAGTATGTCCAGTGATAAATCTTAAATATTTCAATATTGAGGATTTGTAGCTGTATAGTTGAATAGTAGCCATATTGTGTTCATTACTGTTACTTTCATGCTGCAGTTTGGGGGAGGAGCTATAACCAATGTGACTTCTTCAGCTGATCATTTTTATCTAAATCATCTGAAAGCTCAATGAGGGTACAAGTTTCATTTATTGAACAGCTGTAGTACCACTTACATTGATGTGACAAGTCTCAAATGATCCTGTCTTATTTTGGTTTAATTTATTATTGTTATTATTATTGTTATCTTCAACCGAGGACCAATTTTTTCATTGCTTTTAGAGAAAGAGCAAGAAAGAGAAACATTGATGTGAGAGAGAAGCACCCACTGCTTCCTACATGGGCATGGGCTGGGGACTGGCACCTGGGTAGGGACAGCGCCCATGCCCACCCATGCCCACCCGTGTCCACACTGGAGATTGAACCCACAACCTAGACATGTGCTCTGACCAGGAATCGAACCTGCAATGTTGGATTACTGAACAATGCTTCAATCACCTGAGCCACACTGGCCAGAGCTTATTTTGGTTTAATTTAATGTTGGTTTTCAATAACTTTAAAAATTTGATGTTTATTTCCTTTTTTGAATTGACATTGACCTATGTTTAATGCTATCAAATTTCCTCTGATATTTACTTGAGCTGTGTCCCAGATTCTGGTATAGCCTGTTAAAATGTTGAGAGATATTGCAATTCTGTCCAAGGGCTGTTTAACATTGTGTTTAATTTCTAGGTAGAAGACCATTTTTTTATAGTTTTGAATTGTTATAATATCTGGTTTCATTGAAGAGTTCAGAAAATGCCCTTTATTTGTTTTGAATGAATTAAGAGTCTCCTTGTGCTTTAAATAGTCAATTATCATGACCACTTTCTTTTAACTTGTAAGAAATGTAGTATCATTATCTGGGTTGATTCCAATATATAAAGTCTAAGTTATTGATGACAAATGTTCAGGACATCCATGGCTACAAATTTTTTGGTCATTTGATCTGTCCTGCTTGGCTCAAAAGAGATGTATTCAATTTTATTTTTAGGAATATACTTAATTTTGTATAATTTACCAAGTTATATGCTTAAATATCTATTGGTTTTTCTTTCTGTATGTTTTAATTAATAAAATTACCTTAAATAATAACAACTAAATAAATATTCTTCATCAATATGTAGAATTTCCCCAAACTTTTTTGGTACATGCTTTCTTGGGTTTATGCTGCAGCTACACGTGCGCTCTTCAGCTGAAACCCGGTGATAGATTTGATGAGATGTAATGATTTGCTGTGATATGTTCTGTCTCTACTGCACAATTCATCTTTCTGATGACTGAGAAGTCCCCTCACTTTTTCCTCTTACAATGGCAATGCGGTTTCCAGCACGTGTTCTGTTTGCGTAAGATCAGATCTCCCACAAAGAAATACGTCCACACCACAGCCTAAAACATGAAAAAGCATAGGTAGGATGAAGAATGAGCTGTTACTTCAAATAATAATGATAAAAAATGATAAAATATTCAAAGGTGAGCCTCTGCGACCTTCGCAAAAGAGTTGCTTTTTTCTCTTACACCACTGTGACATGTGGTGTCTAATTTAAACCAAGCAAACAGACAAACCAAAAGCACGGCACCTCTGTGGAGTAATCTCCTACAGGGAGTCTTCCTTGACACTTGTGAAGGGACAAAAAGGAGGGAAAAAGTGTTTCCAGGCCTTGACTGGTGGCTCAGTGTATAGATGGCCGGCCTGCAAACCCGAAGGTTGCTGGTTCGATTCCCAGCCAGGGCACATAACCAGGCTGCAAGCCAGGTCTCCAGCCAGGTTCGTAGCTGGAGGCAGGTGAAAGGCAACCATACATTGATGTCTTTCTCCCTCTCTGCCTCTCTCCTTTCCTCCCTCTCTGAAAATAATAAATAAAATCTTTTAAAAAAATCCTTCAGTTATGAAAAGAAAATCTCTTACCTGTTTTTGGTCTGGTAATAAATTACCTCAAACATTTTTTTAAGATTTTTATTCATTTTAGAGAGAGGGGAAGGGAGAGAGGCAGAGAGGGAGAGGGACATCAAGTCTGATTGCCTTTCACCTGCCTCCAGCTATGGACCTGGCCGGAGACCTGGCTTGCAACCTGGTTATGTGCCCTGGCTGGGAATCAAACCAGAGACTTTTGGGTTTGCAGGTTAGTGCCTTATTCACTGTGCCACCAGCCAGGCCTTTTGTATTTATTTATTTTTTGATAAACCTATTGGAGTATTTCTTTTACCCCTTTTCCACTAGCATTTTATTGCTAGCATAAGGCAGGGAGTTGAAGTGGGTGTAGTTTACTTCCAGCATTTTGAGCAACAGGGGAAGCTGTAGCATATGAAAAAATGAAGCTAAACAGGGACCAACGAATCTAAAGTCCTCTAGGTTGGGGTTAAGATTTCCACTGATTAACTGACTTTAATAGGAAAGGAAGGGCATGGGGTTTTTAGATTAATGACATAATCAACTTTATATTTGCCAAAATTATTTGGGTAAATAAATACAAGATTACCATATAACCTCGGCACCAATCTATACAATAGTATAAATGTCACTTGTGTAAGTACTATATATGAAATGTTAGTGAACAGAGTGGTGAATATTAGTACATTATGATTTCTAACAGCTCCCTTGGTAATTCAGTGAAATAATAAGGTGTCAAAATAGTCTAGATATAATTCTAAGATCTGGCTTGAATTCAAATTGAAGCACTTATTTGATTACAATAGCTTTGCTGGGATTACTATTTTAAAGGCTGATTTTAACTTCAAGGAACTAGGATTGGCAATACGTCAAAACCACGGTGCATTGGTATGCCACCGGCACATTTACAAAGATAAAATGGAATGTAAATCAAAATTGTGATTCACTACAAACTCAGATATAGTTCCCTGAGATAAGCAAATCTCCCTGAAAATACCAATTCAAACACACACACACACACACACACACACGCACGCACACAAACATAATGAATCATGACATATATGTGTGTATACACACGCACACACACACACACACACACACACACATATATATATATATATATATATATATATATATATATATATACACACACTATTTTCAGTGGCATTGCCTTTGGAACTCAAATGAGCTTTAAGTATTTGGCAGAACTTCAAACTGGGACTATTTGCAGTATCTAATGTGATGTTAAAGTAAAATGGGCAACAAAATCTGATGCCATATCATTGTACAAACAGCCAATTTCTCTTAGAAGGGAAGCATTTTCTCTACAATGGCAAAGAATGCCACTAAGAGTGTCCCTTTTCTCCTCTTGCTCGAAGAATTCAAAGAACTCTAAAATAAGACACGGGCATAAGACAAAACCAACATATAGAGCTCTAACTATTACTTCTCAGCAAATCTGCAAATAATCTGGAATCAACAATTCAAGTTATAATGTATTATAATTCAGAATATCCTTTATATGTATTTTAAAGTATATACATTTACATGGTTAAAATGTGTGAGGGTTATACCGCACTTGCGTAGTACAGGAAAAAAATGGAAATGGTTCCTGTAAGCCAGTTTTATTAATCCTTATAATTTAACTGTACTAAAGAATCTAGTAATAAACCCTTTAGTAAAGAAAGTGAGCAGCCATTAATTTATCTCCGTGGTTATTTTTTATACATTGGGGCTATTTGGTAGGCATATCACTTTTTACTAAACATGGGTTTACTTTGAAACATTCTTGACCATTTGTAATCTGTTGATAATTATTTATGGTAGAAATCCATTTGGGTGACTAAATTGAATGTGACCTTTTCAGATATAATTCAGAATTAATAGAGTACATGAATATGTAAAACCACGAGCCCCATTATCAACAAAAATTAATTTAATTCTATATAGACTATATTGCATATTGCATTACCTACGAGTGTACAACTTGAGTTAGAGAAAATCACCAGGCTGACATAAGTGTTGGAAACTATTTGTAGGGAGGAAATGTAATTTTAAAATCTATCTGTGAGTAAAAGAGATAAAATGAAATATGAAATACTGATATTCAAACTTAGGGAGAAATAATAAAAAAATACCCAGAATTTAATAGATGGATATACTTACATCCTGTCTATGCGGTCCTTCTTACCATAAGCCTGTTCTACATAGAAAGCTGACTTCTTCCTTAGTTTTAGTGGCAGGTATTGTTGAACCTCTATACCAATAAAGGACCATGAAAACCGAGGTGAAAGGTTGTTAAAAGGTTTCAAGGAAAGGCATCACTGGAACGTGGCTATGTCTCAGTGTGATGACAAATTCTGTAACCATCTTGCCACTTGCCTGAAGATGAAAAAGATGAAGCAAAGATACAAAGAGAAGGGCTGAAACAGACTACAGGCTATAGGGCACTGAATCATGCCTGGGGATACCTTAAGTCTGAATAGTTTAGGTAAAATTTTCTTTTCTACTGTGAGTGGGGAATTTCTCTAATAGGTAGCCAAAGATATCCTGAAGCGACTTAATTTCTTCTACCTTTTAAACTGTAGATTTCAAATATTCTTTTTACCTACTGTTTTTTATCTACTTTTTAAAAAGTTACATTATGAAGCATATTTTCCAAACATAATCTAAGGAAGTTAAATCTCCATCCTCAACAATTTTACTTCAGCCATTCCATTCAGAAGTGTCTCTAAAATACCAAATGAAGCCCTGGCTGGTGGCTTGGTGGATAGGCACCAGCCTGTGAACCCAAAGATTGCTGATTCAATTCCCAGCCAGGGCACATAACCAGGTCTCCAGCCAGGTCCTTGGCTGGAGGCAGGTGAAAGGCAACCATATGTTGATGTTTCTCTCCTTCTCTGCCTCTCTCCCTTCCCCTCTCTCTAAAAATAACAAATAATAAAAAAAAAAATCTACAAAATAAATCAATTGAAAACTTGATCTATATTAATGGTTCTTCTCAGTCTTGGTTCCATAATTATAAGTAACATAAAAACCAAATGCTAGTTCACATAAGAGTTGGTCTTACAAAACATGCTGTTGTTGAAGAATGTAAGTTGTTTTCAGGTTACCCCAAGAAGAACTGATCTTTAAAAAATTAGAAACACTTAGCCCTGGCTGGTGGCACACTGGATAAGGTGCTGGCCTGTGAACCCAAAGGTCACAGGTTTGATTCTCCAGTCAGGGCACATGACCAGGATGCAAGCCAAGTCTCCAGCCGGGTCCATGGCTGGAGGCAGGTGAAAGGCAACCATACATTGATGTCTCTCTCCCTCTCTGCCTCTCTTCCTTCCCCTCTCTTTAAAAATAATAAAATCTTTAAAAAAAAATTAGAAACACTTAAAAAAGTAAATACATAGAAATCACTTCCAGACATGTCTTTACCATGGACAGATTAGACTTTATTTGATCTTTTCCATATGGATGTATAGAAACGTTAAGAACATAAATTACAAACTCTAAACCACTTCAAATACAGTATATATTTAGCCACAATACATTTCCATTTAAAGATAAAATGTTAAAAGGCACATTTACTGCATTGGCTGCACATGCAGGCAGGCGTCTACGGCACAGATCTGGCTACGTGTGGTAGGGAAAGGCCATGCCCGAAGCAGTGAGTGGCTCAAGGCATCTCTACGTAAAACTAGCTTTCACGAGGGCGCTTAGGAGAAAAGCCACGATTCTTCCGATGTGATGTGATCAAGGCACTTTGACATAAAAGATGGCGCTTTGTTGAAACAATGAACCTCTGCTACTAACTAGGGTAACTTGATATTATCATACACACAAAATGTAGGATAAGCACAATTTTAATAAATTAACCAAGAAAATCCACAGTATCACATATTTTTTTATGGACCAACTTAATTATCTCTTATGGTGGGTAACTAAAAATAAGCAATTTCTACTAAATGGCAAATTATGGTGCCATCAACTTATGGTAAGGATTCATCTAGAGATCTGATATCACATCCTGTTAATTCCTTGTGCATGTAAGGGAGAACAGTTCCCTGACATTACTTTGGTAGTCCATTTACAAGAGGGTGTGTGTGTTTGTGGGAGAGAGAGAGAGAGAGAGAGAGAGAGAGAGAGAGAGAGAGAGAGAGAATGAATGATCTGCTGTTCTGCTTATTTATCCACTCACTGGCTGCTTCTTACATCTGCCCTGAGGAGAGAACCCGCAACTGTGGCACAGAGGAGTAACGCTCTAACCAACCGAGCCACCTGGCCATGGTAAGCTTTATGAAATACTGTTCAAACATTTGAACATTTTGATAAGGCTGGATTATCCAGAAAGGTATGTCAGTTCTGACACACCCACTACCACTTCCCATCCTATTGCCTGGTCCCTTAAAAATTCTGCTTTGGAGGTAAATACTTCTCCACATAGTGATTCATAGAACCAATGAATTAAAGTTGGCATGAGTTGCACATAGATTTTTACAATAGATTAGTATCTGCTGAAACAGGGAAGCATGTTAGTAAACATTGAAAAGCAAGACACTTTAAAAATATTTATACTATAGTTTGCGGATAAGATATTCTATAGACAAAAGTTTTGCTTATAAAATATTGAAAATAGGAAACTCTGACAGTAACAGAAAACAATCCAGATGAGTTGTACGGGCCTGGGGGTAAATATATTTGAGGTGTTCAAAGCATTTGAAACACAGCATCCAAGTTATCTAAGTAAAGAAGTGAAAAATTTAAGTTAAAATATTTAACTTTGCAACGAGCACCCAAACTATACACAAAGCGGGAATATTGTGGGAGGGGGTGGTGAGGGGGGAAGTGAAATCTAAAACTCTGTCTGTCCTTTATAGCTAAAGAAATCTAACACATCTACATACATAAACAACCCCAACAAAAAAAAAGGTCATGAAGCATTAGCTCATGAATTAAAAATACAAATAGCCAATAAACACAAGAAATGTCCTTTAACTTTGTAGCAGTAAAAAAATAAAAGTAACCATGAAATATTTTGTTTTAAATATCATGTTGAATTAGCCTACAACTGGAAGGCTAACATATATTTTCTGGACAGCATTTGCACAGTTTATGTATCAAAATTATTTTTAAATTGTTTCACTGTTAAACATTAATTCCTATGAAATATACATTTTCTTAGGAAAATAAATGGCTATACCAGCATACATTAGTGCAAGGATATCTAAAAGCTGATTATAAGAGGGAAAATAGGGAGTACAATCTAGCATCCCACATATTTATCAGTAGGAATTTGCTATATTATGGTATAAATATTAAGTGAAAAGTAAGTTATCAAAAATATGAGCAAATAATTATTTGTGGAGATGGAAGTTGACTGTGACATATCGTTAAATTAAAAAAGCATTTTTCAAACAATGATTCTATTTTTGTTAAATTTATCTTTTTGTGTATTACGTCTAGAATCAATGGGGAGGATATACAATAAATTTTTAACAGATCTATCTGCATAATAGGATTATATGTCTCTGTAATTGTTTTCATTGTCCATAAATTTCTTCAATGTCTAGAAGAGGCTTTATTTTAGAAAATGTGTGATTACCATACATATAGGTTATATAAAAGTAAACAGTCATTTCTTTCATAGCTAAAGTACTGTCAAATTTTTAAATATTTTGTACTGTTAATGTATGAAACAAAAGATCTGGCTAGATGATTACAGATGGTTACAGAAACAAACTAAATAGATTAAAAACCAAAACAGTAACAACAACAAAACTATTTTCCAGACACCTTTGGTATGAGCAAGTTAGAATTTTAAAAGTAATTATTGAAGTGTAAATAAATAACTTTTGCCTCTATTTTCAAAGTGAATTTCAAATGGCACGTAGTAATAACCAACATAATAAAGCCCTTTAAACCAGTATAAATAGGAGCTAAGTGACATAGACAAAAGAAAAGAAGGAAAAGTCTGGAAATGGGACTAAAATAAAAATTATGCTAGAAAACAGGTTGACATTAGTTCAATTTATCAGAAAGTCAATTAGTGCTCTTCTGATCAATCAAGGCTAAATAGGAACTTAATGGGTTATGCGTATAGCTCTCATAGTCTAATAAAGGGAGATAGGAGTTCATAAAAATAAAGCAATTTTTACTTCTCTGAAACCTGAGACAACATCACTATATGGAACAGTACAAAACAGACATTTAAGCATAATATGCTAAGCATAATTTCTATCTTCTATAAATATGACCTTTATAATATAGAGTATCTGATAAAAACGTAAGGCATAATATTAAGCTATACAGGTATGAAGAGAACTCAGACCAGGCCAACTTTTTGTCACTTAAATTGACATGGGTTTATAATTTAAGGAATGTAGAAGTTAAGGTTTCACTAGTCATGTCACAATTTTGATCACTAGCAAGCGGCTAAATTACAGCTGACCAACCGAAGTAGCAATAATAGCCTAGAAAGCAGGTTCTTAGACAACACTGAAACCTCCATCATTAATTTCAGCTATCAGAAAATCAATCATGCCAGGATATAAATAAAAAACAGCTATTTCTTAGCACTTGAAACCTTAATTCAAAGTGAAATTAGATATTGAATGTGTACTAAATATATTTAAAATTTTGACTTCTAAAAATAAGAAACAAAAACCAGAAATTAGAGAATTTCTGTTTGTAAAAATAAATTACTTTGCCATCCCTACCTAAAATAACTATTTTGAGCCTACTCTCCTAGAAGCAATGTAAGTTAACGCTATTATTAAAATAAGAGAAAAGATACAATCTACTCAATTGCCTTACTTGAGTTGGTACAAAACGTATAATAAAAACACCTCTCGCCCTGGCTGGTGGCACAGTGGATAAGGCGCTGGCCTGCGAACCCAAAGGTCGCTGGTTATATTCCCAGCCAGGGCACGTAACCAGTTTACAAGCCAGGCCTCCAGCCAGGTCTGTAGCTGGAGGCAGGTGAAAGGCAACCACACAAGGATGTCTCTCTGCCTCTCTCTAAAAATAATGTTAAAAAAAATCAAAAAACCAAAACGCCTCTCATTCCACCAGGTTATGAACACATCAAACTAAGGGTAAAAATAGACAATATGGTAAAGGAGGTGCCTCTGTAAAAGGCACCAACCTCCTGGGGTTCATTTAATTTTCCTTCAACTCATCAGAAACAAGAGCTTCCTAAACAAAACGTCTTAGCGCAAAGGCGACCAAGCAGACGGCACAGGGGACTGGACTTGACTGCGGGCAAGCCGGGCAGCGGTGTTCCGGGCCCCAGGTGCTGTGCCCGCGCTGGGTCCTCCGGCCCTAGGCCCTCTGGGCCACCGCGATGTTGATGGCCTTGGAGCCCAGCACGCGGCCATTCATCTCAGCCATGGCTTTGGCCGCCTCCTCGGGCGAGGAGAAGCAGATCAGGCCGAACCCTTTGCTGCGTCCTTCCTCCTGCATCACCTTGGCTCTGCTGATGGACCCAAAGGCGGAAAACTCGCGCCGCAGCTCTTCCTCGCCCACCGCCTCGTCCAGGTTCTTGATGTAGAGCTTCGCGCCGCGGAAGCGCGCCAGCCGCTCCTGCCGCAGCCTATCGTGCGTCTCCCGCAGCTCCGCCTGCCGCTCCGCCTTCTTCTGCGCGCGGCCCACGAACAGCACCTGCCCGCCCAGCTCGCGCCCGTTCAGCGCCGCCACCGCCCTGCGCGCCGCCTCGTGCGTGTCGAAGCTCACGAAGCCGAAGCCCCTGGACCGGCCGCCCGCGTCCCTCATCACCTTCACGCTCAGGATCTTGCCGAACTCGCTGAACACGTCCTGCAGCCTCGCCTCGTCCACGTCGCTCCCGAAGTTCTTGATGTACACGTTGGTGAACTCGAGCGCCCGGTTCTGGAGCTCCGCCTCCCGCTCCCGGCGGCTCTTGAACCGGCCCACGAAGAGGCGGCAGCCGCGCAGCAGCGCCCCGTTGCGCGCCGCGATGGCGCGGTCGGCCGCCTCCTGGCTCTGGAAGTGCACGAAGCCGTAGCCCCGCGAGCCCTGCTCGTCGCTCATCACCTTGGAGGACAGGATCTTCCCGAACGCGGAGAAATGCTCGTACAGCGCCTTGTTATCCACCGACCGGTCCAGGTTCTTGATGAACACGTTGCCGATGCCGGATTTGCGCAGGTGCGCGTCGCGCTGGGACCACATGAGCCGCATGGACTGGCCGTGCATCAGGTCGAAGTTCATGGTGTCCAGGGCCTTCTGGGCGTCCGCCAGGTTCAGGAAGTTCACGTAGGCGTAGCCCAGGGGCCGGCGCGTGGCCAGGTCCCTGCAGATGCGGATGGACAGCACGGGCCCCACGGGGTTGAACTTCCTGAACAGCATGTCCTCGGTGACATCGGCGTGGAGGTCACCCACGTACAGGGACGCCTTGCGGTACTTGGGGTCTATACTCATGCTGCTGGGACCCCCGCACTGCGAGCGCCGGTCCCCGGGGGCCCTGGAGGCGACTCCTGCCGGGGGGTGCCGGCCACACGGGGCGCGCGCTCAGCCTGGTGGCCCCTGGCCTAGAGCTGGAGAGATGGGGTTCAGCGTCAGCTCCCTCGGGCTCAGGCAACACGCACATCTAAGCCCCCCCCCCCTCGCCGTCCCTAGCCAGGCCCTTCCTGGACACCTGCGACAGAACTTTCAGACCTCCGAGGGAGGCGGGCGGAGGGCATTCCGCGCCCCCCGGCGTGCGCAACAGCCCCAAGTGGCGGCGGGCCGGCCCCGGTCCCGGATCTGCAGCGGCTCTGGTGGCTGGCTGCCGAGTGAAAACAGGCCTCGCTCCGGCTGGTTTCGAGTTACAGCCGCGGGGACCGGAGCTCCACAAGTGGCCTTGGAGGCCCGGCTGGGGCGCGCAGCGCGGGGCCGCAGGACCCCCGAAGCGGCCAGGCCGGGCTCCGCTGGCGGCGGGGATGCGCGCGGCGGCGGGACTCGCGCTGCGGGGCTGCGGGACCGGCCCGGTTCCCACCGCAGATCCGGGCCCCAGGACGGCGGGTGGGGGATGGGGAGGCGGACAGACAGAGGGAAGGATGGACACGAGACAGCGGCTGCCGGGCCGGCTGTGCTGCAGGGCTGGGGGCTCACCCGTGCGCCGCGGGCAGGCGGGACACCCGGAACTCGCCGCTGAACTTCCCGCGCACTTGCTGCCAAGGGGCTGCTTCCTTTTGACTGTATTTTGAGAGTGTTGTCCTGGCGCCGGCCCCTCTCTCCCGGTTTCCCACCCCCTGAGACCCGGAGGCTGCGAGGCGGGAGGCGGTGACTGGGGTGGAGAAAGGCGGCCTGGGGGAGTGGCCCTGTCACCCACCCACCCACCCGCCTGCGCAGGGGCTGACTGCAGAGCTGCTCCAAATGGGGATGGGGCCTGTCACTTACGCGCCCAGAGCCCTCCCTTGGCTCCCTCCCATTCCGGGCTCGCTTCCAGAATTTGCACCTTGTTCTACAAAATTCTGCAGGATTCCTGCCCTGTTCCAGCCTCTCAACTGCAGCTTGTCTGTTCCCCCTACTAGATGGACTCCATCCGCATCCACACTCACCTGTGTGTGTGTGTGTGGTGTCAGTGCTAAGCTTTTAACAATGTGTGTTCCTCAGAAATTTCGATATTTTTTTCCAAATATGACATTTCCTTAAACAAGTTGAAAGTTTAAGTTTCCCTCTTAGAAACGTACACGACCTTGTATTTTCGTCACGTTTGTCTGGTCCCGATATAGTGTACATATCACACTCATTTTATTTCCACGCCTAACTCAGGGGCTTTTAGAAATGGGGTGCTCCACATTTATTGAGGGGATTGGCCAGTAGAATAGATGAGGTATTTAACGGAAAGCTGGTTTTCATGCTCAGAGACAGGGAAGCAGCGTCCCGTACCGCAGAATGTTACAGGGATTAAGTATCTAATTGTCTAATAAAATACATGAGGCATAATAGGTTTCGAGTAACGTGGGTTTCATTTCCTCTGGCATTAAATAAATTCCTTAACATCACTCACATTGAACTTTCAATCCTCAATCAAAACTACCTGCAAAATTGAACTGGGCAGATCAGTTTATTCAAGATTAATTTAGTGTTTTTTCAAACTTTAATCAACATAGGAATTACCTGGGACCCTTGTTTGAAAACAGATTCTAATTCAGTAGCTTGGCGTATACTGGAAATTCTACATTCCTAAAATGCTCCTAAGCGATGCAAATTCTCCTCTTCTCTGGACTCCCCTGAGTATCAAGACTTCAAAGCTAAATGAGTGAGCCTCTCTATTGGTACCTCTTCTAATGTCCGACTAGAAAAAATATACGTTTCTCTTTCAGATGTTAAGGAGACTCTAGCAAAATTCATTCTCCATAATCCACTAAAATATAACCCCACTAAACATGCAGCATGATTTTCACTATAAATTCCAAATTGCTTTTAACACATCTAAAATTGAATAATGAGTCTATGATGCCTCCCAATTAATCATAATTAATGTGGTTTTTTTTTTTTTGGTTAAATGTTTTCTGATATGTGATGCTGTTGTAGGATCATTTGTTCAAATAAGTACATTGAGTAATTGATATATTTTAAAAAGGAAGAAAGAACACCACCATGATGTATATAGTAACATTTTAACATAGGCTTAAAATTCAGACACTATTACTTAAAGTAAATAAAAATCATTGGCGTAATCAGTAATATCAGACTTTCTCAAAAGAAAGTGTCTAAGTGTATATTTCCTGAGAATTTGATCTTAAGACTTTAAGAAAAATGCCTAAGAACACATTATTTCCTTATACAATAAGTCAGGTATAGCAAGGCACCAACATATTTCAAATACTCATGGGCTTTTCATTTTACTTTAGTGTGATGTTCATTTAACATTTGTTAAGTGCCATGTTTAATATTCACTCCAAAGAGTAATATTGCAACTTTTAGATTATTTGGTTCAATTTTATTTGATATTTATGTTTACTTTACAAAATATAATGTTAACTTCTTTAGAATTAGGTGAATGATTCACATTCCAGAGTAACCCTTCTCCATATGGAGCATATGGAAATGTTTCAATAAGTAATGTTTGATTACTCATAGATTATGATCAGAACTTAAATTTAATACAAAATGTCATTTACCAATGAACATAAATGAAAATATCAGGCATTGCAGAAATAAAACTGAATAAGACAGAGCATCTTTCCTCAGAAGTCTCATGGCTCTTATTAGAAAAAGCAACCAAAATAATTTCAAAACAATGTAAAAAATTTTAAAGTATAAAATATATAATAGCACAGAAGGTATACGAATAGTTTTGCCTACAAGCATAAAATATTTCTTTTGGAAAGAAAATTGTATTAAAACAGACCCGGGTGCTTTTTTGTGGACTTGGGAAATTTAGGGATAAGCAATGCTGGTATCCACTGGCATCCCACTTAATATTGCTGGAATACCAAGGGAAGAAGGAAATGGCAGGAATTCAGACAAAAGGAAAAGACAAGCTAGAGGGCCTCCCATGCTAGGCTGTGGTATAAACCTCCTTCTAAATGGGAGCTATTGGAATAATCAGTCTCAGGGGTGACATTGTTAGATTACATTTCAGAAAGGGAATGGGAAGGTAATGCGAAAGACATGGAGTCATGAAAACAGGGCGCAGGGATAATGCAAGTTGGGTCATCACAAACTATTTTGAGTATGGAAATGTGTTTTAAAATAAAAGTCTGGCCCTGGCTGGTGGCACAGAGGATAAGGCACTGGCCTGCGAACCCAAAGGTCGCTGGTTCGATTCCAAATTGTTTTTAACACATGTAAAAACTACATAACCAGGTAGCAAGCCAGGTCTCCAGCCAGGTCCGTAGCTGGAGGCAGGTGAAAGGTGACCATACATTGATGTCTCTCTCCCTTCCTTTCTCTAAAAATAATAAACACATTTTAAATAAATAAATAAAAGTCTGTTCTACAAATGAGACCAAAGTAGTTTCTGAAGTCTACTTGAATCATTGCTGTGATATAGTCAACTATTAGTAAAATAGAGGTAGGCAATAAGATCATAGACGTTCCTAAGATGCAAGTGATGGTGGGACATTTTTAAAGCCTCCATCTGATTGTCCTCTAATGGATGCCCGAAGGACCTTCATTTTCTCACTTTTCCCTCCCTACCTCACTTGTACCCTCTGTCCCTTTCCAGAATTCTGACTTATCTTACTATTTGCCCCATAATGTCAAAGCCAGGAAACTGTTCACCCCACCTCTTCAGAGTCTTCAGGTTAGTTTCCACAAAGCTATCAGACTCTCTGTGACCAGTGCTGGTCACTTTCCATAACAAATCCACTCTATTTATTGTGCCCAAATCTCCTCGACCTCACATGGTGTAAAGAACAGAGGGAGGAAAAGGGTCCGAGAACAGCTCCTTAGACAGCCATTCAAAAGAGAGTCCTAGTTGCTCTAACCTTGAGGAAGAGAGAGGGATTGAGAGCTACCCTCCCACTTTTCATATCAGGGAAGAACTAGCATCTCTTCTAGGGAGGGTCATCTCTTTACCTGTCATTCCCACAATGATGATTTTTGACACCCATGTCGGGGAATGTACTTTGGGCAGTAATCTTTCAAAAAGTTAAAAATAAAAAAACTAAGACTTCAATTTAGGTGGTGAGTATATGCAGGTGTTCATTGTGTTAACTTATTACCTTTATATAAGTTTAAGCTTTTTACCAGTAAAATGTGGAGAGCAAACTACAGCTGGCTCTCCCTGTCCAAGGGTCCCAAATCCTCAGATTCACCCAACTGCTGATCAAGATCTCCTGCTGACCCTTTCCGTCTTTACTCATCCGCACTGCTGCTCTTAGCATTGGTCAGCCAAATCCCTACTTAGGAAACCGTGTCCCAGGCTCCAGGCTAACTGTCAAAAGTCTCTGCATTAAGGTCTTTGGGAATCATTGCAGTAGGGACAGGAGTAGGAGACTGGCAGCATTACTGGGAATTGGTCCTTGAATTCTGATTGATTTCTCCTTCTCAGTCTCTCTGTATGCAGCTCCCCGAATGGGGGCCTTCCTAAGTTATGCAAGCTGGCTGTTACCAGTTCAGCGTAGGTAATTACCTCCTATCCTTTACCAGGTCCACTTCTCTAACGGGGGGAAAATAGTTTTAGGATTCAACAACTTTTCTGCCGGGTCCTAGCTTCTAGCTACAACTGGCGAACTATGAATACCCGGAAGGGGCTTCTAGATATGAAGTCCCTTCCCTGCAATTAGCTGACTTCTGTCTTCAGAGCTAAATCTGTTCCTCAGGTAGCTCTGCCCAAGATCTTATCTTGGTGTGTAATTGCATTTTTTAGTGTTGGCTGTATGCCACGCAGACAGAATCGTAGTCAAATAGGAGCTTAGAAACTATCCTTCTGTGTAAGTACTAGCTATGTGATATCCTCCTTACGTCATTATCATACAGCATGCATAACTTTTTTTTTCTGTCACTCCCCTAACACGGGCGTGCGCACACGCACACCACCATCACCATCTCTCCAATGAAAATTTCACGAAAGAAATGATCTTGTCTGAGTTCATCACCACCCTATGCTCAGTGCCTAGAGTAAGAACTAGCATAAAGGGGTTTCTCAAAGCATTACATCCAGGGGGGTCCCTCACTTCTCAGCACATCCTGTAAACAAAACTATTCAGGGCCTTTCTTCTGGACTATGGTTTGAGCAATGTTTAAATAGCAAACAGATTTGAAAGGCGGAAAGGGGGTTTCTCTCTGAAGCGAACCGCAGTTTTGTTCACAGCTTTGCAAGAGAGCCACATGCTGTCTGTCTGTCTTTGGAGGACAGAGCAGGCATTATAAAACTTTCAGGCTTTCTAAGCTCCAGGTTCCTCTTCTCTTAGGCAACCTCCTCTGGGTCCAGCTGTCACCTAAGCATGTGGGGAACTAGGGCCAAAAATGCTAATATTCTGACTATTGCTGTTACTGTGAGTAATCAAGTCTTTGTCTCTAACCCAGAAGTACGGTTTGTTTTACCATAAAACAACAAGCAAACTAACTTTGTAGCTTGTGAGAAGGGTAAACATCCAGACCCCTCTAGTTCTTGAGAGATTTAATGATGAGAATGCCATCTTGACACAGACATAGTTTTCCTGGAAAGGAAGGTTAAAGGCCTCACGGGCAGATTAATGTGCTTTGAAGAAGGTTGATATGGTTCAGTGTCAAGAACTGTTCACCAAATAATATCACCTATTGGGGGGAAAAATGGCTCTTCAACGTACTGCCTATCAGGAGGAACCAGAGCAGTGGGGTCAGGCTAAGAACTGGAAAACTGATGCGAAGTCAGCTGCCCAAACTGTATCCTGGTTGTTGTCATCTGTCCTCAGGGGCAGGCGATTTCCTCCTTGATGGTAGCCAGCCTCATGCCAATCACAGTGAAGCCACTAACTCGCTAAGCTTTAGCCAAGGCTGGCAGACCGTTCTGACACTTTTAGAGACTTGAACCTACACTGTGAGGGGAAAGGAACGCATGGCCATTACAGGCATTTGCGGGACAAACCACAGGCTCTGCTCTGGTTCTTGGGTCAATACCTGGCTGCACCACCATCCATAATCAGGGCTGGCCATTTGGCCCCTGGCCAGAAGGAATGTGTCATGTTTTGGGAATGGATTGTTACTCCCTCTTTATCTCCCGGGAGCAGCTTTTTGTCCTGTGACTGCTTGTTGACCTTTTCTCTCTGCAGGTATGCACTGAGGTAATGCAGTTTAGAGTCATGCACAAGACATCTGCCTCCTTTGTCTGGGACCTTTCCCGCCCTGACCCGCCACTCCCTTGTAATGTAACAAATGGCATGTCCACATCTGCCAGTCCTCCAGGTATTGTTGAGGGAATATCACAAATACTTAAACAGCTTCCCAATTTGGAGCGTCTGCGCTCCACCTCCAAAGTTCAAAGAGATGGTGCCAACCATTAGGACCATACCTGATCAAGATCACTGAGCAGGCTGAACATATTGGGAATTCATCAAGCTACCTCCGCACACTTGAACCTGATAATAACACATGTGAAGCCTATTTTATGGCAAGAAGCAGCTTTCCTTATAGGCATTCCCCTGACCCTTTTCTCCACCTCTGCCTTTGCTTCGGTCACTTGAATGGGAAAGGTGATCAGGGATTAGGCCAAGGTTTCCACATCCCCAGAGGAAAACCAGAAGTCCAACGAACACATTCAAATATGCCTGAGTATTTAAGGAAGGGAGACAGTCACATTACCATAGGTTTGTTGTATACTGATGCCCAACTCACAATCCTACCTGGCCCCTTGGAAGGAGGGAGTGTTCAAATTGAATAGATGGGACACGGTCATGGCTCACAGTATGGGGGAGAAGCTAAATGGACCTCGTGGGTGGGGCCCCAAGAAACTCAGTATACTGCTTTTGTTGATCTTACAACTGCATTTATGTTAGGAGTATACAAGGTATATCCAGAAAGTATCAAGCCAATGTCAACAGAATTAAAACAATTTGCACAGCTGATACTTTCAGGACAGACCTAGTATGTGGTAGGGGCTTGTACATTCCTCTCTATCAGCAGATGAGGGACAACCTCCCTTAGGGGCACTGAACTTCAAACATAAACAGTGGCTCCCTTTGGGTCCCTCCTATTAATGGCCATGTTAAGTGTTATTCACACATGAAATCGATAGTCACACAGCTGATGACTGAACGTTCAATGTTAAGATTATCACGACTGCTGCCTAAGGTCTTGGTCACATTTTCACCTTGTATGACTGTGTTTCTGAGGAGAGGAGGGTCACACTGTAGAGTCCTGGCAGCCTGTAATGAAGTGATCCCATGTTGGGTCAGACAGTCTAACCCCAGTTGCTGTGTGTTCAGGTCACAGTGCTGCTGCTCAGGTTGAGTCTGCACCACTGTGGCCCTTGAAGATCAGCACTCATGTTTTCGGCTATTTGAGCCAGGAATATTAACAGTTTAACAATGCAATACCTTTAATCACTAAAGCTGTTGAACAATAGGCTGATAATGTATTCCATGGATTTTTCATATTCTGTGCAATCCACAGACATCTAGATAATGGAAGATTAGAATGCCTTCAAAAATTAACTTGAAATGACTCTGATTATACCTCTCTCAACTCCTGGTCTCCAGCTTAGTCAGAGATTTTAGTCACTGTAGGTGGCTGTCCCCAGCAAGCAAGCATCTCATTTGGCTGCTTCCCGGGTAATGATCAAGATGACCAAGGGGGTGGGTCAGAGATGCAATTGTTGATAGATTTGTATTTTTTGTCAGATTGATAATATGATAGCTTTGCTGAGCAGAGCAATCTTGGCTGTAGGTCCCTATTTTTCATGATTTTGGATGTTACTTGCTAATTCCTTCTAGTCCATCCTTGCCTGCAAAGTTTCTTTTGAGAAATCAACTGACCGTCTTATGGGAACTCCCCTGTAGGTGACGTTTCTTCTTGCTGCTTTTAAGATTCTCTCTTTATCTTTAGCCTTTGGCATTATAATTATGATGTGTTTGGAGTGGGCCTCTTTGCATCCATCTTGTTTGGGACTCTCTGTGTTTCCTGGACTTGCATGTCTATTACCTTCACCAAATTTTGAAAGTTTTCCATCATTATTTTTTCAAATAAGCTTCTAATTTCTCTTTTCTATTCTCCTTCTGGCACCAGCAGATGCAAATGTTGGACCTCTTGAAGTAGTCTCAGAGGCTGCTTATACTATCCTCTCTTTTTGGATTCCTTTTTCTTCTTGTTTTCAATGGTTGTTTTTTGTTTCCTTATGTTCATATCCTTGATTTCTCTGATTCATTTACTCTACTGTTGTCTTCCTATAAATTGTCCTTTATTTCAATTAGTATTTCTTCACTTCTGACTGGATCTTTTTTTATGTTGTTGAGGTTCTTACTAAGTTCCTTGAATATCCTTATAACCAGTGTTTTGAACTGTGCATCGGATGGATTGCCTATCTCCATTTTGCTTAGCTCTTTTTCTGAAGATCTGATCTCTTCTTCCATTTGGGCCATGTTTCTTTGTCTGTTTTGGCAGCCTCCCTGTGTTTGTTTCTATGTATTAGGTAGAGCTGCTCTGACTCTGTCTTGGACTGTGGCCTAACATAGATTTACCTTATCCTGTATGCTGCAGTCCCATTTGTGGTTAAGATGTAAATTTCTTTCAATAGTTTAACTCCCAAAGAGAAATTCTATAGTGGCTCCTAACATATTTATTCTTGTCAATGATCTTAATATTACCTTCCTGACTGTGAACCATATTTTATGTATTATCCAGAAGATAGTATTTTCTGCTATGACAGTTCATGTGACTCTTACAAAGCTCACAAGTGCTGCTGAAAAGTGCCATTTGAAAATCACACAATCATTATTGTAGTCATTATCTACCTTTTTAAGAATTAAATAGTGATACAACTTTTTCATTTTGCTTAGAAATATTACATCTACTTTTGAATAAGCTAAGCAAAGGGCTCCTTGTTTGGCACATCTGGAAGACAAGAAATTTTAGTTTGATAATATGAACCTTATAATTGTTTTCAGAGAGTAAGTTTTAACTTAATCTCTGTGTTAAAAGACAGGACTAGTAATAATATATGAGGCACATTTTAGCCTAATTTGAGGGATTGATAAAAATCAGAAGACTTTAAAAATAAAAATGGTTAGTTTCATGGAAACAAGTATTCAAGAAACTGTATAAACACACAGTGAAATATGACAAGGGGAATTCCTCTATAAGAGGTTAGAATAGATGATGTCTGAGATTCTCACTTATTATTTACGGTATATTTTATAATTTTATAAAATGAAGACTGTTTCATTTTTATTGGGTGCTTTGAATAGTTACATTTGAAAGGCATTTTTAACAGAGCGTTAGGTAATCAGTACATCTTATTTGTTAATTCCACAGCGTTTTAGTCCTTTCTGTGAAAATAAACCATAAATGCATATTTATAGGAATGTTTTTCTCTAAAGTAACAAAAGCAATGGCATTAATAACTATCATTAAAATGAAAATGGCAGCAAATTTTTATTTCCACTGTTTTCTTCACTGTCACTAGGAAGGACTGCCAATGTCTATGATTTTCAGGTCCTGCACTTAAATATCTTAAGATTACTTGAGTAAACATTCTTGATTTTTGTGAGGGCAATTACTATAATTCTTCCCCCAAGTATAGAATCAAGGTTTATAAGAGCAAATTCTTTACAGATGCATATGCATATGTTTTTAAGCACAGATATTTATGCGTTATATATAGTTACGTTTGGGTATTTTTTATAATAAAGTCTATAGTAAATGTACAAGTATATCTGAATGTCAAGTCCTTTATTTGAGGATGTAATATTTCAAGTGAGTTTTAATACATATGTAAAATTGTTTTAATCAGCTTAACATCATATTAAATGCTAGGGGATAGTGATGTCAGACACAGTTCTTACCTATAGATTCTTACAGTCTAATGCCATGGAAATCTATTATTCTCTACTACCCTGCTCAACAGACTACTGAAATTACCTCTTTTTACTGTCTGATATTTATTTCATAAGAAGATTAAAGATGCCAAAGACCGACTGAAAAATAAAAAGTAAAATATAATTTATTTGATGGGTGATGAAACTGGGGCAATTTAAATCTATGACTTCCCAAACAATTTAATTAAAAACTGTTTCTTCCTAGAAGGCAAAGTGCTTTCTAGATTAGCATACCTGTCTAAAAGGCAGGCGTAATAATAATCTCCATGTAATGCCAGAAATGGTAATTAATCCCATTTCTTCTCAACTGATGGTTCCCCTATGTCAACTACTATAACTTTTCGCCTCTTATCAGAAACAAACAAAAAAATTGATTTGTGGTTTTAAACATGTTCTGGTGACAAAGAGATTTTTCTGAGAGGAGAAGAAAAGGTCCATGTGGAGTTTCCAGAGTCCATTTCAAAAGACAAGGGCCTTAGTGCTCCACAAGTCCTTCATCTGGAACTCAGCTGCTAACCACAGTCAAGTCATTTTTACTTCTTTAAGCCTCACTTTCTTGATTTGTAAAATGGAGTCACTGCCAGCAAGTCTTCACTCATGTGATCTGCTTGGCATATACAAAGCATTCCATAGACTGACTGATTCATGTTCTGAAATGTCAAATACATATTAAATAAAATTCAACGTGAGACTAAAGAAAATCCAATCCATGAATCCATGTTTATATCAGCTGGCGGAGGCCAGATTCTTCTGAGTAATAAATTACCCAAAATATGCATTGCAAATCATCTGTCTCACACTGTCTTGAGTCTCAGGCCAAGCTGATCGAGTAGCCGCTACCTGGAGTGCTGCCAATAACTTATGCTGAGCGAGAACATGGCACATTGCTCATACTTCATTGGCCAAACCAAGGAATATACTCCCAAAAGAGTTACACAGGATGGGGATATAAAAGCTTCCAGCAGCAACAGGCGATTACTTTCATGAACAGAAATAAACTCTACTACGGTATACAGACAACTAAACCAAAATAACCAAATGTAATTCACTTTCAATGAGTAGAAATTGTTATAAGTTATTTTTGAAACCTGGCAGTTAAAGAAAACATATCAAGAATTTTTGTTTCAGGATAAAGTATATTATCTTTACTGATGGGGAGACATTCCTTTGCCTGTTACCAAATATAGAAGATATTCATGCTTTTACATGACAAATTCAGAGAAAGACTGGCAACTAATGCTAAAATGATTAGGCCAAGTTGATGGGAAACTATCTGCTTAGTGCCAAGCTAAGAACTCACAATGGCTTACTAACATAAGTGAAACGCTTCCTGGTGGAGTGGTCTAGGGGTATCAGGGTTCACCCTCAGGACACTGGCTGGGGGTGACCATGACATTATGCTTTTTCTCTTGTGCTGCAATGAAGAGATCATCTCCCATGAAATATTCATGTACAGCATGCTCCACCTGATCCAGTGAAGCTTTGAGACTTCACTTTTCATTTACAGTCATAAAGTGTAGAAGAACATTTCATGACACCACAAGAGAACGCTTAGATAACTCCTTTGTGGAGGGCATTTTATAAGAAAATAATGCTGGTATTCCCAAAGAGTTAATGTCATTTTAAAAAGAGAGATATTCTATGTTAACAGAAGGGAGACAAACATCTGAATATGTGAATGTTTATTCAATCATTACAACTAAACAGCTATAAAACATTATTTTGAAGATAACCGAGATATGAATATAGATATTATATTAATGATGTCATGGATTATTATCCATATTATTACATAATGATATCATGACCAGGGAAGTAAACATCCTAATTATTAAGACAGGCACATACTGAAGGAGTTATGGGTGAAGTATCATGTTTGATAGCAGCTTTCAAATGGTTAGAAATAAAAAAATAAGACAAAAACCTTGTTAGATTAAGGTGACGGGTGTATGTGGATGTTCATTGTAGCATTTAATTACTTTTACATATCTTTAAACTATTTCCCAATAAAAATTGGAGAAGAAGCTACAGTTCACACTCTATGCCCATGGGCTCTAAGTGAATAGATTCAACTAACCACGAATGAAAGCAACTAAAAAAAATATATATGATATTGTTGATGAGATGTTCTAAGGTCACAATGGCTGTACAGACATTTTTTTCTTACTATTCTTTACACAATACAGTCTAACAAATATTTATACAGCATTTACCTTGTCTTGGGTATTGTAAGTAATCTAGAGATGATGTGACATGTATAGGAAGATAGATGTATGTACGTTATGTGCAGATACTAATCCATTTTATATAAGGGTTTTGAGCTTTTGTGGATTTTAGTACCCCCAAGGCATCTTGGAACCAATCCCCCTTAGATAGCCAGGGATAATAGCACAGTAAAATTTCATTTCTCCTCAGAAGAAATGCAGAACTTTGAAAAATCTAATCTTCCCCAGTAGCGACAAGATTATGACAACTCAGCAGTTCTGTGTACTAATGGTCAGATTTTCAAAACCTAGCAAAAGCTGTAAGAATGTTCATACCACCTTGTATTATAATATTGAACTGAAGATAAGATATCAATAAATAAAAAAAATGTTTGAATGCATGATGATATATATTTTATATATAATAAGGGGAAAATATGCAGCTTTTATAAGTAAAAAAAGTGCTCTGCAGATCTATCTCTGCCTTGTGACACTAGGTATGGGAGGGTTAGTATAAATCTATGTATATAAGTCTGAGAATAGAGGTCTAGGTAAAGAAGACAGTTTCATTTTTTTTAACTTTCTTAATTATTGGAAAAAAATGAAAACATAAACAAGTGTTATCATCAAGTACTGTTTTATAATAATAAAAATGATCAAGACACATATGTCAATTTAAGTATTGAGACTAGAAATAACCTTAGAGTATAACTTCAACTTATTATTATTTTTAAAGATTTTATTTATTGCTTTTAGAGAGAGGGGAAGGGAGGGAGGCAGAAAGGGAGAGATGCATCAATGTATGGTTGCCTTTCACCTGCCTCCAGCTATGGACCTGGCTGGAGACCTGCTTGCAATCCAGTTATGTGCCCTGGCTGGGAATTGAACCAGCAAACCTTTAGGTTTGCAGGCCGGCACCTATCCACTGAGCCACTAGCCAGAGCTTTCAACTTATTATTTTTATTTAAATTAAAACAAATTTGTAATAATAAAAGTGAAACCCACATATATTTATGCCTTATACCATATAGTTTAGCCAGATTTTTATAGAATCAGAATAAAAACTAGGCCTGAGAATGCCCATGTGGCATTACTTTTGTCTCTCTTTATCTATATCATCTATATCTATAACTGTTTTCCTGAAAGATTTGGGGTAAAGTTTGGGATATTGTACTCTACTTTTCAAAACTTCATACGTAATTTCTCAGAATAAACATATGATCATATATATAATTATCAAAGCCAAAAATGAGGATCAATACAATATCATCTAACCTACAGTCCATATTCTCAACGTATCTCCCTGAAAATTACTAATTACTTACCATAGCGAAGGAGTAACTTCAACAGTAGAGAAATTTGATAGGTACCACCCTAAAGAAGTGATGAAAGCTAACATCACTAATGTGGCAATAAACCATTCACACAATTAGCTTATGGGCTTTCTGAGATGATAATACCATTTCTTGAAGACAAGCCAAAAATGCAACCTGAATATAAATATGAAGACACATCAAACAAAACCAAATGAGAGGTATTCTTTCTAATAATTTGCGGTATCCCTCAAACATGCCAAGGTCAAGAAGCCAACAAAGAGGTGACAAATTGTTTCAGATCACACCCACCCTCTTCGTTAAGTGGTGCAAACATGCTTCTTTACTTTTTCACTTTATTTTTCAGAGTATCATTGACTGCTTCCCCTCACTTTTCGGGCACACTTTATTTTTCTTGTTTCTCTTAATGTTTTTAAATCTGTTTAAATACTTTAACATCCATGTTTTCCTAATTTTTTTAAATATTACAACATATATTGATGCTCCAATATAAAACAGGAGGATATTTAGCTAATGAATATTCTTTTTTTTTCTGTATGTGTTAGTTATGTCATTATCTCTTTAGCTTTTAAAGTTATGTTACAGCATTCACATGCTATTTCCTAGCTATTATGAAGTCTCCTGTTGGTGTTTTCCATGGACTTAAACACACTTCCTGAAGTCAGAGAGGAAGGAAGGCAGTGTGGAAATTCACATACCAGGACACAGACTAGGTAGGAAAAGGATAGAACCTGGCTTTAGCAGACCCCTGAGGAATAGTACAGGCAGCTCCCAGGACTTTGCCACATGTTGCCTCTAACAATTCAATACCAATAAACAGTATCTATGATATTATGATTATGTAAACACTATTTGTTATAAAAACGAATCAATGTCATTGGATCAACTACCATCTGCTTTCTTCGGGGAATTTCTCCAAACTTTCTGTATTTTCTTATTTCTCTTATTTCATGGTTCTATTAATTAATGTATTTTTTATTATTTATGACTTCAATGTGACCATGTAAGAGTGGAGTAGTTATTGGTAATAAGTGTGTCAGTTTGAACCAGAATCTCTCTTTTTAAACAGATTTTTTAATTCAATTTTCTCAGTAAACTCAATGGTTCAGTTGTATAGAGGTGAAATGTTACATTGTCATGTTATTTATAAAATCTTTCCTATTTTGCCTTTATAGGTCAGAGAGGAAAACATAGGTTGTTTTTTCCCCACGTTATTCTGCTATAAGGATAACATGGAAGTAATCCTGTTTCATTGGAATGATTATGACATCATATTTATAATATCCCAAGATAAAACATGGATTAAATGTTTTAAACATAAACTATTCCTTCTTCAGGGAATGTTTGGCCCCTTCCTACCCTTTTCCAGCTTGCCTGGGTCCCTTACTCTCTGACTTTATGAAGTAGAACTCAGGCAATGGTAAACACCAACAGGAAATAAGGGTGGGAAGAAAGACAGGGATTAAGATATTTTCACAGCTCAGCACCTCCTTCTAGGCCTTAAATTAGCAGGGTCTGTATCCCTGAATTAAGGTTGTAGCTCTTGCTAAATGGCCTCTCCTTCAGATATGAAAATATCCTACATTCCTCTAGTTGAGTGCGTCCTTTTTCATTAATACTGAAACCATCTCAGTATTTCTTGGTTGTTATTATTCAAAGATAACTTCTACAAAGAATGGCTTGTTTAGTTATCTAAACATGTTTTATTACTCTAATATTCAAATAAGGAGAATTCATTCACATTAATTTTTATATGCTGAAATTATGTGGGATTTTCAAGTTATATATTTTCTCGCAACACAATTTGCCAAGAAAATGTTCTTAGCAGGACAGACATGTAATTTATTAAGTGGTTAAGCATTCAAAACTAAAAATGTTCAAGCACTGTGCTAGTTAGAAGTATACAAAGAATAAGCTTCAACTACATATCTATGTAACAGTTTTAACTTTAGCAATAGTTTCTGTGGGAGACTATAAAATAGTTTTTAGTGTAATGGGCATACTTAAATACTACTTTGGAGTTTGCCTTTTTTAGAATTGTTTCAGAGCTATTCGCAGGCCATATGAAAATTCATCTCATTCCTCAAAGCTGAATTTTTAAATGGTTAAGCTATTGCCAGCATGAATATCCATGTTTTTCACCAAATGTAATTTTAAATCACATTTGGTTCTTTCCAAATAGTAAAAGCATTCTCAGAAAAAGTTGTCACCAATGATAATATACATATAAGAATATGTATATGTGTATACACACACACACTAAGTTTGTATTTAAAAATAGCTTCATAATTAAATATTCAGAGGCTGGAGCTAGACATTCTGGAGGAAACCTCAGCTCTGCCATGTAGCAACTGGATGGCCTTGACCAAGGTGTGTATGTCTGCTTTCTTTGACTTTGTCTCATCTTCTATGAAATGTGAATAGTAGCATCTAAACCATAGTCTTCTTATGTAAATTGAATGAATATATATTAGTATCACATTCAGGACACCACATAGAGCATTCTAAATACCAGGTAAATGTTAGCTCAGTAGAGGTAAAAATGAAGGTTACTACAGAGTTACAGCACTGACAGCAGCAGAAGAATCAAAACCACAACAGAATGTATATTTTCACAGGAGAAACTGTTCAGGTTGAATTTTCTATTCTGTTATTTTAATTGTCATATGACTTTAGTAAAAATTCATAACTCACAGGTTCTGAGAATCTGTTTAATTTATTTTTTTAAGTGGGACAGGCACTTTTGGGGAATATTTCTTATAAAAGGGTATTATTCTTGCTTTTAAGTGAATCAAAATAAAAGACAAAGAAAATACACAGCTAGTTTTATTTACATGCATATACTCATATATACTTTTTATGCACTATTTAGATACATATATGCTATGTATTATTGACTGTTAAAACATGTATCTTACTTGGTATATAATAAATTAATATCAAAGATTATAATTAATGAGTAAAACTTAATTTCCTACCCAATGCTATAAAAAGCTTTTTATGTAAGAATTGCATTAAGTATTAAGAAAACTGTATGCTCCTTTAGATGATTTTAAAAAATCTCTGGATTAAGTTAACCTATCTGAAAGCTGAACTTATTTTAGATACCTATTGAGACACTGTAGAGAACATCATGCTATATTCTCATTTTTTTAAAAAAATGAGAAATGTTTTAGGATTTAGTATGACAAATGGATATTTTCTTCTTAAGCATCTAGTTTGTTTCTACATGATAGACACTAAGAATCCTTAATTGACGATATCAGTTTTTTTTTGTTTTTTTTTTAGTGATCAGATTTCCTTTCCTTCTTAAATAAGCAAATATTTATTTAAAGCCAGTCCTCTCTATGGAAATGTTAGTTTCCCCTGAGTGGGGATCCAGCCCCTACAACCATGCTGAGTTTAATGGCTTATCTGCAATAGTAGATGCTCTGTCAATATTTTCAACAACAATGAAAGAAAAAAGGATAAAAATGTACTCAATGAAGGGCAACAAATGGAACACTAAATTTCTCTGTATTGAAAGTTAAATGTGATTCTACAATTTTTTTCAGAATAAAAAAATATTAATTTTAAAATAAAGCCAAAACTATAATTGCAAGTATAAAAACTTGGTAATATTAAAAAATAATAGCCTTTAATGCCAAGGAAAATTAGATATATCATCACTACATTCAACATATTATTGGTTGATTAAGCCATAACAATAAGAAAATCATAAGGAATAATATGAAAAGTAAAACAATAAAATTATCAGTATTTTCAGTTACAATGATTATATACTTAATAAAATCTAGTTCACAAAGACAAATCATTAAAATGAATAGAATTAAGAAATTTAATTTAGCTAGACACAAGCTTAATACTAAAACTAGATGCATTTTATATATCAGCAAAACACAATTGGAATATATAATTTAAAGGATATCATTTAGAGCAGTATCCAAAAGAAGAGAAATTATAAATGTATCTAGTAAAAGTACTATAAGATCTTTTTAAAAGAAAATTAAGCTACTTTATTGAAAAACCCTTAAGATGTTTTGGAAAATAGTTGTATCATATTCATAGATTAAAAGATCATACAAGTATATAAAGATGATTATCTCTAAATTGAGGTATAAGTTTAACATGACTCTAATAATAATCTCAACAATGTGTTTTCTCCACTTGATAATATTATTCCAAAATTGCTTTGGAAGAGCAACGGACAGAACAACAAAGCATATCTAAAAGGAAGGAACAAACCATTTTTATTTGATTTGATTTTTAAATGTTTAATTAACTGTTGTATTACAGTTACCCCATCCATGTTCCCCCTGCTGCCCTCCCTGGACCCACATTCCTCACTCCCTCTCACACAGTCAATCCCACGTTGTCCATGTCCATGGGTCATTCATACTAGTTCCTTGACTAATCCCTTCCCCTTTTATTCTCCCTTTCTTCCCCTCCCCTCTCTCCTCTGGTCACTGTCAGCTTGAGGAACAACCAATTTTAGTTGCAAATGTAGCAACTTATTATAAACTATAAATATTTAAAATTATGTAGAAATGACACAAAAGGCAAACAGAATAAAGATCTAAGGAAAAGAACAATGTGTTTATGGAAGCTGGCTGTAAAGAGAGGCATCATGCATCAATAGAACTAGGGGCTGTTCACTAAATATTGAAAGATTATTCACACAGGTTTTTTAAAATAAAAATCAAATTCTTACCTTAAAGTAATTTCATATGGCTTAATGGTTAAAATGGATACATTACTACACATTAAATTTAAGTACTTCTTTTCAACAAAAGACTCAAATAAAGTGAACATCAAATCTCTGAATATTAAGATATTTGAAAAACACTTAACAATTATTGTTCAGATTTAGAAAATATGAACAATACCCAAAACAATACATAAAGATAAGATATTCCAAAAGAATAGTGCACAAGAGACCTGGCAAAAGCATTTTATCAAAAATAAAAGTTTAGCCCGTTGCATGTGCTCTCAACTTCTTCTGTTGCATATTAATTGACTATAAAGTTATGAATTATTTCTGGACTCTATTCTGTTCTATTGATCTTTGTGTCTTTATTTATGCCAGTGCCATGTTGTTTTTGATAACTATGGCCTTATAGTATAGTGTCATAGTAGATAGTGTGATTCCTCCAACTTTGTTCTTTCTCAGGGTCACTGTTGCTATGTGCAGAGCCTTTGTGGGTTTTTTTTTTAAGATTTTATTTATTATTGTTAGAGAGAGGGGAAGGGAGAGAGGCAGAGAGGAAGAGAGATATCAATGTGTGGTTGCCTTTCACGTATCCAGCTATGGACCTGGCTGGAGACCTGGCTTGCAACCTGGTTATGTGCCCTGGCTGGGAATCGAACCAGTGACCTATGGGTTCGCAGGCCAGCACCTTATCCACTGAGCCACCAGCCAGGGCTTTCTTTAGCTTTAAAATGTCCCACTCTCAGTGCCTGTCACTGCTTCAGAGCAGACAGTATATCAAAGTGGTCATTTGTGTAGCATTGTGGATATTTTCAGATCCTGAACCATTTCTTCTGGTGAAATTTAATATGCAAGCATGTTATGCTTTTCCTTTGTAAGTTGAAGATGGCATATTTTGAAGCAGCATTATCCAGCAGATCAGCTTTTAAAATAGAGTATGCATGGGAGATGAGAATAAGAAATTAAAAATAGATTTCCTTAAAAATATTCTATGCCTAAAAACACTTGAAAAGTCTTAAATTTATCCACAGCATATTTATTTCCTTCTTTCAATATCTATACTCTGCAGTAAACTTCTGGCTTCTTAAGAATTTTTAAAAATTTACCAAGGTGGCTTATGCTACTTGATTGTTAGGTCACAACCACTGATTCAGGTGTCTCAATTGGATAGAATCAATGTATAGGTCCTTATGTACTGGAAAGATGTTTCCACAACCCAGACTAGGTAATGCGGTCTCCCTGGGCATATTTCTTTAAATCTAAACATGAGGTATCCCAGGGTAAAGACTAGGACTGGATGCTTTGTCCATTTGGCTCTAAAGTTGCATTCAAAGATCTAACTCTGTCAACAATAAAGGCCATGTTTTGATCTCCATTTATTCCACTCCTTATCTACATCCCAACTGTATTTGAATTCAGATATAGTCTCTCTAATACCAAAATTTTATCCTTAGATATCTAACTGGACTTACTCATTTATTTCCTAAAGAAAGCATCTTGGGAGTTAATAAACATTTAAGAAAACATAAAGCTCTGTTTTCCACTCTTTCATAATTTTAAATTAGAATTTATATAGGCAGAGCTCACAACTTCTCAATGTCTGTACTTTCAGAAACCAATGCTGCCTCTCAAGCTAAATACGAAATTTGTTTCCCCAGAAGAAATCAAGTTGCTCACCAAAACTTTAGAGTCAAAAAGTCAGCACAAGCTCAAAGTTTTCCCTAGTGCCCAAATCCATAATGATAGTTTTCATTCATTTCATTCTCTACTATTTCTCTCTTTCTTTCCCTCTACTAAGGAGGAAAGGTACAAGGAAAGGGCTTGTTTCTCTACCTTTTGATCTCAGAGTGGATAAGTTTCCTCCTTTTTAACAGATTCATGCATTTTTATCATTGTTCAATTTGGTTTTCATTTTCATGGTGATTATATCCAAAATTTCTTCTACTTTGAAAAAAGTAACCTTAAATTACATTAGCTTTTTAATGCAACTAATAAATGTGTCCTCTCTAGCCTGTGAAACCTGATATTTGTCTAAAACTGTCTCTTTGGGAGAATTTCGCTGAATTGCCCAGAGTCTGACTTTATAGGAATGTATGTTCTCATGGTACACTCTGCTTCTGAGTCTCTTAATCACATGTGTTGTTTTCTTTTGTGTCATGTCATCCCAGAGAAAATAATTCATTCCTTTCACCGGTGTCAGTTGATAAATACAGAGACAGATGATAGATGGGTCTCAGACCACGAGCAACTTAGTTTTAAATAAAAACTTAGAGATGACAGGAAAAGGTTTGTATTGCAGGAACTCAAACTTGTTTTTCTACAAAATATCTGTTGGTTATTCTAGTTTGGGAGGTTTCATCATGCCTCTGAATTCCCAAAGCCTTTATTTCTTTGATGGGGCCTTTGCAAATTCTGCTACTCCTCCTGTTTCTTGAGTCTATGATCTATTGAGAAAGTGGTGAACCAAATTGGTCCACCTGTCTCTCGTACAGCAACACCCCCCACCCCCTGTTTCTCATGTCCAGCTCTTGGGTGGAGGAGAGTTATTAGGGTCAAGTTCATATTCTACCTCTAACTTCAAGAGCACACCCTCCCCAAATGCAGAAAATGTTAAGGGAAATTCCCTTGCCCATTGATAAAACTTTCCTCTAGTTGGTAGCAATTATAAACATGATACTCTTATATTCTAGCATATATCTATAGAGATACAAAGTCTAAAGTGAATATTTTCCTCTTCAGCTTCTTTCTCTACCGCATTACTTTCCAGAGTTTATTTCTATTAAGTGTCTTATTTAGAATTGTTGCATATGTTTTTAGTGCTTATAAAAAAGCATGTTGCAAGGTTTTGCTTCCAATATGTACCTTGAGCATGCATTTATCTCAGCATTTATAATCTCAGTTTTCAACAGGTACAGACACTAACTATTTAGTGGAATGATGACAAAACATTGCCATCATCCAGGCTAGTTCTCCACTCCCTTCTCCTTCCATTGAATTGTCACATTATTTGGCAGAATCCCGTAAAAACCTGGAACCATTTTTTTTTTTTTTCAGAGTAGGGGATGAAGACAGTTAAGAGGTGATGGTATGAGGAAGATATCGGGGGATCGGAATTCTTTTTTCCAAATACAACATCTATAAATACAATTGCTAATCATGAAAGAATAAATATGGCAATTTCTGATTATTTTTCTAAAAACCTGGCATTTCCTCAGAACATCCTACTCTCACCCCTCCAGCCAGGCCAGCAATCCCACTGTTAAGTCTCAGACCATTTCCTCCAGTTCGCCACTAATTGAAAATAAAACATTTGGATGGAAATAGTTTAAAACAATAGAGGAACAGATGAAGAAATAAAAAGTGAGTACTGCTCTTCACCAAACTTGAACACAATATATTATTCCGTCTTTACAGCACCTTATGATAAGCTACATGTGTATCCAAATGCTACAAGGGGGAGGCTGGTGCTCTTAGAGTTGAGGAATTTCTCCAGCCTCCATCGCAGCTCCTCATGATACATGACACCTTCTTTCCTCAAAAGACAAGGAAACATCCCCTCAAAGTCAGGCCTAAAACACGCTGACGTGGCAGCACTGTGCGGTGTCCCATCCTACCGACCACCTCCCAGTTGACGCGCTTAGTGGAGGGAACTGCACAGGCTTCTGTAAAGGGAGCTCGTCATGAAGACAGCCAAGAAATGTCCCTTTGTGAACTTCTTCTAGCATACCTCGGATTTCCTTTGAGACAGGAAGTGAAGGCTAATGACAGGATTTTCTTACCTGAAAGTACACACAGAGTGAAGTCTATTAACGTAATAGACAGGGAAAGAGTCTCCAGAATGTGAAGCAGCATTTGTTTCGGAACATACATAGTTTATGGCAGAACTCATATCCCTCTGCTGGTGCGGTGATATCCCCTCTGACTAACACCGTGCTGGTGAGGCACAGCTTCCACACACGACCAGTTATCTCGCAGGGCAAACTCCATGAACCGGCGGGTTGTGTCAAACACGGGTCCCAGCTAGAGCTGAATCTATACAAACACCAAGAAGAGCTAGGAAGGCGGTTGCCCGTGCTGTCCAGAGTTCATTGTTGAGAGATCAAACAAGCAGGCCTGTGGCTAGCAAAGCGCTTACTTCCCTGGACTGGTTGTTCTTACCTGTTGACCAACTTTGCTTCTAACAGGTGAAACTAAACCAGAAGCTGTAAGTAGTGACAGCTTGTTACCAGTGTTCAGGTGCTTAGTGGATGAAAGGATTAATTTGATGTTTGACGTGATAAATTAAGGAAAGGAGGAAGCAAAAAGCAAAGCATATATGATGGTATACAGCCAAAGAAAATAATGACTGCACTGCAAAATCAATAGGTACTAAAAAAACAAAAATTCTATCCCAATCCAGATGTATGACTTAGTTTTAATAATGCATTTTTGTCATTTAAGTTTTAAGTTAAACGTGATTTAACTTAGAGTGATTAACGTGAGTATAGGGTAACCTGTAGTTTTTCTTCTCTGTCTCTACACATGTACTACCAACAATTTTGAAACAGTGGATGCAGTTGGTGGAAATGATGATTTTCAGGTTGTGTATATGCTTTCCCCAATGAAATCTTCCTGTAATGCCTGGGTAGGCCAGCTCTTTGGTCTGTTGCAATCTCAGAACATGCAGTGTTCTTATGCCATAGATCAGAAACAAAAATGAAAGCATGGCACAATATTTTCCAAGGTGTTAGTTAGCTCAGTCTTATTTCCTCCGAATAATGGTGTCCCGGTAGCCGGCAGAAATGTTAGAAAAGGTCAGCTCTCCAATGCACTTTTATGGCTTCAATTCAGTCATGTTTCACATCTCTGTTATGCAATGCAGCTCCAATCCTAACAGAAGTGGAATCGGGACCATGCTCAGTGTCACAATGGCATTAAAAGTAAACGAGAGAACTCTTCACCTATGTACTGGTATTCTTTTTGCTCCACAGAGAAGCAATAAATCCAGGTTCAAGTTGCTGAAAACAATTAGAAATCAAATCAAGGCCTATTTGGCTTCACCACGGAATGCTGGAACACAATAGGAATAATAACAAAGCCAAGTAATAACCTGCCGAATTCAATGAAGACGGCTTAATAATGTTGGACCCTAGCACTACTTGGGAGAAATTAAAAAGCAAGGTAAAGCTCCCTGGGTACGTTCCACTAAATTAGTATTCAGATGTATGTACCTCCACACCATCCAAAATGAGGACGGCTGCTTGCATTTACAGACCCTGTCTTTGTTAGCTAGCACTGACATGCAGAAACCTGTTGTATGCTGGTCTATAAAGTCACACCAAATCTTCATTATGTTCCAGTCGAAAATTTGCTTGTTCTGCAGGGTGGAGTCTATGTCAAGAGAATGGATTTCAGGCCACTGAGATCGACACGCTAATCCTCTGGAGACCCTCTGTCCTTAGTCTCTACAGGACAGGAGTCAGAGTGGAAAGTATGAGCTGTTTTCACAGGTGGCAACTACCGAGCTTCTCAATGGAAATGCAAAAGCAAAGGTCATCATCAGTGTGTTTCAGAAATCACTTCAGTGAGGTCTCTGGCTATGGGGGGAAAAAATGTGTATATATATATATATATATATATATATATATATATATATATATATAACAAAATCTATGGGCAACTCCCAAGATTTTGCAGTGCCTGGGAGCACCTTAAGAATTACAAAGAAATTTGCTTTGGTGACAGCTGCCCTGTGACCAGTTGGAATACAGGCATTTCTTCTGGCTATTCTGAAACTAGCTTGACTGCAGCCCTTTGTATAGTGAGGCATGATCAAAATATCAAGTAAATCGGTATCTCAGTTCAAAGTTTCAAGACCTGGTAGCCTAATTTCTTTACAAGTCATGCCATAAACAGCCATTTTATAACAGGGCCATATAATGAGATTGGGGTAAAAAAAAAATTCTTTGGTTTGCAAAGAGAGCTACAAAGCATATGGAAAATGACTTAGGTTATTTTTCTTATGTTGTAAAATCCTATGTGTTACATAATGAAAAGGCAGAACTCAAAGACAATCTACAAACCTCCTGATTCTGAGCTGTTGGTTTATCATATTTAAAACATGAAATTAAATAAAAGTTTCCATCCTATTATATTTACATTTTACTCTCTAAATACCAAGAAGTGTACTTGTTCAAAATAGAATAAACTATGATCATTAAGGCAAGTAATGGTCTCTAACCAAGCACAATACCTTCCACAAAAGAATAAGGGGCTTACATCTATTATTTTGTCTGGTACTAAATGACACTATTGGTAAGTACAAATATGAACTTTTGAGGACAAATTAGTATCAGTCATGTCAACAACATAAAGTTATCTAATAGTCCATCACCTCTGAGACCAGAGAAAAAGAAAATAAATAACTTATAGAATTCAGGTATATGTTGCTATAAAGGAATATTTTAACTCAGAATTTTAAAATGTATTAATGTATTTTTAAAATTTAAGCTTGTTTTTTTAAAAGTTAATGAAAAATATTTTATTTGTATATACTTCTACTCTTAAGCAATTGATTACATTGAATTAAGTTTAATTTTTGTTTGATGATTTTAGATCTGTCACTGATTTAACTTGTTGATATAAATATGGCTTCTCTTAACTATTTATATATAAACATGAAAAAACACTGAGTAGTATCTATAATAATTCCAGGATAAAGCTGTCACATGTGACTTTGTAATGTATCCTTCATATTACCTTGTATTGTTCCCATATTTATAGAGTAAATAATGTGTGCACTGTTCAATAACCAGTGAATATTGTGAATTCTGGTCAATGAACACTTTCCTTTACAACAACAAATCAGGTGACTGTTAGCAACAACATATGGTTTATTTTACTTTACTACAAAGAAATATTCAGCTAAAATTTTGGAACCACTGCCATTGAATTAGTACTATCATATATATAAAATAAGTACATCTTAACAGCATTTAGGAGGACCATTTTAAGAAAGATTTTGGAAATCCTTTATACTGTTATAAAACATGTTGATATTGTTACTACCATAATATTTAAGAAATGTTTAAGTGCATAAGTCATTGCATCTTAATTCAATTAAAGTATTATGTATGTATATAATTGTTAATAGACAGCATTAAGTATGGTACATGTAGATATTATTAGATACTCTTGTATCTCCTAGATGGAAAATGGATATCCACATTAGGATCTTATAGATTACAAAGACAGAATAAAAATGCAATAGCCATGCATAACTTTAATCTCTAATATCATAGGGCCTCCAGTATATAGCACAAGGTGTACTATTTGCATGCCACATTTAACTTTTGCTAACAAAAAAAAAAAGAGCAATATAGTCTCTTTAAGAAATGTGTGCTTTTAATGGTTCTTCATCATGAAGTTTATGAACTGGTAACAATACTAAATATTTTAGGGTTAGCCCAAGCTTATTAGACCAAAAATTTTAATGAAGGAATTCAGTTTTCTTAACCATAGTTCAAAATTTCACCTTTCAAATCATTAAATGCCAAGTATAGTCTACTTGAAATGCATCATGTGGTCAATACTGACATAATGCCCAAACTCAAGGAAAAGAACATGGTGTTGGGATTCTTTCTGCTATTACATCTATCAGTCAGAGACATTTCAAGAAATAAAACTGCCATTGCTACTTTGCTAATGCATGAAGAGTAGTATATCCAAGGATATTATCTGGTATTTTTGATTAATGACTTACAGATGAGAGAAAAAAATATTGATCCTGATTTAATAAGATATATGAAAAACCATCTTGCTAAAATTTCATAATAGCATTTTATCATTCTGAGTGAGCTATTTTACTAAGTGATCTCTTAGTATATTTTGTTTCTATATTTAACCTCACAGTGTCCATTTATGATTTTAAAGAAATCAATCAAATTTATATGATGTAGAAAATTTGCAATCATTTTCTACTGTAACACAAGGCAAATTATACAGAATAAAAATAATTATGGTCAACATTGAAAATAGGACTCAGTTATTATTCATTACTTAAATGTAAAGCCTGTCAGTTTCATTTTTATGCAGCCAAGTTATATAAAGTATAAAACTATGGTAAGTTCAACAGAATATAAGATGAGTAAGTTTTAATCATAAATAAATAAATAAACAAATAACTAAATAACAAAGGGAAGCAAAGCATTATTCCCCAAACCTCCTGAGGATAGGAGGGAGACCCTGAATAGAAAAACCTTTAGTTTCTTGATGTGGTAGGAATTATTTAGTCTGTGAGAGTTAGAAAATATTAATACTTCTTATAACAGAAATAGAGAATTATTTCTTCCTTTATGCAGCTTCAGAAAGCAAATTAATGTATTTTGGCTTGTTAAAAGAGAACTGAGCTGAATATGGCTAACCATATCAACAAGGTACTTTAGGAAAAGGAAGTGTTATGTTAGTTTTTAGAACATCAGGCTAAATAAAGGCATTTAGAGGTAGACTTTACTGATTGGGCCATGCATATATGCCAAGATGTCCTGTTATTTTAATGTACCTCCTTATATTACATTGCTTTGTGCACAAAGTTAAATATTAAAATTATAAAAATTCCTAATGGTACATTTCATTCTTTTAGAAATTCACATTTATCTTAATTCACATAGTTGAAGAACACTAATTTTTGATAGCTCTGCTAGCGTGAAGATCAAAGTGGAAAATATTACTAAATACCTAAAATATATTGAACATTTATTATTGGCTAGAGACTCTGCAAGACATCTTGTATCCATAATCTCAATGTACATCTTAGAACAATCATATGGAATAACCATCTTCTTGAACAGATAATCAGAGAAGTTAAGACATTTGCCAAAATTCATGCAAGTATTATGTATCAGTTACAGTTTGAGTCCATTTCATTTTCTATAATACATATTCTTAAACATTACATGAGTGTTACTGACACAGTCCTTTTAAATTGAAAAATGTCTTATGTAGCACACATTACTTAACATTTCCAAAGTTTATTCATCTTGTAGCATGTATAAAAATTGCTCAAATTTAGGATATCTATATACAAGGATGGGCAAAAGCAGATTTACAGTTGTGAGTACTCAAAACACAAAACTTACTCTTATTTATTACTGTATTATTTTCCAGATGAACAACTGTAACCTACTTTTGCTGCCCCTGCATACTGTGCTACCTGCTGACTGCCGGATCAAATGGTAATTCTGCATTTTAGTTTATGTTTGTAAGGAGCCATGACATTGTTACCTATACCTGCTATTCTTAAACAATGAACACGTGCAAAGAGAAGGTCATTTGAAGAGTCAACCAGTGGCTAGGGAATGGGCAGGAAGGGAGTTTGAAAATATAAAAAAAGTTGAAGCAGAGACAACAGCATGGCACTGAGGCTCCGAGACCAGAAAAGCACTTGCCAGCCTTGCAATGAAAAGACATCAACACATGCCTGTTCATGGAGAGAGGATGAGCTCTGAGCATCCAGTGTAGAGGGTAGGAAGTAAAGGGAGAGAGGCACCAGGACTCACTTCCAGGTTGCTGTTGGTAACAGCAAGATAAATCATGGCACAATTTATGAACATGGAGGAAGCTGGTTGTAGCGATTTCAAATCTGAAGCACCTATTAGGTACCAAAATTCTTACTGTTATCACTAAAGTGTTATCTCCCCTTGACTTTCCAATTAGTTAAGAAGGGAACAATTTGGAATTACTTTTTTTTTTTTTTTTCATTTTTCTTCACCAGATATTAACCCCATCGAATAAGCCAGAACCATATAGAGTGAACATTTTAGTTTATTCTGGCCATAATAAACAACCGACTAGTGGTGGTAGCTATATGGCATTGTTTAATGCTAGAGATTATACAGTTTAAAATAGCTAAAAAGTATGTTTCATATAGCTTATTCCTCAAAAATACAAAATACAAAACAAACAAACAAAAAACATGAAGCATTATTAGACCTGTCTCCTAAGAGTCCTTTTTGGTTCAAGAACACTGTACTTAAAACTGAAAACATTTTATGTTATTCTAAGTCCCATTCTGATTGTTTCTCACATTTCCTTTTAGAAATGTATTACATTGGGACATTTTACTCTTTTTAATAAAAAAGGGTTGTATAGGGACTTATTAATAAGCACAATAAACCATTTCATGGTGTGAATTATGGGCTAATAAGTCACACCCTGTGCATTAAATGGAGCTCAGTAGAGTCTTATATCTAACAATGCATAGGGTACAAAATATTACATCATTATTCACATCCTGTTGTGCTGTGTTTCTTAAATATCATCTCTTTGTAGAAAATATAGCCCTTTACGGTCATCTGTCTCATTCTTAAATTTGGGTTTGGAGATTTGACTTTGGAGGACTATACAAAATCCCAATCAAACCACTCTTTGGTGCCTTAGATTATGATGTGCTTTTCTTGTTTTACACTTGAAATTTTGTTGCTGTCTAATTTAAATCAATGCATGTGACTGTACTAACAACAAACGTCTGAATAAGTATTACACATTTGTTGTACAACAGCCTCATTGATCAGATGACCTTGATTACTATTCTTATATTCAATGTTTGTTTGAAAACGATTTTAACAAGTTGAGGCAAGGGTCATAAATTATTTAGTTTAATGTCATCCACTTGGCAACATCTCTTTCACATTTGGGGTTCTAGTTTAGGACCCCAAAATTCAAAAATGTACTTGTTAATTCTGGAAGCAGACATAGAAATGCTTTAGTAATTCTACCAATTTTGTTGATAATAAGCATTTTATTTAAAATTAAATTAAAAAGAAATATTACTTTTATGTAGAAATTCTTGCATACCCATGTTTGGCTTGGACAAAAATGTGTGATTTCAAAATGAAGAACAGTTAGGTGTTTCTTGATAATGACTTAGAATTCTACATAAAGAAGTGCAGAAATTGTTTGGCACAATTTGCCTTTTGTTTGTTTGCTTGTTTAAGACACAAACTTAATCCCAGAGAGATTAAGCTAAATAAATTTGATGATAGAGGGTTTCAATATTTCAAAATTTTAATCCCAGAATTTGCTTCACAAGCCTCTAAAATTCCTTCTACTATATATACTTTACTTAATACTGAAAGAGCCAGTATTCAGCCTTTAATTAAGATAGCTATATTTTTACTAGCTATATTTTATTTAAATTTAAATTAATTATAATTAAGTAAAATTTTAGTTACTCAGCTATACTTGTGATATTTTAAGAGCTCAATATTCCCATGTGGTTAGTGAATACCACCTTGACCAATGGAGATGTGGAATATTTCCATCATTACAGAAAGTTCTATTGGAATGTGCTGATATATATCATGTATATGCATGCATATATGTGATTTAAAACATAAAACATATAAAGTAGATGCCTCTACTTCCTAACAAAATTGAATATGCAATAAGATACCACTAGGAAATCTAGCTTAAAACATTATCTAGCTCTGCCTGCAGGGCTCAGTATTGAGCATTGTCCTATAAGCCAAAAGGCTATGGGTTCGATCCCTGCTTCATGTATGGGAGGCAACTGATCAGCTTCTCTCTCCCATGTCTGTCTCTCTGTCTCTCCCCCTCTCTTAAAATCAATAAATGTGTACTTGGGTAAGAATTTAGAAAAATAACAATCATCTAGATTTGTTATTTTATTTGTCTCATTAAGTAATTTATCTCCATCATTGTGTTACTTTTACATGTTCAATCATTTTTAAACTATCCTCTTCACCCCAACATATTGTTAACATTTTTGGTTACAATCTGAAAACTATGTGTTGTACTTTAACAGAATATGAGTCTGGGGGAGGGGGGCAGAATAGGTGGAGGGAGGCATAGAGGGATAAGTGGTAATTAAAAAATCCAATTGAAAATGATGTGAGCAAATAAAAACAAATGTCTTAAATAAAAATAAAATATGAACTCATATAAAAAGTAAAACTGGGTCCCAAATGGATTCCTCTTTTAGTTTATACACATTTGATAGATAGTATCCACCTTGATTTATGTCTAATATAATTATTTTTTCTTGTTTCTACATTGTCTAAGTATTTTGTTGATCTATAAATACCTAACACAGTTTTGACTCCAGAACTTAAGTCGACTATAACATAATTGGATTTGACTGCAGTTGTTTTTATAATTAATTTTTGTGTTTGTTTGCTGAAGGTATTATGTACACCTTTCAGCAGTTTGCCACATGCAATTAATGATAGAAGATTTGACCTGATGTGCTATTTTTTCCCTTAATTAAAACTCCAACTCATTGCTATGATAAAGATTGGCACAGGGAAAAGGAAAATGCTCAAAAAATAAAAAAAATAAGAAGCATGAATTAACTACCCAGCTTCAAGAAGGTGGACGCAGTGTGGAAAACAGTGAAAGGCTTAATGCTATCTTGCATTTCTCTTGTGCTTTAGCTGATGGGAATTACCATGACACCATTTATTCAAGCAGTCATCTTTTAACTAGTGAGCACCCACTATATATGTTGTCATGGTAAATAAATGCAAAGCTGGAAAATCATAAAGAAACACAAAGTTGACCACGTCATCTCACAAGTGCCCTCCTGGAGGATTTTCAGGTCGATGAAGGTTTACCTTCACGTTAAAGTAGAATTAAGTAGAGGCCAGTTTTGTAAGCATGGTCATTGACTGTGCACTGGCCTCCAATTGTTGGTTCCAGCTGCACAGTGAGAGTTTGCTACCTGCCCAGGCCTGGATGTGGCTGATGGAGGGTAGGAACATCTAAAGGACACAAAGCACGTGTTTTTGCTGCCAGACAGTGCATACCTAGCATCTGACTTCATTCTTCCTATTACCTCTTTGGGCCCACATTGTGTGGTTAGCTCAGGCCCTAGATTCTCACTCCTCTGTCATCATGTGTTCCTTGCGTGCTAAGACTTGAACTTAAATCTGATTCTCTCTTTAGCACAGCCATTTTCATGGATCCTCTCCTGACCATGACTGCCAGCCCTCCCTCAAAGGCATGCCTCTGGGCTCTGCTGGGGAGCTGGCGTGTCATTCCTCCTGCCCCAGACCCTCCCCTTATACTCATCGACTACACGTCTATGTCATTCCTTTCTGTCACTGAACTCTGTACTTCCAAAGTCTTCATCTATTCTGCTAGAAACTCCTAAGAGCTTCTATCATAAAATTACTCTATTTCTAAAGTTACAAATTCTGCTTATATCTCCCCATCTATTTCTCTCAGCAGTATGCCCTGAACAAATTAATTACAAAAATACTGAGATTCAACTGTTATCCTAGGAATCTAAAACCATGATAGGACATACTTATGACAGTAAAAAAAAAAAAAAAAAGAGAAACTTTTTTTTTACTGGAAAGAAATTCACTGCTCATCTGTCAAGTGTTTCACACATGGGGCAAAGCATGTTACATATAAGCATACTATAAATTCACAGAAGGCTCTGTTTTATGGTAGTACTTTCTATACAATAAAAGGGGTTTGTCAAATTCTAACTAGTGTGTCTTAAATTGCATATCTTGTGAGATTTCTCATAGAAATAAATTCACGCACAGCAAATTATCCTCTATTGTATACCACACTTATGACTTCTGATTTTAAGGATATCATAGCCACAGTTAAGCATTTGAATGAAGTGCCAGACTCAAACGGTAGGCAGATTTATAATTTATGGGAAGTCATTGCTTAGACAGGAAATGGAACTATGCATGAATTTACATGGTTCATTCTCACAACAATCCTGAGACGTGAGGAGTGTATGCTGAGTTGTGGATGGAGGCACAGTGACTTGCCTGGGTCACACTGCTTTGTGGGGAGTTATTTTCAAATGCAGCACACAAAGGCTTTGTACCTCTCAGCACAATCTACTGACTATGAGATCAGAGCTCCCATCATGGCAGGTGATAAAAGAGCAGTTTCTTTCTTTCCTTCTTTGTTTGACAACAGAATTGAAGGTAACATCTCTGAGACATATGACATGAAAATTATTCTGACCTGCAAACCCAAAGGTCACTGGTTTGATTTGCAGCCAGGGCAATATCACCAGGTTGCAAGCCAGGTCTCCAGCCATGTCCATAGCTGGAGGCAGGTGAAAGGCAACCATACATTGATGTTACTCTCCCTTTCTGTCTCTCTCCTTTCCCCTCTCTCTAAAAATAATAAAAATCTTAAAACAAAACAAAACAAAATTATTCTGAGAGCATTCTTATAAGCACCAAGTAGGAAGCAAAACAAAAATATTGGCCTACTTTACATAATTAAATAGAAATAGCCATACTTCTCAAAGGCCACATCTCCCTTAACCCACTGACACTTGTTTTCAAAGGCGTATTTATCACACATAATGATTTATGCTCAAAATTACACACTTCTTAATTACCTGACTTCCTAAGTAAAGTGCAATTGCTATTAACAAAAAATGAGAACGCATATACATGAAAGCACCCTATCATTCTAGCAAAGAAAAAATGTCTAAAGGTACTGCAGGTCATGTTAATGCAGGTAATTTGGTATTTTTAGAGTAAACAAAACCAAAGAGTAAATATGCAAACATTGATCTTGAAGCCAGCGATGACAGCAGGCTATATGTAAATAAATAGTTGTTATTAATTTTTCCAACCAAAGAGGCAAAATTAAAACTATGAACCCTTTCACCAGGCTACGGGGCAGAGAAAGACAGCACAAGTCTAATTGTAACGTATCCTGTAATGGAATCAGTCTGCGCAGGAGCTGATTAAGGTTAATTTGAATCACATCAATTTGAATTAACGTGGCCTTTGTGGAATGAACAACACCTTAGTGCCAAAATGATCAATTAGTGCCTTTACCTCCATACATCCGCCAGGAAAGGTTAAATTTATTAGTTATCAGGACAACATTTAAGAATGCAAATCCATGTTACTTCATTTCCTCTCACCCATGTCACCTGGGCACCTGGAAATTCTCATTACAGGTGCGTCTTAGAGGGAAATTATCTATAATGTAAAGAAAGAAAAGAACGTACGGAAGAAAACACAAGACAGATTTACTACAAAGACACTGTTTGGAATACCCTTGTTTGTTGTATTATAAGTGCCCACTTCATTCCTACATTTGTTTCATTATTCGTATTTTCACTTATCCATGCCATGCACCAAATCACCATGATGGCACTTGCCTAACATGACAAAAATGTCTTTCTTCATGATTTGGCATCTTGGAGAGAATAGAGTGGCTCATGCATTTCGCTGGTTTCATGGGGTGTCTGTGACAGCCCACCTGAAGCTGAAGCATCCAAAATAGAGTCACCAGCAATCTTTTGGGCTGAAATGGGTGAGACAGATGATCTTCTCTCCAATTCGGGTGAGTTGTCACCTAGGGCCTCCACCTTCCCAAGGCTAAATCCCCCTAAACGTATGCAGACTTCTTTCTGATGACTGCCTTTTGAGAGGAGGTTCACAGAAGCCACTAGGCTTTTTATTTTTAAGTTCTAGGCCTAGAAGCCGCCAGCATCACTCCCAACCTTCCTGCTGGTTAATGCATCTCAAGACCAGCCGGCACCCCAGGCCGTGTCAGTACGAAGGAAGGGCGCATCCCTACTTGGACGGGAATGCTGGTGCCATTCTTGCAATTGGTTGACACAACACAGCTAAGGCTGAACCCCGTTATAGAAGCCTTATACCACAGTCATCTGCAGCCTGATCAAGGGTTCCCTTTTTGTGTATTTCTACCCCTTCCCATCATTCCTGGCACATTTGAATGATGATTTCTAACTGCATCTTTGCAAGACTATAAGAAAAAAAGACAGGGGTTAAGAAGTATATTTGGTAGGTACAAAATAGACAGGGGGAAATGAAGAACAATATAAAAAAGGATGAAGTCAAAGAATTTATATGCGTGACCCATGGACATGAACTAAAGGAGGGGAGATTATGGAGGGAATAGGGTGCTGGGTGAAAGGGAGCAAATGGGAAAAGAAGTTGGGACAACTCTAATCTAGCATGATCAATAAAATATACTTAAAATAGCTTTTTATATGCATTAATTACTAATAAATAGCATTTAAAACTAAAAAGAAAAGACACAAAAACACAATCAGCTCTTAAGCATCTGTGTGCCCTCGGTATTTAGAGCATGTCCGGCAAAGCAAATGCTCAATGAAGGATGGTCAGACATGACTCAGACTTGAACGTGACTTCCCAAGATAACTACGTGGCCAACTGAGGAAAGGTGAATGTGGGAATAGGATCCCTCACACAAAACTTATGGTAAGCATGTAACTAGAATATTTTATCGAAAATAACAATAAAATAAAATAAATGAGACAAAGGAGGCCCAGAGATTATATTATAATACAAATATATTGCCCTAAGGGGAACTGTATGAGACGTTCCACTCTACTTTGTTTGCATCTCTTCTTTAATTACAACAAATAATTTTTGGTTTGTTTAATATGTGTATCTTTATGTGACATTTGTAGGTATTTTTCCTCATGGTTGTAATTTTTCATAAATCTAGATACTTCAGGAAATGTAAGAAGAGCAGGTACTGCAGGGAAGAAAATTTTCCTGAGGGCAAAATTTCAGGATTGAAACTTTGAGTGAGCAACCTGTTCATTAAAACCCACAGCCTGCATCAGTGTATTTGAAAGGGTGTGGACCTCTTCTTCCTCTGCCATTTCCATCTGTCTCTTATTTCCTTCCCTTGCTTTTGGAAATAGTTGTGAGCTGGTTGAAACAACCCAAATGAACTATTTCAAAGCATTATTTATTAATAAACACTAGTTAATGTTTTGTTAGTCTGGTTCTTCCTTTAATGCAGCAGAGGACTTAGAGAGCCCAGGGCTAGCTGCCCTGACCCTTCTAGGAGTACACAAGGAAGAGAACTAAGGATCCAGGTATGACAGTCTTTAGTCCTGAAATAAAACTTTCGTCAACAAACCCAGTCTCTATAAATGTCTTACAATTTCAAACTGAAAAGTAACTATAAATAATGGATAGCTTATAGGAATATTAAAAGGTGATTTTACATGCCAAGAATTGCCTAGATACAACAGAAATGTTGTTTTTAACTAGGACTCACAATGAGAAAGAAACCGTTACTTTCCTGCTTCAGCAGAAGCTTTGTTTATACACATCAGGATTTATGTTGTTAATTTACCAATTAATTTCATTAGCGTTCTATTTCTGTTCATTATGTTGAAGGCTATAAGAAAGGTCTGTTTGAAATGTGTCCCCAGAGTCTACGGCCATACCACCCTGAACGCGCCCGATCTCGTCTGAAATGTGTCCCCAGAGATAGACCTTTTTTACTAGAAAATCAGTTTAATGTGAAATTTATCTGCTAGACACAGGAACACGAACACAATAAATAAACCTACAATTTTCTTCCAGTTATTCAGATGTATAAGTCACAAGGTTAGAAACTCTATAGACGATAAAGCGGAAAAGTGCAAAGCAAGGAAAAAATTTTCTGTCTTTTTCTTAAATGGGGAAAGAACTGTTAAGCAGGCAAAAAGAAGAGCATGATGGGAGGCCCTTCCTGCACAACGGATGCAAAGGTTGGGGTGAATGGAGCAGCTGAAAGAACATGCTCCTTTCCCCAAAGTGGTCAAAAATCAAAGTGGGAAATGAGGGGCTTTGCCAACCAAAACCTTCTCAGGGACCAGCGCCTGGGGTTGATGCAGGAGAAATGTAGGGCTGGACAAGACAGTGCTAACACTGCCACCTCTCGAAAATGACAGTGATGGCATGATCATTATGGCTCGTCCGAGGGCCAAATGTTCATATTTGAAAACTTTACAAACCTATAATAATTTCTTAATATCAAAAACCACAAGTGCCCTGGCTGGCCTGCGAACCCAAAGGCCACTGGTTCGATTCCCCAGCCAGGGCACATAACCAGGTTGCAAGCCAGGTCTCCAGCCAGGTCTGTAGCTGGAGGCAGGTGAAAGGTGAAAAGAGAGACATACATTGATGTCTCTCTCCTTCTCTGCCTCTCTCCCTTCCCCTCTCTCTAAAAATAATAAATAAAATCTAAAAAAAAACAAAACAAAAAACCCTCCAAGTGACATTTTCAGAACTATCTTTAACACTGTATGTTTCATTATAGTTTCCAGTAGATGTTATAAAAATATCATGAAAGTCTTTTAGCAAACACTGACTCATCTGTGAATTTAAAATATTGACATCTAGTGTTGAAATATGTTTATAAACTTATTAAAATTTAAAATGTAACACAGTCATCTGTATTTTGTTTAGCTGAATATGGCTGTTTTCTTTTTCACTTACATCAAAAGTCATTCTGGAGTTTTCATCTATATGATGGATGTTTGTCCATCTTAACTCATTTCATGCCCATCAAGGTAAATAACTTATTTATGAACCATAAACAATGTTTAAGTAAACTACTAGGTGACTCATGCCATTTCACAAATGATTGCTGTATACATATCTGTAGTTGGTATTCCATTTAAGCACAAGCATGCATATAAATATAAATACCCAAATATGCATTTTCATTAATTTCTGTTCTGTATAAACAGTGGGTATCTGGGTTATACTATTTGATGTAGCATTAGCATAAGAGTAATGTACAATATCTAAAAAGAGTTAGGAGACTATGAAAAAAGATTTGACCTTATGGAAAAAAATAAACAAATAGGCAAATTAGCTATAATAAAAGAATAAAATTATGAAATGGGAATAAATTGGATTGTTGGAGACAGTTGTTAAAATTAGTTGTATTAGTTTATGAAGTGATAATCTCCTGAGCCCAAATTTAATAACATTCAAACTCGAGAATATCAAATTCACCTCATTTGATTGTAATGGTGATTCAATTTTCAGAGAGTCTGGCAAATATGAGATGCTAAGTAAATGGTCTTTTCTTCCTCTAGCATTTTCCAAAACAGATGCATGGCATTTGCATATTCTTTTTAATTTACCAAGAGTATAATATAGGGGAAAAAAATAAGAGTTTCTAATTTAGGAAAATCTAGGTAGCAATCCCAGTCTGTGCCCAGGATTGAACCCAAGTGAACTTTCCAAGGCTAAAATCCATATCTATGAGATGTATTTCAAATTTCCTATCATGTAAGAAGGCAATATTATTAATGAGGGTAACATAGATCACTCATCCCATATAGTATTTGGCACAGTTATGATAATAGCAATGCATTAGATTTATAGAACATTTAATATATGATAAACACTGGACTAAGTACTTTACATACATTATCTCATCCTCAGTGTGATGTTTATTCTAAATTATGTTGATGGATATTAAGATTATCCTTGGAACAATATTATATATTTGAAGAGCACATAACTTTGAAAACACTAATGTGCAATAAATAAACAAAATCTGCTTGGTAAATAGGAAAGGGTTTGTTGCTAGTTATTTTGAAGACTTATCAGCCTTCATTTCACTTAAGGTTGTCATACAGTCTAACTACAGACCATCATAATCTTATGGCCCTACAGTTATTACAAAACATGGTATGAGTCACTTTAGAGATGGTGAGCCAGGTTCCTAAAAGTGTCTTAGAAAATCCAACTTAATTAACTTTATTCGGCTACCAAATTATTAGGCCTGCTTAGGACAACTTTTTTCCCATAAGCAATAGAATCAAAGAGCATACACTAAACTTTGATCAGCATTTTCTTCCAATTAATACATGACCAATGGCTAGAGCAAGAGAGACAGACTTCTCTCTTGTGTTAAACAGGCTTTGTCCCCTGCACTTCCACACCGTGTTCATAAACGTCACAGAAATGCATTAAAAACGATGCTACTAGGTGCCATAGAAACACAGAGAAAGAGAGTGTGAGAGATCAATGGCTCAGATTAGCCACCCCAGCTGCTGAAGGAGGTCTTGCGGGCTCCCCTAGTCCCGCAGGTGAGGCAAGAGCTACATTGCCAAGCGGGTGCCCTGGGGTCCTCTTACCGCAGGGCCATTCAAGGTAGTTTTATCATCAGCATAAGCTATTGATTCACATCAGACAAACCAATCCATGTGGCACATGGGCAGGGAACAGCTGCCGCTGGCTAGGCAGCCCATTTACATTTCATTCTCAGCTGACAGAGTCCAGGGTTTCCCAAATATGATTTTTATAGATTCATCATGTGTGACCACACGTACTATTTGGTGTTATTGAAACCTCTGGAAAGGAGTCTCATTTTTAAAGCCCTTAGAAAAAGGCTGCTGTGACAGGTATTATTCTGATTTGGATACAAGCAAAATAAACATCTAGCTAATGTTTGCATTCACTTGGTCATTGCATTGAAGAATAGGCCCTTGTCATGTTCATATATATGTTCATAGGCGGTGTAGTTACAGGGTAATTTGACCCACCTGCTTCAGCAGGTAAGTCCCATTTCACAACTGTGTGATCACAGAGATAAAGATACTTTCAGAAAAGTCTTAAGAGATGATGTAAAGCACAAGTAAGCCTTTAACAGCCCTATTCTGTGGTGCTAACAAATATAAATGATGTAGTTCCTACGTAGGAGAAAAACATAACCACAGCCATTATTTCATTCATTCAATAAATGTGGAGAATGAGTTGACCCAGCCTGAGACTCTGTGCTAACTGTGCAGGGGACACAAGCAGAAAAACTCAATCTAAAACATGACCCGTAGGTATATGGCTGCTAAATAATTACTTGTATTAAGTCAATGCTTAAAGAAGTGGCAAGGCATTATGGGGATTAGAGAACATTCATGATAGTCTGTCTGCCTGTAATCTATCCAGTAGCAAATTTTGTCACTACTCATGTGAAATCTAAGGCCATATTCATCAGGGGCCCATATTTTTTCTCACAATTTTCTATTGCTATTGACAAGGATCTAAATATACTACACCATCCTGGTTCTTAGTCACTTTTTAAGTCTCCAATAAGCATTATTATAAACATTTCCTTCAAACAAAATTTGTCTTCAATCTGAGTTGCCAGAGTACTTTTCATACTCTAAGAAAGATAAATGATAGAAATATTTTGTTATGACTCTTTTCCATGTTGTTATAAATCTATTCCTATTTACCATAAAATGATAGGTTATCAATAGCATCTATTATAATATCTTAACTCAAATAAGCATGTGTGTCTTAGATGTCAGCTTTTATCACTACCAATGATGCAACCATGTAATAGGCATTCAGTGATTATTATAGGAGTTAATTTACTTATCCTTGCTAAATAAATTAGGTTACTTTAATGCTTTTGTAATTAAGTGAAAGAATGATCAGATGAGAAATTAACTTGCTTCTTTGGTTTGCATAATTTGAAATGTTGAACTTGATTAATTTTCTTCCACTGACCAACACAATAACAGCACAATAACATTCATAAGACCCATCCCTGTCCATGCTACAGTAATACAAGCATAGTATTTATTTCATTTTGTTTACACTTGCAAGGTAAAAGAGATAAAATTGTCATAAAAACTCAGAAGTTTACATAAATTTATGTCTTTTTAAACATTTTCCTCTAGAACATAAAAGCACAGAGCATCATGCTGTATTTTATTGCCATTGTAAATTGTTTTTTTTTTAAGATTTCTTTTTTATTTCCCTTCTCCTGTTGCTTTCCACAAGTCTAAGGATCAACCTAAGAATATACAGACAAGCAAATACACCTTCCTCCCACCTCCTGCCTCAAGCAAACTAACTTCATTGTTTTCAGACAGAACACTTCATTTTAGACTGTGAAAAAAAAGATGACATCCTTAAAATTTAAAAAAAACACATAAAATTGTAAACTAAGGCTTTACAAATAATGGTACAAGTACTGTTCCAAATAACAATATGGGGTGTTTTCTGGCTCTGGCATGGATTTTGAGGTAATGTACACATGTGAACTTGCATCTGTCTTTAAGCATGTTCATTCTTCCTTTATTGCGGTAACAGCCACCCGAGATGGAGGAATTTGCATGTTACCTGCAGAAAATGTTCAAGTTGGCTGACTGAAGGCAAGATGACACTCTCTACAAGGATTATTATGATATTTTTGACGGCCTTTGCATTTCCACCTTTCCTATATACAGGGAATATGAGAACATTATTTTCTGTATCATGCTAGAAATTCAGCTCCACTGACGCATCACTTGTTTGGCTCGCTGATGTATCCCAAGCGTCTGCAATGGTGCCTGGCAGGTGATGATGGGCTCAGTGGAGACCAAATGAGCTGGAGCTGGCTATGTTCAGTGACACCGAGTGGCGTTGGAGTCTTCTCAAGGAAGCCTAGTTAAAATATCCACTGACGGGGCACTCTTCAGGCATGATAAATGCCTACAGGTGTTTAGAGAAACTTAGCAACACAAAACAGGAGAGCAAAGAGATAACAGAGTATAACTGTAAACAGGTTATAGACTTGATCCTTTCCCCAATTATTTTGTACACCTATGACACTTATCTCTTTACGTGTCCAGTAGGACAGAAAAACAGAATGGCTTGCCATTTCAGAAATACAAGCCATTGAATCCTAATGTTAAGTTGTCTGAACTTCATAAGTGGAGAAATTGTAAAGAGTGTTAACAGGGAAGTAATATTTATTTGAGTGACAATACAGTACCCTAGATGTCATTGAAAGGACATGTGTAAACTGTGAGATACAATTTTATTCTGGAAATAGAAAAAATTAAATTTAGAAACTAAATATTACTACTAAATTAATTAATTAAATTAATCTAATTTATTCTAAAGTAAATTAATATAAGGCTTGCTTAACACTTAGAGAAAAAAGAAAGATGATTACCAGGAGATATAGATTTATTAAAAGCTATTTATTTATTCACATATTAACTTCTGTTACTGAAGTATAACAAACCTACAGCAAATTGTACAGGCTTTGTGTATGCATCACTATAAAAGTATACTTGTGTAATCACCCAGCAGCCATCGTGAAAAAGAAGGTAACAAAAAAATTACATGACTGTACTTCTTGAATGGAAAGGAACATTGTGTGTCCACATTTGAGTACACTGGGGACAGTATTAAGAGAAGTTAATTTTTGTTCAAAAGTCAGTCAGTTTGTCTATCAAGTCATCCATCTCTCTATCTGTACATCCATCCATCCACTGAACTTGATAATGAATTGCAAAATAAGTCATTAAAATATATGGTTTAGCCCTGGCTGGCAGCACAGTGGATAAGGCACTGGCCTGCGAACCCAAAGGTTGCAGGTTCGATTCCCAGCCAGGGCACGTAACCAGGTTGCAAGCCAGGTCTCCAGCCAGGTCTGTGGCTGGAGGCAGGTGAAAAGCAACCATACATTGATGTCTCTTTCCCTCTCTGTCTCTCTCCCTTCCCCTCTCTAAAAATAATGAAATAAAATCTTAAATAAATTAATTAATTAAATGAAAGCTATTTTTTAAAAATGTGATTTAAATATTGGAATATATATTATCTAGAAATAAACACATACCGATAATGTAGCTCTGTGAAATTATTGGTCAATAATGTATGTATATGCACTTTAATGAAATTAAGTTTAAAATTAAAAACAATTACATAATGCAGAAGCAATGTTTGATATAATAATTAAAAGTTATATGGCTGTATTAAAGTTATGCAAAAATCCCTGGCTGATGGTACAGTGGATAAGGAGCCGGCCTGTGAACCCAAAGGTCACTGGTTCAATTCCCAGCCAGGGCACATAACCAGGTTGCAAGCCAGGTCTCCAGTCAGGTCCATAGCTGGAGGCAGGTGAAAGGCAACCATACATTGCTCTCTCTATGCCTTCCCCTCTCTCTGAAAAATAATAAATAAAATCTTTAAAAAATTAAATTAAAAAAATTATTAAAAAATAATTTAAAAAATTTTAAAATAAATAAAATTATGCAAAAGTTCTGTACAGTATATTAATAAAAGTAAAAAATATTTTCAAGGTAAAAATTCACATCTTGACTAATCTAAATATGCTTAAAATAAATATTTTAGTTAAATGTTCATAATTATAATGTTCAGTTATATTAACTCACTTTATTATAGATTGCATCTATAAAAAATGGAATTGTATATACATATATAAGCACATATATAGTGTTTACCATACGCTGATACTATTTCACATTTTTATGAAGAAAACTAACTCTAATACTGTTTGCTTCCATCTTCTCCTTTCATTTGTTTTTACTTTCAAGCTAATAGCCAAATTTATTCTCTTTACTACTTTTTTCTTTGAAGATTAAAGACATGCCTTGCTTTGTACTGTAGCTGCCTGGGCTGTTGACAGCGCATTAAACTAAAGTCATACAAGCTGTACATTTTAACGCCTTGATTCCAAAGTACAGAGCAGTGCCTTTCCATTCTCCCTATGTAAGAGCGCTGCATTTCTGAAACATGTTGAAATAGATATACAACAGGTTCATAAGACTCTCTTGGCCTTGTGTCTTTTTTAAAAAAACACTGAAGTCAACTAAGCTCATTAAAGTCTTCTTTTCAGTTGGGACTTCTAGAAAAACTTAGGTACACACAGAGCACGCAATGCTGAAGTAACTTTGAGAATATATAATCTATAAATCCATAATTTTAAAGAAGCCATTGGGTACACAGACTTTAAGATGCATTTGTAACACAAGCACTTCTCACTCCATATCCTGGATTCCCTACCTCACAGAAGCTTATAGGTCAAGATAGTTGTCTTTTAAAAAGTCCCTCATTATACTGTAGAGCAAGTAGCTTGCTTCCTGATGTGTCACTTACTGCACTTTACCAGTGTTTTATCTGGAAACATAATCAGCAATAGAAAAACAGTGAAATTGGAAACATTTTTCTATGCGCCTAAAGGAGGACATATTTCAAAAATGGAAATCGTTTCAGAATACTTCATCAAGCTCTCCGTTTTAAGGCTGCCAAAGGTTACCTCCTTAACTTGAAAGCCTGTGACTGTGTGCAGCCGTGAGAAACACTGGTGGTTTTGTGGTCAGGTTGCTTACTCAGATCTGAACAAAACAGTGTGTTTTCTCACCTCTCTTCCACTTAAACTCTCTCCACTAAGAATAAATTGCATTGGTCGTTATGTGCATGTTTTTCATTTGGAAGCAGCCTACATCAATTCAAAAGTGTTAAATTTTTATGTTTTGGCACTACACAGATAAAAATTTAAATAAGTGTATAAAGTAAGCTGTTTGTTTTTCATGTTGATGAAGTGCTAAGAAAATTTGACATAAATAGCAGCACATGTAAACACAAATGTAACAAGACTACATTATAATAGCATATTTTCCGAAGCAATTGAAATAGATATTTTCTAAATGCTCAAATGAGAGGCTTGAGGAAAATAAACTAAATATTTTGCAAAGAATGATCAAAGCAGCAAGACTTTCTCTTTTCATTTATATTTATTAAATGAATCAAATGACAATGATATGAAACTATTGAACACTAAGCGGAATTCACGATGTGTTAATTGCCACATGTTCTTTTTGGCTTTGAAATTTCATTCAGAGGCAGTATGATTTTGCAATTTAAGAAGGGTAAAAGGATTTTATCCACCATCTATTGATGGATAGCTGCATCCATATCTTAGCAATTGTAAATAATGTTGCAATGAACACAGGGGTGCTTATGGTCTTTCAAATCAGCATTTTGGTTTGGTCAGGTATATTCTCAGAATGGGATCCTTGGGTTGAAAAGCAGATACGTTTTTCATTTTTTGAGGTGTCTCCTTACTGTTTCCCACAGTGGCTGTGCTGGTCTTCATTCCCACCAGCAGTGTACGAGGATTCCCCTTTCTCCCTATCCTCACCAGCAGTTGTCGTTTATTGATTTGTTAATGATGGCCGTTCTGGCTGGTGTGAGATGATACCTCATTGTTTCAATTTGCACCTCTCTGAGGATTAGTTGAGGACCTTTTCATGTGTCCATTGGCTGAAACGCAGGTCAATTCCTGTCCTTGACAGCCATAACCTTTCCTGGAAGGTCATGGGCATGTATGTCAAGGTCCGTTTGAATGGGGTTTCTATCTTTTTTAGTATAACTGCTATAATTTCTTTCATTCAAGTATTCTGCCATCACATTACTTCCCCTAAGATGCCTTCTTCATGGTGATGACAATTTTCTAAAATTGAGCATTGGTGATGGTTTCATGACTCCAAATACACTAAAAACCATAAACTATACACTTGTATTTCAAAAGGATGAATTTTTGATATGTGAATGTATATCCCCACTTCATTACCCTCCTTTTTAAACAAAATATTTGCCAGAAGTTTTTCTTGTTTTTGTTTTCTTTTTAGATAAAATTCAACATTCTGTGTACTTCTCTCAACTGTCTGATGTGGCCTTTTCATTTTCTGTAAGTACTGCATGCTGTTTCTTAAACTCCTTTATGGCTTCTTGATCAAATGTACTGTTTTTAACATTCTTGGTTCTCAAAACAATAGACACTTCTATTTTCATTTCCATTTATTAAATTAACCAAATGGCATGGTGAGAAGATACTGAACACTTAGTTGAATTTAGAATAGATTAATTGCCACATGTTTTTGGCTCTGAAGTTTCATTTAGAGAGACATTTTTTGGTTGTATAATTTAGAAAGAAAGTCATAGTCTTCTAATTTCATCAGTATCTTGATATTCATATGTAATTCTGTATTAATTCATTCTACTCAGCTCAATTTATAAATATTTACAAAATATTTCCAAGTTACACCAGTTTACATTTATATTTCCTTAATATCATCTGCAACAATCCATTACCTGTATAAATTAATTTTAATAAACTATAATTTATGGTCATTAAAAATAAATTTAATAAACACAAGGAATTAAACTGTTTCTTTCTTTTCTTTTCAATGATTATTGCCTAGAATCTTTTAGATAAGGGGGAGTTTGCCCCAAGTCAAAATCCCAAGTATAACTTTTCAGGCTCCATGACGGGTGATACCTCATGGGGAAACCTGACCCCCACCCAGGCAGGAGCTCAGCCAGAGAACTGCCCTTCCACAATGTGTTTGTGGTCCAGGCCTCGGGCCCTCCTGGCCTAGGATACTCTCACATCATCTGTGTCTGCCCTCCAACCTCAGCTGCCTCCATCAGCCTCCTTCTTGGAGGCATTTGACCAGACCCGTGATACCATCCCTGCACTATTCCAAGGAGAGAAATGGAGAGGTGGAGCAGAACCTTTCCTGAGGTTAGCCTCTTGCTTATGCTATGACAGTGATCACAACTTGATGGCGAACCTACACAGCTCTTTGTTCTCAGCAACATCAGTCACAATAGCCAAGTGCTGGAAACAGCCTAAGCACCATCACTAGATGTATGGATCAAAAAACTGTGGTACTTTTACACAGTGGAATACTACACAGCAGGAAGAAAGAAGGAACTCCTACCTTTTATGACAGCATGGATGAAACTGGAGACTATAACACTTAGTGAAATAAGCCAGGCGGCAAAAGGAAAATACAATTATCATCTCACCCAATACAGGAAACTAATGAACAGAATAAAGAGATGAGCGAAATGCAACCATGTTGAAAAGATAGGAAAATAAGGAGCAGAATAACAGTGACCAGAGAGGAGGGGGGAAGTGGGGGTAGAGTTTAGTCAAGAAACTATTATGGATGACCCATGGACATGGACAAAGAGGGTTGACTCTGGGAGAGGGGAGAGGGTGGGTGGGGCAGGGGTGAGCAATGGGAAACAATGAAACAATTGTAATACAACAACAGTTAATCAATTAAATTAATAATGAAAACAAAAAGTACAATAAAAAAAAGACTTGACTCTCCAAAAAACAACCGTTCCATGTCCACTTGTGGCTTTAATCTGTTCTTCTGAGCAGGAACTTGGCTCTCTCCAGCTCAGCTCAGCTCTGCTCTGGACACAGAGCATCTCTCTGTAGGTTCATTTGACTTCCCAGAGTTCCACCAGCAGCCACTGGTACCAACCAGATCCAAAGTAAATAATTTCTAAGTCAATGAAGAGATGTTTGCTGTTCTCTAACATTCTCCTTGTGCTGATCTTTCCTGGATATTTTATTTTTATTACCTATGTGTGTGTGTGTGTGTGTGTGTGTGTGTGTGTGTATGTATGTATGTGTGTGTATATATATATATATAATTATATAATATATAATTATAATGCTGATGAGAATAATTTAGAAATTTCTTTCCCTGCCAAAACATGGATCTATTCTTCTCAACTATGCTACTTTAATTTAATTCATATTGAGGTTTTTATGAAATGTACTTATATTGATAACCATTACATTTTATTTTACAATTTTCAAAGCTCTTATTACTTTAGAAAGCTAACACTTGCTCAAGTAATCCACATTATATCCATTTATGTTTGATGATGATTTTACTAGTCGTGTAATATTGTTTGGGTTTGGGTTTCTTATACAAAATATATTAGTGCACTCCATTTCTTAATTTCTTTAGAAATGTGTTGAACTCAAGTGTTGTAGACCTATCTTCAAGTGTGATCTAGCAATGGAAATTAAAAAGTTTATCTAAGAATCCCAGTGATAACATTCTCTAAAATGCTTTAAAATACCTATCAATTTTGGCATCATTCATAATGGAAAGTATTTTAAAGTTAGTGGTTCCAATGGCTTATCAAGGGAAATAAAGTTTGAAGTGTCTTTAGTTTAACACTTCAAGTTGAAACCTGAAAGATACATCAATCTGTGCAATGCTTTGATAATATGTCCAAATGCAACAAGAAACAGAATGTTAATAACTGCAAAGAAAGCCTTTCAAAGATCCTTTCAATGTTGTCTTTAGTTCAACATGGCAAGTGCTAAATAAAATCTTTGTGTCAAGCAAAATATATGCTGTCACCCACTTACTCAGTTATTCTATGAACTGTGCAACATTTATCCAAAACAGACATCAGTTTACATACGCACACACTCACAGAGGATCTTTAAAAACTCACAGTAGTTTAATTTACATCTGCTCTCAAACAATTTGAAGTCTTTAAATTTTGCTTCTTCTAATCCAAGTACTTAAGACATTGTGGAACACTGAGATGTGTACCTCGTATCTGGTGCAACTTCCCAGCCAGCTGAAAAAGAAACCCTGTTTTCAGGAAGTTTCTTTTCGAACACCTGTTTGGCAAGAGTTAAGACAAGTTATCTTTTCTCTAGTTTATTTGATGGAAGCAGTTTTTGCATATCTATGAGGGGTAAGAGCACCATTACTAATTAGAATTACATCATCATGTGTCATCCTGTTTTCACTATGCTTTTCCTATTATGAAAAAAGTTAACACTAAATTTGCTTTGTTTCTGATAAAGAGTGCTCTGTTTTTATTACATATTAGTCTCATAAAATGAAACCATCAAAGACATGTAAAAATATAGCCATAATCTTTATCACTGTATAATTGCTTATTCAACAGCAATCCTCATCAAATCAACTATTCTAAGGGTGGTAAAAGTGTTTCTCTTTATGTTTCTCAGTGTTGCACTTTGAATGATGTTAAAACATTGATTTTTAAAGGTTGAATTCAGAAAATAGTTACTTTAAATTAAAAAGAATATTCAATTGCATACCAAATCTTGATATCAGAAATAATTACAAATAGAACATTTGTGCAAGGTTCATATATCAAATACATTAGATTAGCTTAAAACTGAAACATGTGATAAGCTATATTTTGGGTTATAAGCTATAATATGTGTTAAATTTTATGTTTTATTCATCCTAATTTTAAAAATATAAGTCAAAGATAGAAATAAATATTAACTTGTTAATATTTATTCATACGTATATATTCTTGTTAATATTCCAGTTATACAAATTTAAGTCCACCTTAGTATTTATTAAGTATGATGCATTACATATAGGAAAAAACATGCATTTGGATATTCAAATCTCATATTTTCCCCTTGGCTAAGTGTTCCTTTAAGTATGTTACCTAATATCTCCCTGACTCAGTTTCCTCCCCTGCAGCTTTCCTTAAACCAGCTGGTACATTTGAAACTCGGGCAGATAAAATGACTGCCTCTGTTCATTTATGCAGGTACATTCTGGGAATAACAACCTACAGTACTTAGACGTCAGATTCCTTGTTTCAATACCTATGATTAAGAATAGTGTTGATTCCCAGCCAGGGCGCATAACCTGGTTGCAAGCCAGGTTCTGTAGCGGGAAGAAGGTGGAAAGCAACTATACGTTGATGCCTCTCTGCCTCTCTCCCTTCCCCTCTCACTAAAAATAATAATAAATAAAATATTTTTAAGAATAGCGTATGATTATGTGCACTGAACACAACGAAATAAACTTTCACCCAGTAAATGCCTTATCTGTAATTATACTACTGAAGACACTTATCCTTATGTTGACTCAATGCAGAGGGGCATCCCCACCAACTTGTCCCAAAACAAACTGCAGCCTATGAACCATCTATAGTTCCAACGTAAAAACACAAAACCTTGGGGAAAATATCTTTCACTGAGTTTTCAATATTCTTTTCAGGTCCTGCTACTAAATATATTATTAATATACACTCTCAAAAAGTAATGCACATTAAGTCCACAATTAGAAGCATGCTATTTATAATAAATGGCATGTATATCATTTATATGTAGATGTAAATTGATAGGTAAATGATATGTAAAAGAAAATGTGTTTTAGTAACATATGACAGGTTCCTAACTAAATACAGGCCACATAGTCTTCTACAGCAGGATTCTGAATTTTAGGGTCAAGTAACTCATGATGAGATAGGAACCCAAGCATTGAGGGTGGAGAAAGAAGAAGTAGAGAGTGAATACATGACTATGTAGTTATGATTTATGGAAGAGATGACCAGTGACATGAAAAGGGCACACACATGCATTAACACTACTGTCAAATAAAAATAATAGGTCCACATAGAACTACTAGTGTTTGTAACAATGAACAGCAATGTGGAGCATTGACTGCAATGTACATGGGAAAGGTTGGTGTTATAAATTCCCCCACTCTACCTAGTCAGGCACATTAAAATAGACAATGTGAACAACTTAGGTAAAGCGTAAAAATTGTAAATTAAATTTTCATCCAAAGTGAGTTGTTTCTTCAATTTTTGCTATATGAGTTTACCAAAAATAAAACTGATTTTTTTCTTAAACTTTTCCATAAGAACAAAGTCTTACTTAACATTCATTTTTTCTAAATGAACTTATTTCTTGTATAATAACACATTAATGGTAGGATATTCTAATTAAGGGGAACCAAAGTAAAAATAAAAGCAATTTTGAACATTTACTATTACACATAGTGGTTTATAAAAGTCAGAATTAATACACAGTTAATGAGACCACTAAACCAAACTACACCCTCCTGATTTTAATGGTTTTGTCAAGAAACAGGAAGTAATAGAACTAATTAAATTTGAGTCCAGGATAGCTTGGGTGATTTCATGTATTTTACTGTGTGGATGCACAGTTAAATTCCAGTGCTAAATACAATGTTATTTTACTTAAACAAAAAGAGACTCCTAGATACAGAGACCAAGATGTGCATACCAGAAAGGAGAAATGGGATGGGTGAAAAGGAAAAGGGAAATACCCTCAATAATATTATGATAAGTTTACACAGTGACAGATGATTATTAGAGTTAACAGGGTGATTGAAAAGCATAAAAGTGTTGGATCACTATATTGTACACCTGAAAGTAATGTAAACCACACAAGATTGTATACCAACTATACTTAAATAAAAATAAAAAGTTTGTAGACTCCAGATACACAGAATCTGATTCGGTAGATTCAGAGTGGTTCTTGGGACACAGTAAAAGGTCTGACAGCCAGTTTGGATGATCTACATCTAGAAATCATAAATGTACTAGCTGGCTGTGCATGCAGTAAAAATGTTTCTCATCTTCTGGATATTAATGAATGTTTTCTGTTATGAACAGACAACATTTTTATTTTGTTTAGTTTGTCTTTGCTTTTGTTTCTAAGGAAGGTTCATTAAAAAATGATGCAAAAAATCTGTCATCCAATGGTAAGTTCAGAGCTATAATAAAAAATTAACACAAACTGATTTTAAAAATTAACACATATTGTGAGGACTAGAGTCATCAGGCCTTAGACTCTGAATAAAATTTAGAAAAGTTAAATAAGAATTTTAAAAGATGATTAACATTTTGGAATGTGAAAATCAAGCAAGAAGAAAATGACCCATTATTTACTTTTTAAATAAAAAAATACGGAAGAAAATGTAAATAGTCTTCAAGCGTGATGGAGATGGGAGGTTGAGCCTTTAGTCTGAGTCTTAATTTTCCTCTCTTAAGAATTAGTAGAACTGGAATGTGTAATCAATAGAATGTAAACCATTGCAGGTAGGAAGTTTGTTTTTAATTTCTGTTGCTCCAGAGCCCAATGTAAAGTACATAATACATAGTATTTCCTTAACACTTATTAAATAATGAAACTATATGTTGCAGCACTTAAAATACATAGTTCCATATTTAGCTAATGTGGAATAAAGAGAAAAATATATTTGTTATACATTTTGAAAAATTTGTTTCTAGTTTTGTCTCTTTTAAGAGAGGATAATAACATTGTTATTTTTGGCACTATAAGAGATGCAAATATACAATTAATATGATGTATTTATCCAAATTATTTTGCCATCCTTTCTCTGAAAGTTGAAATATAAGCATTTGAAGAATTAATAAATTTATCAGCTCTGTAGATTTATTGAGCTAGTCAAAAACTTGAATGTCATTATCAACATTTAAATATACATTCACAAAAGTTGTTTGGATAAGATGTTCAACACAAAACATTCAGTTTTTTCCAAATATTAAATTTTATTAAATAAATCATTCTTTAAAAAGAAGATTTTATTTATTATTTTTAGAGAGAGGGGAAGTGAGAGAGGCAGAGAAGGACAGAGTCGTCAATGTATGGTTGCCTTTCACCTTCCTCCAGCTACAGACCCGGCTGGAGACCTGGCTTGCAACTTGGTTATGTGCCCTGGCTGGGAATCGAAGCAGAGCCCCTTGGGATCATGGGCCAGCTCCTTATCCACTGTGCCACCAGCCAGGGCTAAATAACTCATTCTTTTATGCATAATTTTTCCATTGTCTGGGCAAACGAGAGTAATTTAATTTGATGTGTAAGCCTGTGAAGAAGCTGAAGGACACAAAACCCCCACATGCCCCACTGGGTGGCCACAGGAGTTCTTGAATTCTTCCCAATGGCATCATTGTTTACATTCTGTTTTAAAAACTATGCATGTTACCAAGGCTAATTACTATGACCCACTCAAGGAATAACATGTATTGGTTTACTTTTTGGTCCACTGGTCCTTATTTCTTACCTGACAGGCCAGAAAGAGGAAGAAAAAGTTGAGGAACAGTGACACAGCTCATTGCAGGAGGAAGAAGTGGGTGGCATCACTGCTAGAGGATCATTGAAGATAGTGATCACCCCTTTCCCTTGCTGTCCAGGGCAAGCAAGAGTCCTACCCATTTCTACACACTGGTGTGCTGGCAGATGCTTCACGATCTGGCTGTCTGAAAGGTAACCCCTGACTTGTATGTTGGCCAATTTCTGTGGTAAAAGTATTTCCACTCTTTTTCCATGTTAACTGTTGTCAGGCAAATTCACTTAATTTATGGACTGCCTTCCTACAGACTTATTAGTTAGTATCTGCTTTTCATGTTATGGTACAAATGTTAAGCTCCAGGGCGGCATGGTAGAGATAAAAGAATAAAATTTCACTGTTGCAAAATAGAGTTCCAACTAAGCGATCATACATGTACATTATTATTTTACAGTAATGTTACCTTGAAGGTAACAGTAAAAGGCAAACAATTTTCAAAAAAATACCCTGCATAACCAGAAGTGCCTGAAGGAGATGGTAAGAAATGCACACACACACACACACACACACACACAGACACACACACTACTCTATAGAATTCCCTATATATTAACTATAATAAATTAATAAATGTTGTCATTCAAGGAAAAATGTTAGAAAGAAAAATCAAACAATTATTGACCTAAGAACTTGTAGGACATTTTTAGCTGGGAGCAAATACATAATACAGAGATATAAATCTCTGCAAAAGAATGTACCTTGGAAGTAAAATGTGCCAATGGCAATTTACTACTCAATATAAAATGTTGCAGTGTGCTTTATTTATGTAACAAATGTCATCTAAAAAGTTTAGATTTTTGTGAAAGAAATCAGAAAAGAACAAAGAAGATAGGATGATATCTTTGGAGTTCAACATGCTTTATTACCTTTCTCTAAAAATACAATAGGGTCCCTTTGACTGTCTCAACAACAAAAAAAAATCAACACTATCCAGGAGGAAATAGATGGAGACTTTGAAAAAAAATACAAACCACTAGCCTAACTACTTGCTTTGTTACTCTGGAAAATTATCTAACACCTCTAAAGTTCCATTGATTTAATTGCAGAATATGGACAATAATAACAATTACTATGTGATCTCTTTTTAAGTTATGATAATAATTTTTAAAATTTTCCCATTAAAATTGCCAGCAATACAAGACCCAGACACTATTTTGCCATTTTTAACCGATGAAAATCTAGGACACAAAGAAGCTAATCAATTACTATCAATGAATCTATTATCAATTTTTTATTGAAAGTCATAGGTAACAAATGGCATAGAAGGGATTGATTGAACTGAGGCACCTGACTCCCAGGTTCACGCTCTGAACCCCTTCATGTACTTGATAATATTTTCTAGAGAATTAAATAAATACAAAATGCTAGCATTGTGCTTAGTATCTAGCGGAGATTAATAACTCTTAAATCCATTCCTATATTTCTAAACAATCTATGCTGACAAATAATAGCTTTTATTTTATTTAAAATAATCATCATAAATATTCTGTTGTCCATTGTTTATCCTGTTCATGAGCTTTCTTGTGTCTAGGGGTGGAGAAAAATACAGAAACTTGGCAGGGAGGGAAGGAGAGAGAGAGAGAGAGAGAAAGAGAGAGAGAGAGAAGAAATCTCCCAGTTGAACTTACATAAGTAGCAGGCTCTGTCCTTCAGCACCAAGCCAGCTATTAAAGTAAAAAGTGCGCACTGGATACACATCAATCTTCACTGCCGTCCACAAACTATGATTGAGTAATGGGGGAGTATTTGCATAGAGCGCGATATTCCATCATTGCCCTGTCAGCCCTCAGTGCTGACTAAGTGAATTTTGTTACTCACTGATTAACTTGAAATAAAGAGGACAAACATTTCCATCAGTGCATATCAGAGCTTTCTGGTTCGAGTTAGAAGTTGGTGTCAGGCCACAACTATACTTGGAGGTAGTTCCAGAGCAATTTCAATTTGTCAGTACAATTAGTTGCTCTGCTTTTTCAGGCTTGGGACTTGATGTACAAAATTACTTTGCTTAAACACAACTGAGTGATGACCTGTTTTCATGATCCTTTTATAGTAACTAAGTTCTCAAAATAATTACCAAAGAATTTATATGTTGTGTTTTTTGGAGGTAGCAGAAACAGAAATCACACCATCAATGATCTGTATATTTGCTAACATCAGCGAACAAAAGATAAATCACAAAAATATTATCTTAGTAAAAAAGAAGCTATTTTCTTCTACACTCTTCCCAAATGTCTTCTTATAGTATATGGTTTATATACCTATTTTGAAAGTAAAAAAGGATCATAGGAAGAGATATTTCTGAGATGGAAAGTGGGTTTACACAGACTCTTATCATTAAAAGGTCTATATTTCACACAAAATAATATGCCTAAATTCATTAGGAAGTTGAGAATATTTGTCCAAAATGTAGAGTAATAGCATACTCCATGATCTCACTAAATCAAAGCCATGTGTAATATCTTTTGAAAATTTATCTTCTAGAAAAAGTCACTTAATTACTTTGGATTTTGGTACTCTCTCCACCTTTTAAATCAAATGGAAAATCCTTCTCTCTATTATTGGAAATAGCACAACCAAAGTGTTTGCCAGTTATTAGGAACCACATAAAGTAATAAAAAGGGGTTGTAGAGACCATCTGATGATTAGGCAGTTGTTCAGTTTTCACAACTGTATTCTCAACGTGTCTTCACTGAATGAAGACACCTGGTTTATGAAGACAAATGGGAGCTGACCAATGAGACCAATGTGAACAATAAACCAGAAATGATAATAACCATGAGGAAAAAAAGAGAGAGAGCATCTCCTTATCTGAAGGTGGCAATTATACTTGGTGCTTGCCAGTTGCTGGAAGAATTCACATTCAGCCTGGTCATTTTGGGATAAGTTGATCAATACTTCTTTTATTAATAAGATAATATGTTAGACTGGTGTTAACATAGTTTTAAATGTACTACTGGGACTTAAAATAATTTTAACTTAGGTAGACATAACAACTCCCAAAAGGTCAAGAGGAAAAGGCATCTATTCAATATACATCCAATTTTAATTTTGAGAATTCCCTGTAAATAGCAGCTGAAGTATAACAGGAAATAAAAATTCCAGCCTAAACTCAACATGTGACATATTCTTATTTTTCTTAAAAAGAAAGGCATACTTAATATTTAATTATAAACAATAAAAGTAGGTTTCATTTAATACAAGGGCACAAAAACCAAAAATTACCATTGGATAATCCGTATCTTTTTTATTTTTTAAAATAACCTCTTCTTTATTTATTTATTTTATGATTTTTATTTATTATTTCCAGAGAGAGGGGAAGCAAGAGAGACAGAGAGGGAGAGAGACATCAGTGTATGGTTGCCCTTCATCTGCCTCCAGCTACAGATCTGGCTGGAGACCTGGCTTGCAACCTGGTGCCCTGACTGGGGAATTGAACCAGTGACCTTTGGGTTCGCAGACTGGTGCCTATCCACTGAGTGTTTCCATTTTGCTTAATGTTTATAATGAGCTTTGTTTTGTTTTGTTCTTTTTCCAAATCTCTATCTTATTTTCCAAAATTATCTTTCATAGTTTTATTTATGGATTTTCCATATTGATTTTTTTATTGTGCTCAATGTATAAAATTACATTTGTTGATATGGGAAAACAATTAAAAGTTGTCTTACCAAAGGTACATTTTTAAATATCTGGATTTCAAAGAAAATTTTTTCTCCTATATGATAAATATGATAAAATAATATCACTCATCTGAAAATTAAATGTAGTACAAATAGTTCTGATCATTTTTCACTTGTCAATGAGCCATTAGACACTACATTATATTATTAGAGTCTGTTGTTGTTATTCTATGATACATAAGACACCTAATAATTCTTTTTTTGCAGTTGACAATATCATCATTCTCTGAAACAAATGACAATTGTACTTTTTTGGCAAAGAGTATATCCTAATCATACTTACCTTTACTCATATCTTTCATTAGTGCATCTCTCCTCTGCATTGTATTGGTACAACATAGGAAAAGAATAATCTAATGTTTATTAAGCATAATTTGAAGGAAAATAGAGGAAAATCACACATTTTTACACAATCTAAAAATCAGTCACTCTTTCATTGTTTTTCTTTCGTAGTCTTCTAAAACATTGTAGAAAACTCCAAAATAGTTAAGTACAAGGTTCAGGGCAGTCACATAAAGGAACGGGACTTAGGAACAGTAAAGGGGAGGCACATCAACTCTGCCTTGACACCTGCAAACAGGTGAGGAAAACACCCTACAGGTGAGGAAAACACCCTGCAAGTAAGAAAGAGTATGAAATACTGGGGCTTAACTAATAGAGTATGAGGCTACTGTAATTACTTCCATTTGTTCTATGTGTTATGTGCCAGGTAGGGTATTGTACTAACCAAGACTTAACCTTGGAAAGGGTAGAAGAATGGAGACTCATACTTGCCAAGGGAAGAAAATTGGACTCTCTTCCTTGGTCTAAGCTATGCTGTTGATGGAATCTTAATAGAGAGGTGGCATGATCAGACTGTTGCTTTAGTTATATTACTTTAATAGTAACTAAGGTGATTAATTGGTTGAGTATGAAGAAGGAGTGGAAATAGTGAAAATTGGTAACAGTGAGACAATGTGGATGGCTGTTACAATAGCTCAGTGTACCAGTTTATGGGGACCTAAACTCAGATAAGAACAGTAAGAAAGGTGATAAGAACATTTACCTCTGTCATTAATAATTAGAATGTATCCAAAGACCATCGAATATGTAAGAGTCAATGACCAACTGAACTTAGGAAAAAAAAACAGTGTAAGAAGGTAGGAAGAAAGATAGCATAAGAAGAATCTTCCATTTCTAACTTAAAAGATGATGATACCATAACCAGAATGAAGAATGCCAGCAAAAATTTAGGCAGGAGAGGAACAGGATGAGTAAATATGTACATACACATACACTCCAAAATGTACAGGAATATGTGGAGATTTGTATCTGATCATAAGAAGTACATTTTTTCCAAAGGTAGATATTTCTATCATGAAAGAAGCTATATGAATCTGGAATTTCCTTGGGTATGAGAAAAATTCATGGAGAAAACCTACAAACCAAAATCCATCTAACTGGCAAACTGAGAAAGATCCCACTACCAAAGAAACAAAGAACAATCTCAGGTAGAGGGAAGGAGTGGACTAGAATTTTGTAATATTGCAGCCAAAAAGAAAGACAATATTAGAAGGAATGGAGTAATGCACAATGCCAAATATAACAGAGATCAATAAAATAATGTTTAAAAATGTACCCAAAGTGACTGGCAATATTCCACATTTTTGGCTACAGCAGCAGGAGCAGGTCCAGCAGGCGATGCGGAAGGAAACCAGGATGCAATGGAAGGGGTGGGGAATGGAACACTATGAGAGAGAAACCATGAAGCAAGCTACTTGTTGGAAAAGCTTGGTTTTGAAGTGAAGGAACAGGTAAAACAGACGTAAAATTTCACAAAAGGCCATGGGCATGTCCTATGAGAATGGAAGGAACAAATTGGAATAGAGGAAGTTGGAGAAAAGAAAACCAATGAATCATAAAGTAAAGACTTCTAAATGACAACTTAGAAGTCAAAGCCTTGAACAAAATAAGGAATAGTTATCCAATCGAGGCAGGACAAAATTAGTTAAACACAAATATGTAGAGGCAATTATAGTTTAAGACAGTAGAGAGAAACTGAATGTTGTATATCATATAGGCAAAAGACAAAACAGAATTCCAGAAGTAGCCTCCTTTGTCTTCCTGTTATATTACAGATATTATTTTATCTCTCTTGTTTCTAAATTATAATTAAAAGCTAATGAAAAGCAGGTTGGCTTGGGATCACCAGCTCTCTGTTCAGATTCTCTTTCCAGTGGAACATACATGTTCACTCAGTCTTTCCTTCTATCTTTTCAACGTCCTCAATATGTCCTCAGTCTAAAGTTCCCTAGACGGTCTGTTGCAGACATCTGCTGCTGGGCAGTCCTGAATGCAGCAGCTGTTGATGAGTACCTGCCTCCCTCCCTCTCTCTCTCTCTTTCTCTTCCTCTTTTAATGCTTATAGGGGATAATGCCAAGATGAAGTGTGGAATAAATATCTTGGGACCAATAACACTGGATGCTTGGACATATGAATCCAAGTTATAAGCTTGTTTCTTGATTAAAAAAATAGACCTCAAAACCGGGTGAGATGTTATAAATTGAAGACACATGCCTGAAAATGAAGCTGGACATCTGACATTTAAGAAGGCACTAGACCCATATCGAGATACATCACTGTGATGGAATATCAAGGCCATCAAAGAGTTTTAACTCCAAGTTTTCTAGTAAAAACTTTTTATCTTCTTTTTATCTTCTTTCTCTATTTTTTTTTTTTAGTTTGGGAAATAAAAGTCAGGATTTTGTCATTGCTCTAAAAAGTTAAAAAATTTGTGTTGGAAAGTACTCAGCATATGCTATGCCATGTGACACCACAGACAGATCCTTGTTAAAGTTTGGTACCTATCTAGAATATTACATCAATATGCTTTTTTGTATCTACTTTATACAAAAGAAGTTTCAGAAAAAGCTATACATGGCTTTCTGTGTTTTTACACTTTGTTAGAGTGGACTATCACCTAAGACTTCAGTAATTGTAGCAAAAGTGACTTTGTCTAATATTTATTTAATAATTATTTTATTTATTTAATAATAATTCCTTATTATGAACCTAATAAGAAATACGTGCTTGTGCATGAGAAGCTATACAAAGATAATTTTATGGTCTTGATATAATTAGAATTAAATTTCCAGATGTTGATGTAAAAATGCCTTTTAATTAACCCATATATAATGATAGAGAAAATAAAATATTAATAATCATAAACAAAAAATACTTGAGGTAAAATTTATAAGAATCTATATCACATTTTAAAGTAAACTATGGTTTATTATTAGCATACGTTTATAAGTTAAGTCAACTATGGAAAATAGATATAAATTAATCAAATAGAAAGGTTTATTTTGAATTCACTGGTTACATCTCAGATTTGGAACTTCATATGTATACAGTTTTTATAAAGATGATTGTATTAACAAAATCCTATTTCAGATGCTATATGTTTATTAGATGCACTATCAGCTGCTAAGCTGAAATCAAAATTTATGTGATAACAGTACAAATGCTATAATTCGTTATCACACATCAGTTATTTTATTCCTCGGAACTTTTATAAAATTAGGAAGAGCAATTATCCAAGACTAAAGATGATTTACTTGGTTGAAGTCACACTTTACTAGGTATGTACCAACCAAAGATCAAGGCTAAGGTATCTTCTGTGTTTTCTCGGACATGTCCCTGGTCATCAGGATTTTGTTGAGCACTTGGAGCTTTGTCCAGCTTTAACAGTAAACATTGTGCATTGAGTTGATAGGCAGATACGAGTCTAATCCTAGTTTTCTTTTTCTTTGCCTTATTTTGTAGGTATCTATTTTGTGGAAGAGGTTGTTAATAGTTTCCTTACTCCTCATTCACAAAAACAAATCCCTTAAGGGCAGGAACACGATTTAGAAACTTTTGATTCATGTAGTCTGATCAAATCACAAGGTTCTGCAGTCAGTTAAGTTTAAGTCCATTCCTTTTAATTTTTCTTTTAAAATAACAGGTTTGATTTTTTTTTTTTTAAGATTTTATTTCATTATTCTTAGAAAGAGGGGAAGGGAGAAGGCAGAGAGGGAGAGAGACATCAATGTATGGTTGTGTTTCACCTGCCTCCAGCCACAGACCTGACTGGAGACCTGGCTTGCAACCTGGTTATGTGCCCTGGCTGGGGAATCAAACCTGCGACAGGTTTGATGAACAAAAAAAAAATTTTGTTCTGTTTTTTTCTCCCTTTCCCTACCTCCACCCAGCCCCACCCTTTCCTTTTAAATGAGTAAAGTTGACCTTTTGAACTGCCAACAAACACTGTATTAAATAATTTTTAAATTGTGGGCACCTCTGGGTAGTATTGATGCAGAAATGAGTAACTGAAACTACTTCTCTGAAGAAACTTAGTTATGGGAGGTACGCCAGAAAATAAAAACATATAGTAAGTATTACCAGCATTGAGATAAACATATAAAATACGTGCTGGGAAAACAGGAGGAACTGTCTCATTTTTGTGCAGAACAAAGTGGATTTCTTTGAGGAAACGACTCTTATCCTGAGACTCAAAGGATGAGTAGGAGCTCATTAAATGAACCAAGGTTGTGCAGACAAGGAAAAAGCTTGTGTAAGTTACAGACATGTGAAGCAAGACGCAGATGGCATGAAGGTGGTATAAAATATACAGACTAAATAATAGTTCAGAACCAGATGATGATGACCTCTTCCTGACTTGTAGAGGTGTTTGAAGGTAGTCTCATACCTCTATCTCCTGTTCCAACATAGCTGTTCCCTGCCCCCTATTCCCCCTAACGGTGTCTAAACAGTAAGTTTGTGGGATTGTAATAGCTGTTACCAGGATAAAAGAGATCCTGGCATGTAATATATATGATGGACTTACTCTATAATATTCATATCTACCATTCCCAATCAGGCTATCTTCTAACACACACAACACAATATCACACTCCTAACTCCTACAGGTCTTTTTATGCCATCAGCCTACTTCAATATGAAACAAACTTCTATTGTGCATATCATTTTTATATATAATGTGCCATCAGTGAAAGGTGGAGAGTAGTAATGAGCAAGAAGAAAAAGCCTGACAATTGCTATATTTAGGCAAGACAAGAGAGAGAAGGCATAGTAGGTAAGGGACTTACAGAAATAAAAAATAACCAAGAGAGAAGAGAGGAATTTAGGTATACAAAGGACATTTGACTATACTACATCCTTTGTTTCTGACACAACTAAGGATGAGAGGAGAGCACACTACAAAATAATGTCATGGAAACTTACGGAAACTTAGAACAGCATCCTAAGAGCTTTAAAGAGTTGAATCATCCTATCAGATTTGGAAATATAAATGGATAATAGTGATACTTGTGCCTAAACATCCTGAAAACAGCAACTGATTATAATATAAAATTTTGTGTTTTTCATCTCTGGATATTAGAAAACTTTGGGCAATTCTCTGTGGAGGTTGCTTGTCTAGGAAGCAGACTCGAAGCAGAGCTTAGTTTCCAGCATCTTCCTTGAGATCAACCCCAGACAAAGGGAACGAGGCCAGAGTGACATTATTCTCTGCAGTCAAGGCAATCCAGAAAGACTCTGACAAGTGGATGGATTTTGCTGCAATACTTCTAAAAGCTGTAGAAACAAATGATTCCTTGAAGGGACACCATTCTCAGCTCATTATCCTCTACAAATCTGTTCTTTAGTTGAAGAGTTACTCACCCAGCAGTTGTATCTTCTACAAAGTAAGTTATGCACCTCTTTTTTATCCCTTTGCCTTCCATCCCATTCTTGGTTACACATTCTAAAATGCTTTACAAGTCTTTGTTTTAGAGGTCCAAGCCCAGGCAAATAATTCCATTACAAACTGGGCTATAAAACATGGCATGGAAAGCCACAAGAAACCAAAATAAACATGTAGCATTCATAATTCCCTTAAGAGATACCCAAGAACACTCTGAAGTGAAAACCAGGGAAAAGCAATTATTTCCATTGAGCCTAGCCTTTTAAAAAGTTTGAGTAAAGTAGACAGAAAAAGATTAGGTTCCTCCTAAAAAATCATTTCATTATTTTCTGTCAGTCCAATCCTTGTCATTTCCTTCAGCACGTAATCTAGCGGCAAGGCTCTAAAAGTAAAAAGCCTGGAGCATCCCTTATGTTGTATATGTGAGCAAAAACTGGTGATTAAACTTAAGGATAAAAGGCATTGATCAAAAAAAAAAAACTCTGTAAGGTTGTATGCTATAGAGTTGGCGTGTATTCGTTGCAGGTAATTTTCCAGGAAAACACACAGTGAATGCTTTCCAATGTGTGTTGGGCTCTGTTTCCACCCCTGTTGGGATCTCCTCAGACCACGCCAGTTGCTAAGCTGCAGTCCCCTAGGAGCTCTGGGATGGCTTCTGCATCATCAAAGGGAGGAAGGACGTTTATGAAATGTTACCTTTTGATCTCTTTTTTGATCATTTCTGTTCACCATTTTTCTCTGGTTACCTGAGTGTTTTCAAACCAGATGAAGACTGTCCTCGTGTTTAAGCATGTGACAGATTACTAATTCATGGAACTGGTCAAGTGCATGTGCTCAGCAGTTTAAACACATGGCTGGAAATGGCAGCTACAACCTATTCCATCTATTAAATACATGGCATAGCATCAAAAAGGAAAATACATAAACCAAACACAACCCTAAGATCAAAAACCTTGAGCAGTTTTTGCGTGCAGCATGTGAAATTAGGAACACATCTGGTTTTCCTGCCAGCAAAGGATACAAATACCTGCAGGTGTGGCTTCATTCAGACATTTGCAAATAAAATGCCAATAATGGGAAACATACTCTTCTGCTTTGTGATGTAAACTTCCCTTATGTAAGCACTGACTCCAGGTTTCAGAGGCAGGCTCATTGAATTTCAATAGTGAATAATACATGAGGTATGTATCACTATTTGGAGTGCAATATAATTTGGTTATGCTGTTTGGAATTTTAGAACTCTTTCTGAATATAAAGCCCTGGGTCTAAAATATCATTTTTAAAATACAATTTTTATAAATTATCATCAGTAGACAAGGGGATTTCTTTGTTATGATGTCACTGAGTCTGATGGTACTAACTGTATTTAGTCTTTAGTTCATTTTAGTGTTTCATGATGTGAAAAGCACCTGTCCTCTTCAACAACTTTTTTACTACACTGGTCAACACATGCATGTGTGGATGGCATGGAGATGCTTGTCACTTGACATAGTAAAAGATGGTCCATTCTGCCATACTAAATATCAAGTCACTTGTACTATAAACCTATTCTGCTGGAGCTAAAGGTAATTAAAGATAATGGAAAATACCATTCTCCCATGGAGGAGTACAGTGTCCAAGGTTAAAGTGCATCTTTATATGAGTCATTTTTTTAAGCAAATTAATTACAATTTCCTTTATTGTTCTGAGAACCCAGGATGGGATGTGAGAAAAATGATCTTGCTCAAAGCCTAAAGGAAAAAGAGGGCATGTATGTTAAAGCAAACATGTCCCCCTCAATTCATGCTGCGCGCACACTGGTTCACCCCATCTTAGCTGAATTGGTGGAGTTCCGGAGGATGGAAGGACTGGTGACCATTGGTGAGATTCTCAGAGATTTCAGAGACATTGGGCTAGCATAGTGAAAGCAACAGCTCAGGGAAGAAGAGGTTGGAAATGATAGCGAGCACAGGCCTTAGGTTGTAAAAGAGAAGAAAGAAAGACTAGATCTTGAGCATTTTAAAAGAGTTAAAGTTAGAACATTTGTTTTATTTAGCAATAGATCTTTAATTTGGCTGAATAACTGTCTTCATTTATTAGGATAAAACAGCACAGCAAAAAAAAAAAAAATCAAATTGCTTAATAAATCTATAAGCAGCACTGCATTTTTCATTTTTTAATAGAAGTGAAATGATACACTTTTTATGGTACCATGTTTAGGAAAAACATACTCTTTGGATCGGTCTGAGTTCTCCAGAGTTGTTCCTCTATCCAGCTGTGTGACCTTGAATATTTGTAAGTCACCTTTTCAAATGTTAGCTTCCTCATTGAATAATGGGCCTTAATACAATATCCATCTGATGATCATTCTGAGAATTAAATGAGGTTACTTAAGAGATGCAAACTTAGTTATTGCTTTATTAATGGTATTTTATTTTCCTTAGTGTAGTTACTAAGTTTATCAGTTGATTCAATAATACAGCATATGATTTCTAGCTATGCTTAACTTATTCAAAGTTTGGTGAAAGTGAAACAAGTCCAACCATTTCTATTTTTTTCCAGCAAATCCTGCATTTCTTTTAAATAAATGGAAACCAAGTAGTTCTTTCATTTCTTATTTTCGAGTTTTCTTCTCACATTGGAAGAGAGGATTATCCAAAAGAGGAGAGATGTGGTGGGTGTACCCAGATGTTGAGTGCTCACAGAGAAACTGGGGGAGTGGACATATTCTTGCTTTGGCCCTTTCCTGAGAATTTAATAACTCTGTAGTTCAAATAAACTTCTTCTCCATCCAATGCCCTAATTGTGGGGATGGTGAAATGCTGTCCTGTGCCGTGTGCCATGTTTTAAATTCAGGAATTTATTTGTGTATGGAAATATACTCATCTTCTTTAAAGAAACAGTTAAATAACTTTTAATATTCATTTATTATTAAGTCAAATTACCAAGTTATGGAATCAAACTCTGGTTTAGATGAAAAAGCTAATTATTAAAACTTAAAAGCTTTTTTTTACCAAGTTAGAATGTTTAATGTCTAATATTTGAGTTTCTTTCTCAGAAAATAAGGTAACTGGTTTTAAGTCTCCTAAAATTTCCTCCCACACTGTTTTCTAAATTAAACTATAATCCCTGCTCCCACACCCATTTCTCTTCTTTGTAGAATTATGAGGGAAAAACTGCTGCATTTATAACATTCTACAATATAATTTTCAAAGTCTGTGCCCAGTCCAATTTGTCTAATAGCTCTGAGAGCTAATATAGTTCCTATGTTCAGGTGTATAAAGCCAAAAAAACATTAAAATTGTCTTTTTCTTTCTCTGTCTGCCTCCTACCCCAACCTAACACCCCTTTCTATTCTTATTTTAAAATGAATTTAGCACTTAGGACATTTCTCATATTTTTATTCTTAGTATCCCAGAGTTTAGAATTTAGCTCTTCAAAATGTTAAACTCATTTAACTCACACTTACTTCACGTCTTAAAAATAAATCATATTTAGATTTCTTCTGGTTAAAGTAGAATATTGAAAACATTTCTCTACATTATATTAATATAAACTTTTTAAAGTAATCTTACTGTCATCCTGCTGTATTGATAAATCACATTTTTGCTTCAAGTTGTCCTCTATAAAAATATATCCCTAAAATATATCATTATTGTCTAACATAGTCTCAGCCTTTTTATTCAATTACAGTTTACATTCAATATTACTCCATTTTAGTTTCAGGTATACAGCAGTGTTTAGAGAGTCATGTACATTACAGAATAGTCCTCCTAATATTTCAAGACCCCACTGGACTCCCTACATAGTTATTACAATATTATTGATTATATTCCCTATGCTGAAATGTATATCTCTGTGACAATCATGGAACTAAGAATTTTATCTCTTAATCCCTTCATTTGTTTCACCAAGTTCACCAAACCCCTCCCCTCTGCTGATGCCTGTGCTCTGTGTCTGTGGGTGTTTCTGTTGACTTGAACATTGCGGCTTCCTTGGATCTGAGCTATATTCTCAGAATACTGTGCTTGACCTGGCATTAAAGGGCAAACTGAGCATGAGTTTTCTGAAACTGCATTTAACTAAACCTGCACCAGTATGCCAATTAGTAACTTTAATTGCACTTCATGGGATATTCACATGAAGGATGATGTTAATACAATATTCCTCATATGTAGCAAATATCAGATATTATAATGAAAAATGTTGAAATGGAAGATATATTTTGGTCTGTTCAGCAAATATCGTTAACAGCTACGCAAGCATTCTGAAGGATATCAGAAAAACTCAGTTAAGTATCCTTGAAGATGAAAGTGGATCTAGTCTCACTTTAGAGAAGTAACCCTCTTACTCCATTACAGTGGGGAAAAGTTTTTGACATTCATGTTTTCAATTTAAAATTAAAAGACACAAATGTAAATAATCAAGGAAAGAATTAAGCTGAGTTTAAAATACCTGAATTTTTGCTATTATAGTGTCAATCTCAGCAAACACATGTGAAAGGTAAAATTCAAAACCAGCCTGTATTACTGAGAAAATTTTGATGCAAATGTGTTTGGAATCAAGAGTTCCCACTCTGCCCCACTCCAGATGTACGTACCTTCCCTATAGTATATTCTCTTTTTTTGCTCACCAGTTATAAAACTCATCAACAGGGATGCAAAAGACACAGCCTAGGGAATGGAACCAAACACTATTGTAAAAGCCACATACAGTGCCAGGTGGACACTAGCTTTTACTATGGTGACCGCTTGGTCAGGTATGTAAATGAATAATCACTGTTATATACCTGAAATTAATACAATATTGGACACCAACTAAAATGAAAAAAAAATAAACTTTTTTTTTTTTTTTCAGATTATACTTTGATCTAAGAAGAATGAAACATGAGCCTGGGGATATTGTTCACCAGGCGTGTTAGCTTTCTACCATCACCAAAACAAACCACCCCAAATACATTCGCTTAAAATGACACTGATTTTTAATGCCATGGTTTCTTGATGTCAGAAGCGCAGGTACGACGTGTCTCAGCAAAGTACACTAGGTGTCAGGTGTCAGGAGGCTGAGCGCAAAGCAAAGGGACCCACGCTCCTTCCCCAGGGCGTGGGTGTGAGCTGCTCCCACACTCACTCAGGCTGCGGGCCAGGAGTGGACAGTGGCACGCGCGCCGGGACCCTTTTCCACGTAGCGGCCGCTCTTGACCCCCAGAGGCCCTCTGGGCCTTGCAAACCAGCCATCACATCACAGAGCCAACAAAGGCAGGTCTTATCTTTCTGATGCTTGGAACATCTCTGACTTCTTCTGCTCCATCTCTTCTGTCTCCAGTAATCCCGGCTAATCTTCCAATTTCACAGCAGATCTACAGAGTCCCTGTCGCCATGTAATGCGCTGTATTCACAGGCTCCCTGGATTTAGACATGGACCTCTTGGGAGGGCTTCCTGTCTCTCACACTAGGCAAGTTTTGTTTTCTCTATCTCCTACATTGGTAAAATCTTTTTTGAAATGAGCATTGGTACTATGTTCATAACAGCTATAGTACAAGAGTACATGGGAGTGAAAATAACTGTTTGTAAAGAATACATCTACTGTCTCTACTATGGGTTCAACATTTTAAAATGTATTTTGGAGAAAAAGAGATGCCATTCCAATTAAAATCTGTTAAAATGCTAGGAAAATAATCTCTTTGTAAAAAAAAAAAAAAAGGGGGGGGGAAGGTGAATGGTATTGTAAGAAATTTTGCCAAAGATCTTTCTCTCAAAGTAAAAACTTCCAGAATTAATTTTAATAAATTGGGTTCAGTTTATTTTGACAAAATGTATTCAAAGCCTAAATGATTATAGGGCAGAAAGGGAATAGCAACATATACAGCCATTGCTTTCAATGAATTTACAATCTAATTGTAATATAAATAGGAATGAAGAAAGCCAAACAAAAGGCCATTAGGATCTCAGTATAAAAAAAAATAACAATAAAGGATAAAATATTTAAGTTACACCTTTTTGAATTTTCCTGAGTTTTGTTTTCATCATTACAAGTGCATTTATCATCCCCTTATTATTATTATTATTATTTTTTTACCCCCACTGCTGGTTACTGCTATGTCATGTTAACAGTACAGGGTCTTAGTCACAAAGTATTTAATACACACAGGTCCAACCCCTCAATTTATAAGGCATGACTGACCCTTTTTACAGCTTTTAAGTTCTTAAAAGAAAAAGTTCAGAAGAACAAAAGATTTGCCCAACTTAGTCAGATTCAAGAGCTATGTGGCATGGTATTAAATTCTGAAAGGCAGTTTTAAAAGAACATGATTGCATTTCACAGTATCTGTATCAAAATGCATGAGCTAAGCCTATAGGTTTGTTCTCTTAATTATCCACAAGGCTTTTAAATTTAAAATATTTAGAAAGATGTTACTTAGGGTACCATATTTTTCATTGTAATTCCACATATAACACAACAGTTCATATACCTTAAATTGATTTTAATCTTAAGGGCTTTTATCTCAATTAAGAAAACTAAGAGAAATTATAAAATGAAGAAATTGATCAAGAAATCTTCCTGTTTCTGTACATTTTATAAAAAAAATATTTAGCTTCCCTGGACACTACCTAATAAATTGAACTAAATTGGACTAAAAGGAAAAGAAATGAGAAAGAAAAGAAAGAAAGGAAGAAAGAAAGAAAGCAAAAGAAAGAAAGGAGGGAAGGAAGGAAGGAAAAGGAAAGAAGAAGAAGGAAAGAAAGAAATAATGACTTCCACCCTTTTCCAAGAGTCCACCAATGGATGGGTGGCTGTTACTAATATCAAGTGAGAAAGACTGGAAAGAAATCAGCCTAAATTCCCGTATGATTAAGAACCTCATCAAACCCAAAAACGATATAAAGTGGAGAAGCCTGGGGAATTTATTTCAAATTTATAGTTGACTTGCACAGCTATACCTCAATTTGAACTAGGAAAACTGAGGCAAGAAAATAATCAGATCATTGTTTTACCAAATTGGTAATTCATGACAAACAAGTAATGAAGATGTTAAAAATCAGGCACTCACTGATTTGAACTCTGACTCAGTTTTGATCACTTTCAGATTATAAAGATCTGGATTAACCAAGTCTAACCTAGTAAATGTAAACATTATTTCAGTCTCTCTGATTGACATGAAATACTGGAGTAAGGATCCAGAAATTTCAGCATGTATTCCAAATCCTCATGCTGAACTATTTCTAGACAGAAATTTACCAAGTCTATGTAGAAACAAACAACAACAACAAAAAATGAACAAAAAGAAACAGATAAAAGAGTCACTCTGAAGTCTCAACATGTAAAAATATAAAATAAAATAAAAAAGAGTGAAATAACAGAAAGCTTCCATGGTCTGGAAAACACTTAAGCAGATCAATAGTATTCAAGCAATACAACACAAACACTGTATACAAACAAATTTAAAAAGTCATCCATTCATTCACAAATATCCTAGATGTTAAAAATAGGCCAGTGAAAGAAACAGATTGAATTTCCTACTCTAATGACACTTAAATCCTAGTAAAGGCAAACATGATATAATATGGTCAAGGGATATCTCCTTAAAGGTGAAATATTGGGGCCCAGACTAACAAAGGTGATGAAGGCTCCATGATATTTAGGTGAAAGTATTCCATATATAAGCATAATCTGTGTTCCACTTCAAAATGCATAACCCCATTTTGAAGTTTTTAATGCCAATGAAAGATTTTTTAAAGGTACAATATCACACATAAACCTAGGAGGAAAAGCAGCATTCCTAACAAAGGACAATGCAAAACATCAAAATTTCCCTTCTCAAGTACAAATAACAGAGTCCTATAGAAAAATACACCATTCTAGAGGAGAAAAAGTTTATGGACAGAATTCTAACCAAGGCAAGAGTGTCATTCATATTTGACAGTACTGGAAAGCCATTTTTGCTCATACTTGAGTTCAGAAATTATCTTATTTAAATACCTTACTTTAAAATACCACATAGAAAAATAGCTTAAAAACTTAATCTAATAGTATATTCAATGAAAAACTTCAGGTTTGGGGAAAACCCATGTGGAACATTGAAATAATGTTTCATTTTTGACTAAATAATCATTGTGAATATAGCTATACAAGTGAATGCTAAAATGACTTTCAAAGGTAAAAACTAAGAGTCTCTGGAAACTCTCAGTTATGGGTGATATTTAGTTATATGCCTGATCATCTGTGCTGGACTCTGCACTTGAAGAAAGCAAGATATATTTTTGAGTAATTAAAAACATCTTCCTTCAAATAATAGTATCACTAAATTGTATTTGGTGCCATTATGTGACTACCAGTCTTTGCTCCCATAAACCAAATTCCATTCTTGGGATTGCTTGGGCTACCTAGATAACTCAGAGCCCAAACTCCAGGGAGCTAGGAGGCTAATCCATGCAAGGACTATTTTAATTTGCCTTTAAACTCTTCCTTTGTGGATAAACACACACACACACACACACACACACACACACACACACACAAATGGATGTGCATGCATACCTACATAAATGCATTCATGTATATATTGCCTCTGTAACTGATTACTATAAATTTAGTGGCTTAAAACAATACAAATGTATTTCCTTACAATTCCCTTTTTAAATTAAACTTATCGGAGTGGCATTGGTCAATACAATTACATAGGTTGCATGGGTGTAATTCTATGATTAGTATATTGCATTGTGTGCCCACCACCTGAAGTCAAATCTTCTGTCACCACACATTTAAACTCTTCTACCCTTTCCTTCCCACGTCCCCTTCCCTCTGGTAACTACCATTCTGTTGTCTGTGTCTATGTGATTTTGTTTGTTCATCTTACAATTTTTGAGGGTAGAAATCTAAAATGAGCCTTCAGGCGTGGGTTCCCCCTTGAGGCTTTAGGAGAGAATCAGCTTCCTTGCATTTTTGTTGCTTCTGAAGACTGCCTAGCTTCCTTGACCTTGGGCTCCCTCTTCTGTAGTTAAAGCCAGCAGCATAGCACTTTAAACTCTGACTCTGAGGTCTCATCATACACTCCTATCTCCCTTTACAAGAACCCTGTGATTGCAATGGGCCATTCAGATAATCCCCACATCCAGGGTAATCAAGATCCTACTCTAGTTTTTATCTGTAAAGTACTTTTGCCATGTAAGTGAATACATATTTATAGGTTGTAGGGATTAGTACATGGGCATCTGAGGCCATTACTCAGCCTCATGTGTATGTGTGTGTATGTGTATGTATATGTGCATTTCATGTGTGCTTATTTGGGTATGTACCAAGGCATCATGGCTGTGGGAAAAAAATCAATTAAGTTGGTTTTCATTTTTTTGCTACTAAGCTATAGCCTATTTTACATGTTAAAATCGAGTAAATATTAATTTCCTGCTATTTGGGGAGGAACTGCCACCAGAAAATATGCATCAATGACTAGCTAGCTAGTCCATACGAATGCAAAGTTTTGCAAATCTCTCTTGAAGTTAAGACAGCCGCATACCTTTAAAAGAAATACAAACAGATTCATGCAATAAAAAATCACTGAGGGTTTACAGAAGAATTTATCCGAGAAGAAGGTATAAAAATTTCAGAACAGATTTTAGGGCTTTCCTTGGCATTAAAATCCTCCAAACCCCTTCCAGCACGCAGCAAGTGATCCTTGAGCGATTGCAACCTTTCAGGAGCTTTCATCCGAGAGAAGTTTAGGTAGATTCTGGCCTTCAGGCATCGGAGGCACTAAATCCTACGGCACAAAATACCATTTCTGTTTCCAGGCTTCTCACCACCGCATTCAGGAAGCTCTCTCATTGAGGTGCGTTCTAAAATAATTTTACGCAGGGTGAGATGCCACTGAAATGCACACTGAAGTGGCTGTTTTGGAAAGTTTTCAAAAGCAACTAACTGGAACTACCGATGCCAGCAAAGTAAATACTACCTGTATAACCACGGAGGTGATTTAGGTAAAAAACGAGGTCTAAGACAAACAAATGCTGTTGTAACACAGAGGAGCAGGCTGGAGGGAAAAGGCATCTGTTAAGTCATTTTCCCAAAGGCATGGAGGGAATTATCTGCATCATCGGGGTTGTGGGTATGTTACAGGATCATTTCCAGAATGACAATTGCAGGCAATTCTAAGCTGGAACCTGAGAGCTTGGAAGCTGACGGCGGACTGATGTAACAAATTGTGGAGAGGAGAAATCACAGCAACAGAGTGTGTTGTGAGGGCCACGCCTTGATATTTTGTACATCAGGAGCTGAACCGAAGGTGGTTATCATAGAGATCTGCGCGTGCAGGTACAGGAGGAAAAACGCAATTTAAAAAACTGTGCACTGACCAACTTGTACGCCCCAATTCGGTGCCCAAAGGAGGAGATTAGAAAATAGCGGTTAGAAATAAATGTGTCCATGCACGTTTGTCTTTATACATGGGAAGAGAAATATTATATTTCTTTCTCCTTTTTGGAAAAGACACAAGGATAAAAGCCCAAGGGCAGGCAGGACGAATGAGGAAAATGAAATAACAGAAAGAATAAAATCTCAAGTGGCTTGGCTAAGCAATTGAAATGCCTGGTTCTGTTCTTTTTTTTTAAAAAAAGAAAAAGATGTAGCGTTGTAGGTTTGTTTGTTTCCTTTCCTTGGGACTATGGTCAGTACTTGTAATCTACTTTCTATCATGGAGCAATGTTTTGTCTGGTAGTTTTTGCTTCTGTTTAAATCAGTGAACCCTTTTAGGGGCATTCTCCAAAAACATACACTCATAAGTCCAGTGGGGCCCAGATGACTTTTTCCCTAGAGCATATTATGGGCAGATATGATAAGCATTTCCTTTTTACTTAGGCCAGTTAATAGCTACCTTGTAGAATTAGATAGTTCTGTATGTGTTGTGTGGCTCTCACATGAAGTGATTTGGGATCAATCTCTTAAGTGATTAAACGACACACCCCTAAGATGTTCCTTGTTCCTTGTACAGCTTTGGCCGGGCACTTTCAGGGCACCCTGTTCTAGTACTCGTAAACTGGGGCATGAGAATAATTTGGCTCGATGAATGCATATCATCCTGACACCCTCCTAAGGGGGTTCATGATTGCACAAAGTGGTGATGTGATTGCAGGCCCTCAGGAAAGATTGCCTGGAGTGAGGTTCCCACATTAGACGCCCAGCTCTAGCTGATGCTGAAACTTCACGTACGGAAAAGGGCTGCTTTGGACATATTGGTATTTGAGCTGTGACAACTCCATCTAATCACCCGAATATCATTCATAAATAGCTTATTCTTTTACTTTCATTTATTTAAGTATTAATGCCCTAGCCAGTTTTTCACTTCATTTTTCAGATGGCCAGTTTGGGCATTCATATTCAAAACTCATCCAGAGGGACATCATTTCTTATCTTTAACAGCAGAATAATAAACAGAAACTTCATTTCCAAGATCACCAAAACTACCGCACAAGAGTATTTGGAATTTAGTTCAAGATATACCTATAATAAAAGAAATGAGTGCCCATTCCAATGATCAAAAAATAAATGTTTGCAAGAGCGCAATAGAGGATTAAAGAGGAAATATTAGAGGAAACACATCCAGATGTGGACGAAGAGGAATAGAACTTTAAATGTAACATTCATTTACATACTGAGGAAACTACATTTACATTTCTTGTTATTACTCTAAGGCACAAGGAAGATCAAGGTGACACCCATGAATTGTTGGTCTCCCAAACCATTTCTTACTGGCTTTGTCTTTGTTTCCTTCAAAAAGGTATTTTCAACAGCTCTGAATTGTACTGCTGTACCAGGTTATGATGAACAAACTTTGGGATTATGCCAAGCAGTTCTGTCCTTTATGATTGTCTTACACATCTTCTGGGTGAAAAGCGCTCAACCCCATTATTCTAAGGAAGAGGGAAAAAATACTGACATGCTCCTCACTAGCTCTCTTTCTGACGGTCCCAGGAGAGCCTCACACTGCTACTTGATGTTGTCTCCTGCCTCCAAGGCAGGACCATCGCCAAGTCAAAGGACAGGTCGGGAGGTTGGGGGAGGGGGGAAAGGAGTGAAGGCTAGATTTAGACAGCAGTTTGGGAGGGGGAAGGGGGAAAATGGGGAATTGGTGCAGGGATTAGGAAACATCGTTGGTGTGTTCTAGACAGACGGGGGAAAATAAGAATAACAGCGGAAAGGGTGAAATCAGAGAATTTATACGTACAACCCGTGGACATGAACGAAGAGGGGGTGGGACTGCAGGAGGGAACAGGGAGCTCAGGTGGAAGGAAGCAAAGGGAAGAGAATTTGGGACAATTGTAACAGCGTAATTCATAAAATATACAAAAAATATCTCATAGCATAACATATAGTATGGCATAGATCAAACAATGAAGCATTACACATACTGTGGCTAAAAGATTCAATTCTAGTCAGCCACAGGCTAATCCTGTCTCGTATTCACCACCGCAGCTCAGATGATCGCTCCCTCCACAGTCCTGCAGAATCCTGCGTGTTCGCATTGAACATGACAGGTACCATCCCTTCATTTCAGGGAAAAATATGGCCGGATGTCCTAAAAGGAAGTACCTTGGGATTTGAATTGGTGGAGGTGGCTGAGTGGTGACACGACTGAGAGGCCAGTGCCTTCGGGACAAGATCTTTATTGCTTACACTTCCTGAGAAAGGGGGGTCCTCCGTCAGACAGAGAGCTGCATGGGGGTGCTGGGCATGGTCAGGGGGCAGAAGCAGGAGCAAGGGGAAGCCAGGCCAAAGCTTTGGGACAGAGTGTCCAGCCCGGACTTGGCTAGTCTGAATAACTCCCGTAGGTTCTGGGTAACGGGGGTGTTCCCCAGGTGCGCGCTGTGGGACCCAGCCTGGAATGATTTAGGCGGTGGGTGTCCTTTGGGTGGGTGAGGGGCAAAGGGATGGGTGGGGCTACCAATTTAGGATTAACTGGTTTGTATCTGCCAGACTTGTTCCTAGGCAAGTTCTTATCTTTGGGTTTATCTAGCTCAGGGGTGAGGGGTGGCCTTTAAGGTCACAAGTGCCCGATCAACAAAAATACACAAGACAAGAAGATACAGTTCACACAATTAGCCCCCCGGGGTGAAGAGATGCCAAAGGGACATCACCAAACGGACATCACAGAGCATACAACTTACTTAGTAAGTCAGATGGAAAAGATTGCTGTAAAAGGTAGGTGTGTGGTGTTTTAGTTTTTTAATTAATTTTATTTATGATTGTTGTACTAGAGCTGTTTCATTTTTTCCCTTTGCTCTCCCCGGTCCTCCTTCCTGCCCTCCTTAGTCAATTCTGCAGCTGGTTCCTCCTTGCTAGCGCCACATCGGCTCCCTTCCCCTGCTTTCTGCTTTGTTAAAGGGAATATTATTTTCATATGTTAGGCCCAGTTTACTTTTTCTGGCATAGCAATTTTACTATGTCATGCCAAAAAAAAAAATAGATGTTTTAAAAAGCGATACAAATAGAAGGCTTGCCATCAAACTATTATTTCTAGTAGTGAAATCTGAAAGCAACTTAGTTTTTCCCTGAATGCGAATTATTAAAGGCCACCCATCCGTATGAATTAGTATGTTCTCTTAAAAAATGACATTTCTCAAGAATAGCAATTAATATGGAAAGGGGTTGTGATATAAAAATAAGTTAAAATGCAGGAGATAAAATATTTTCTTCTAAAAACCATCATTTTCTCTATATTTAATTGAAATATATGCTCCCCTAATTTAGAATAGCTTTAAACATTCTGAATATCTAGTTTCTATATTATTTTTTTTCAGAATTTTCTCCCTTTTTTGTCCAACAAAAATAAAGCACTACTTTCTATACATTTACGACATGACACTTTCACATGGCCTTGCTCATTATTTTTCTTTATCACATCGCTTTTCCTTCATGCTATATCCTATATCTTCAAAGTCTATTTAAAAAAATAAAGCCTCCTCTACAAAATTTTTCTTCAAAATGTTTTTCTCTAGAGCCCTGACTCCTGGCACAGTGGATAAGGTGCTGGCCTATGAACCCAAAGGTCACTGGTTCAATTCCCAGCCAGGGCACATAACCAGGTTGCAAGCCAGATCTCCAGCCAGGTCCGTAGCTGGAGGCAGGTCAAAGGCAACCATACACTGATGTCTCTGTTCTTCTCTGCCTCTCTCCCTACCCTTTTTCTGAAAATAATAAATAATATATTTAAAAATGTTTTAATTAAATAAAATAAAGCTTTCACCTACAAGATCAGTCCAGAAGGTATCCAGCCATGTACTATGAAAAATGGAGACATTTATTGAAGAAGACACAAGATACAAGTAAGTAACATTGTACAGAGGACAATGACCCCTTACTCCCCTTCAAAACAGGCACCTTGGGACACAGTTGTCTTAATAGCCATCAGCTTCTTTGTTATATTTTCCTGAATCTCATCAATGATCAGAAATCTCTTCCCTCTCAAAGGGGATTTTAGTTTGGGGAAAAGCCAGAGGTTACAGGACACCAAATCTAAGCTGTAGGGGGCTGAGTCACCTGGCTGATGTGATATTTCACCAAAACAAAAACTCTGTACAAGACATGATACATGAGCAGGCGTGTTGTCATGATGAAGCTGCTGATCACCAGTTGCCCATAGCTGCAGCCTTCTGAATCATCTGAATAATTTTCACTGAGAAATGTTCAAGCTTAATGCAAAATTGGATGCAGATTTGTTGTTCTACTCACTCAGTCATTTTGAAGGCAACAGCCACACAGTACACATGCTCACTCAGTGGTGTCTCTTGCCCCCACTGACTAGTAGAGTGAGGTTGCATTATTCACTCATGTCAATTCTACATCTTTAATTATCTTGTGACACTATTCTGTATATTCCTCCTATTAACTACCACTAACTTTCTTTGTGGCTATCATCATTTGATTGGATGTTTTTTAGCTTTTCTCACTAGAAGTAATTTTCCATTTCTACCCTGAGTTATCTTAAACATCCACATCTCATTATTAAATACTCTGATTAAATTATTGTAATGACTCCATATTCCCCATTGGCCTAATGCCAAGGGCCATCTAGATTAGGACCTGTGTTCAGCTTCAGTTTTAGGCTTCATCCTTCTTAATTACCTCCACCCTGTCCTTCCCCACCGTGCTGCTCTCACCCTCTCACATGGGAACAAATTTCCTCCCTCAGCCCTGATCCTCAGCATATAATCTTGCCTCTTACAGACTGGATTTCCCTCAACATAGGAACTCTTACTACATTTCTATTACAAGGATACATTTCCTTTCAGTCTTATCTAAAGCATCATTTTTTGTGAACTCTAGGTTAGTTTTTCCTCTTTATTCTACTTTATCAAGTTGTATGTACTTCTGACTAATCACTTTCCGGGATGTGTTCATTCTCTATCAGATAAAGCAGATAAAAAATGGCACTTAGGTATAGTGCCTAATATATTACCTGGCACACTTAGTTTTTGTGTTTCATTAAAAAATTTAATATGGTGATTATTACACTTCAGGTATAATAAACTGATCTTCACGAAATGTTATGAGTTAGGTTGCAATATTATTTAATTTCACAGATGAGCAAACTGAGGTTGATAAAGATTAAAAAACTATAAAAGGTCAAACAATTATTAAATTGTGGAACTAAGATGAACTGGCTCACAACTATGATTAACTCAAAATAAAATATGGGTGACTTACAAAACACATGCAAAATGATCCCTTTTCTCAGATCACTAAATATTTGTTAAGTGACTAGGGTGCATTTTCATAACTCAGTGTCTTTTCTCTTTGGATAATTTTTCCCCCAGAAAGTTAGTCTCTCAGGCAAAGATATTTCTGAAAGTCCACCTGCCAGGATGTATCTTCATCTGTTTAGCAGACACAACAGGAAAAGCTAGAACGCTGGTTACATTAAGTTCAATAAACACCATCATTACTTTAAAAGACTTGTTTCCATGAGCAGTTGGGCAGCCTGTCCAGAACACCACCTTTGGGCCAAGAGAACTAAAATGCAGTCCAGCATGTACTGTCCTTTTGGAGGAAGAAATGACATTTTAACTAATTAATTTTCTCAGCAAGCAGGGACATGTTTTCTAATTAGTCTGCCAGATTGAGTGTTTTACTTTTTTTTTAATTCTAATATTTTTCTTTTCTTCTTCTTCTTCTTCTTCTTTTTTTTTTTTTTTTTTTTTTTACACACAGGTACATATATGCTAGCAAAGAGCCTGCCCAGGAGGGTGTGGCTTTTTAAGGTCTAAGTCTTTTTCCAAGCCATATGGCTTTGGAAACTTTCCGTCACATCAATTTTGTCACTGGGAGAGGAGGTGATGGCTAACCAAGAGTATCGTGAACATGAAATGACATAAAGCAGACAAAGCTCCAGTGTTTTGTGCGGTATACTGTAGCCACTCCATAGGTACTGGCTCTTACTATGGATATTTTACTTCTATTAATACCATCATCATTTTCTTTAAAGGTTTGCAGTGTTCTTTGCCCTGTTGACAAGGTAGAGTTCACGCTGGAGGTGGTTTTGATTTCACTTATGTTCTGTTTTGGTTTGTATGAGAACTATTTTTTTGGTGGGGGTGCGGTACTTGGTTGTTTTCTGGGAATGTGTGGAGAAATGTGTCTACTTCCATAATTCCAAGAGAAGTTAAACTGCCTCTTAATGTTTTACTCCTATTCCTTCCTCCTATTAACATAGGCAGACAAAAACTTTGTTAAATAAATCCTGGCTAAGAGCCCTGGTTGGTGGTTCAGTGAATAGGTGGTACCAGCCTGCGAACCCAAAGGTCGCTGGTTCAATTCCCAGCCAGTGCACATAACCAGGTTGCAAGCCAGGTCTCCAGCCAGGTCCATAGCTGGAGGCAGCTGAAAAGCAACCATACATTGATGCTTCTCTCTCTTTCTCCCTCCATGCCTTTTTCTCTAAAAATAATGAATAAAATCTTTCAAAAAAAAATCCTGGCTAAAAATGATTGTGATGTATTACTGATATAATTCAATTTGAAAGAAAGAAAACTCACAATCGCTATCCCAGTGAATAGTTTATGAGCCTAAAGGACTTAAAAAAATAAAAATCTAAAAAATAAACTTAATGTCTATGTATAAAGGCAAAGAACATAAAGATAGGGATTATCGGGACAACTGGTATTTCTGAGATCTACTAAAGAATGTTATAAGGAATTCAAGTTAACATTTACTAGAAAATTTTAATAAATCTGCACAAATACACTATGTACACATCTGAATGAATGAATATGGGTAGAAATGTGAAATTTTCATTTCTGAAAGTCACCGGAAGAGACAGTAGCATTTGTTGTGTGTCTGTTTGTTTTTGCGGAGGGCTTGAATGAAGCATTTCCTGACCAAGGAGAAATATTTGACCTGTGAGTGATGCTTTTAGCCATAACATCAATTTCTCTGATCCAGCTGTGTTTCTCACCTATTACCGTGCTATCTTTATTCCTTCTGGGGTAATTTCTTTTTGTTTCTATGGTGACAGGAGAAAGGTACCATTTGGTGCTCCTTACGCTTTCCCAAGCAGCACTTTTACACCCCCGCCCCCCAAATATTGTGAAGTCGGAGGGGATTTCTATAAAAGAGTCGAGCAGCTGGAGATACAAGAGCAAAATTTCCTGTAAATGCTCATGGCTTCAATTTCATACTTAATTTATCTATATGACTCAACAAAATCACTTAACCACACAAAAATACTTAACATTTGAAATTGGAAAATTACCGCTCTAATGTCATTAGTTAGAACCATCATCAGCAACATAGAAAACACTCAAATATCTCTAATCCAGAAAATTTTAATTACCTAGCTATGTGGAAAGTCACAAAATAATTTCCCAGCTGCATTTCTATTGCTTGTAAAACAAGCCCTTGAGGACAATGGTAAGTTAAATGCGACTTTTGTCTTCATGATAGAAAATGCGCTCTGAAAAAGCATGCATCTGCCTCAACACAGCTACCAAAACCTTTTCTCTCTCGCAGAATCATGTACCCATTCCACAGGCATGCACATGTGTGCATGTATGACACACTCAAATTTGAAGAGGTAAGAAAAGTGTTACCTCATTTTACGCTGCACTGAAACACACTTTGGTGTGTCAGTTGATGATAGGTGAAATGCAAATGGAATGGAAATAAAACTTCCTTTTTTTTTTTTTGGCCTGTGTGGATGCATGCATGTTGTTTCAAGTAGTGTCATGCTTTAAAGGTCACTCATAGGAAAACATTTCATAAATTTGTAAGCCAGGTCAGCTTTACCTTTGAACTCCAGACATGCACCCAAAATCTTATTTGATGTGCCTGCCTTCTATCCCACAAACATTTCACTCTTAGCACATTTAAAACTGCAAATTAACTTCTCTAGTCAGCTGGTCCAGTAAAGAGGAATGTTATTCTTTAAGTTCCTCAGAGCCCAGGATTTGGGGTTATTCAGTGCTCTTCTCCTCTTCTATGGTCTTTCTCTAAAACGTTATGCAATGATCAGCAAATCATGTTGATCAAAATCCATCCAGTGTCCAGTCACTTCTCACTGCCTTTACTGCTAGCAGTCCAACGTAAGCCACCACTGTCTTCCTCACTTTTATTGCAGAGTTCAGCCTTGCCTTTCCCTACATTCCCCTGCAACGCCCTGTAAGATTTTATGTGTTTTCAAGTGCCCTCCAACTGTTCATTTTCTGACCATATATCCTCCTATTCTGCTGCCTCTCCATTCCAATCACTCCAGTGACTAACCCTCCATCACACCCGGCAGTGTTTTTACCTCAGGGCCTTCATAGTCAGTTTCCTTTGACTAGAATTTTCTCCTAGATGTGAGGCACATATCACTTCATCCAACTCCCTGATCAAATCTTACAACACAAATGGGACTGTGTTTGAACATGCAATGTAATGTTCCCTTCCTCCTCACAAGCACTTCCTATTGCATCTGCCTCCTACAGATTCACAGCGCACTGCTTATCACGAGATTCCCTACCTCGCACTTCTCCATTATTGTTCCTCCCATGTGACAGGCTCATGTAAGGGGCAATAATAGCCAAACAGAGTCACAGAAGCACCTTCCTCCAAAAGTCCTATTCCTGGACTCTTGAGAAAATTTGATTCTACCTCAGATTATTAACATATTTTATGAAATGCTCCCTGATAGTTACTTCTAGCCATAATCATTTACCTTCAAAACATTCCCTTACTCTCCCCATTTTCAGATGTTGAAGTCCAGTTTTACCTACTTTTTTTCCTACTGTCATTGCATTTTCCTTTGGGAATATTGTCACTTTCTTGGGTCTTTTTTTTTTTTTTTTTTTTTTTTTACATTACTCACTTAAATATTTCTCATTTAAATAGTTCTCTTAGGCTTTCTCAGTTTTGGAAAACTGAATCCATAATGCTATTTGAGAATTACTTCATTGCTATATTAGTATTTTAGTTAGAATATATTGAAGGGAACATACTTGAAAACACTATTATTTTAAGTTGCCTATAGCCATTGTAGCTTAACAGTTTTTTTTCAGGGTGTGTATTAAAAGGAAATGCGCCCTGACTGGTGTGGCTCAGTGGATTGGTATCAGCCTGTGAACCCGAAGATCGCTGGTTCGATTCCCAGCCAGGGCACATAACCAGGTTACAAGCCAGGTCTCCAGCCAGGTCCATAGCTGGAGGCAGACAACCATACATTGATACTTCTTTTCTTCCTCCTCCCTGCCCTTCTCTCTGAAAATAATAAAATCTTTAAAAAATAAAAAAGAAATGCACACACAAACACATAAATGAACATACACACAAGGTAATTTTTGTTAAAGTACCTTCTGACTTTCCCACCATGAAATTCTTAACTTTCTTCTACCACAGGATTTGACATGTCTTAGAAAAATGACCACTGAGTAGAAATGTTCCTGACAATTACATTTAATTAATTTCTACCAAAGCTACCTACCATTATTTACTGAAGTGTATTTTAATGTATTTCCATATGTAATAATTTGACTACCTAATAAGTGATACAATGGGACAAATACAGTAAAAATTGAGTACAATAATATGTATAAAGGACAAACCACTTTGTGTAAAATTAGAAATACCAAACTTTGTGGCTAAAAATGGATATAACTAACAATTTATGACATGCAGTCAATAGCAATTTAGAATTTGACTAACCACATAATGTGTAACTGACATCAAGATCTCTAACTGGAGAAATCTGAGCAACTTTCATAGGTATGTAGTATAAAAATAGGAATATATGAACTGTCACCTTTCTTCGTTATATGTGCTTTCACAAAATGTTTTATTATAGCAATCATTCTCGTCATCCCTTAATTCTATATTGAGTCAAAATAATGGTTAAGTATATAGAAAGATCGAATTTAACTCAGGTAAATGTTGTTTTTTATTCACCATGCATTAATTCTTTAATATGACATTGCATTTCCTTAGAGGAAGTGCAGGCCTCTTTCCAAATAGAGACCACATGTTTGTGGAATGTCTAGGTCATATTCTTGTACCATAGCTAATAATTACTACAGCATTTATCAAAGGGGTTGTCTGCAAAAGAGCCATGTGTATCTTCTCCCCTGCGCTTGTTACAAATAGAAGGAGACTGGAAAATTAAAATCAAGCTTTCAGGATGAAGGGGCATAACCAAATGTTAATCAGTTTCCAGCCGACTTGGTACAACCACTAAGCCATAGCTTTGAAGTAAGCAAGAGCCTATCCTTGGGGAGAAAAGAAGAAACATAAAGGTAGCATTTTGAAAGTCTCTCATCTTCTTTGGAATATTCGTTTCTTAAATTACCCATTCTTCTCAATATTAGAGTTAAAAGGCTTTCAACTAGACTTTGAAACTGATATGCTCTTGAAGTTGTTAGGCTGGAGTGGAGAAGCTGACATCTTTATTAAACCTTTTTGTGATTATGATAAACAATGCCCATAAATTGCTCTACTGCTTTTATTAAAGAAACCTCCAGATATACTTCACTTCTTTATCTAAAGCATATTCTCCACCCAGAAAAATGTATTGAAATGAAACACTGGTGTTTTATATTAAAAAACATGTAATTCAATGTCTACTACTAAGATGTTATCTAATATTTTATATTTGTAGTTTATTGAATTAGATAACTAAAACATTCAAACTCAACTATCTTGTTTCCCAATTACTGTAAAGTAACTTTAGTTATTGCTCAAAAAATATGCATTAAAAATTGCTCTGCCTTGAAAGACCTATTTTAGCTGATTCTAATTGTTATGCTTGATTACATGGGCAATTTTTACTTTAAATTCATGACAAACATACATAAACCCAGTGATAGACACTTAGTGTCTTATGTTAGCTCCATTGTAAAGCTTACATCTTGACACTTAAAATCATGTATTCACACACACACACACACACACACACACACGCCTTCACCCTGTCATTGGAGGTAAGGTAATCTAATTACATGATCAGATTTAAGTAAAAGCACTTTTTTAGCAATTAGACTTTGAAAGTTCAATTATAAGTGTAATAAAAGACTCATTAGAGTCTTCGTCAAATAGTGGCAAAGTCCTCCCATTTAAATAATGCTACTATTTATTGTTTATTGATTTTATTTAGAGTAGGGTAGAGAAGGGAGAGGGGGCAGGGTAAGGGGAGAGAAAGAGAAAGAGAGAGAATGGATGGACCAGTTTGTTGTTCCACTTATTTATGCCTTCAGGGGTTGATTCTTGTATGTGCCCTGACCAGGGATCAAACCCATCAACCAGCCTTGGTATCTCAGGACGATGCTCTCTCTGAGCTGCTCAGCTGGGGCTGGTGCTATCGTAAGAGAAAAGCAGCCAGCCAGGGTGCTGTCTCCCTAACCTCTCCGCGGCTTGTTGGGTTGGGCAGGAGAGACTCCGGAATTCAAACAGCAGATACGGTCATTTACGTACGTGCAACTTAACTAAGGCTTTGGATGTTCATTAACCCCCTTTCAATCTATAAAGTAACAGAGAGAGATGATCAAATTTTCTAAATACATAAAGTCTGTTTTCAGTTTTTATACCAACAAAGAATTTGGAGTAGGTTCATGCAGATTTCCACATGTAAGTATTTTAAAGGGCTTACACACTTTAGAAAAGCCTGTCTATATGTCCTTTCTCATATTCGTGTATAAAAATCTTACTCTTAGGTGTTAATTTTACAGTCAAAAATAAATGAGATCATTAGATATCTCCATTTGATTCCAATTTATCTCTTTAGACGTACTGCATGACGTGACTAAGCCTTAATTACCTTAGCTAGTGTGTAGGAATGTTAAGACCTATTTGTACATTAAAAAGTCCCCTTAATAAATTAAATTTGTTTAATATATGCCATGTTACCAATCAATCATGTTCCTTGATGAAAGGTAGAATTAGTCAAATTTAACTCTTGTTTGCAAAGCCAGGTACACAAAGACTCTTTCTACTCCTGTCCAACATGCCATCATTATTGAAATACCTATGAGAAGTCCCTTTCTGCAATAATTGTGCTTGCTTGCAATTTTATTATTTCTATTAAATGACAGGGAAGATGGGGAAATCAGGATCCTTAGTGCCGTAAATGAAGGGCCATGCTGAATATTTATCAGTATGGCCCATCCTTTCTCCCTCAGTGGAGATAATTAAAGAAGTCAAATCACTGGCTGCTTTTAAGGGTTCCTAAGCAGCCTACATGGTTTGCCTGTGAAAAGCACTCATGGGTTCTGAATACACAGTTAGGCATTTGGGAGAAAAAAGCGATACATCTTCAGCCAAAGATTGCTCATAATATTTGAATGTTGTTTAACATTGTCTTAGGTAGAATATAAAAGGAATAGCATAACAGCCTCTTTAAAATTATCTCCATGGCAAGGAACTTTTATCTTATTAAATATAATCTGCTTAAACTCAGAGAAAAACATTATTTGTCCTTTTTTAAAAAAATAGTTTTAAAACACTATCTCATAGGGCTCATGATAAAAAATGTAAGGTTTTGTCTTTCAAGATGGACAGCAATGTACATAGTAATGTACATTTTTATACTAACATTCAGGTAATATTATTTTTATGGTAAAAGATGTTACCATATTATTTGAGTCAGAATGCACCATAAAGCTGCATGGTTTGACCTAAAGGTTGCTGGTTCGATTCCCAGTCAGGGCAGAGGCCAGCATTGTGGGCCAGGTTCCCATTTGCGGGTGTGTGAGAGACAACTGATCAATGTTTCTCTTGCACATAGGTGTTTTTCTCCCTTTCTCCCTCCCTTCCCATCTTCCTAAAAATAAGTAAAATCCTTAAAATAAACTGATGTGAGCCAACCATTTTTTATCAATTAAAAAAAGTAAAGCCATAAACTCTAAGTAAATGCTTAGGGCACTATGCATTTCTCATTTTCAGCCTATGTAATTTCCATTAGTTTTCAGCTTTGTCTCTTTACCTTGATTTCTCAGCTCTGTGACTGAAAGA
>PVIW01002226.1:9137-232222 GCA_004026585.1 Noctilio leporinus
GCTGGTAGCACAGTGGATAAGGTGCCGGCCTGCGAACCCAAAGGTCGCAGGTTCGATTCCCCAGCCAGGGCACATAACCAGGTTGCAAACCAGGTCTCCAGTCAGGTCTGTGGCTGGAGGCAGGTGAAACGCAACCATACATTGATGTCTCTCTCCCTCTCTGCCTCTCTCCCTTCCCCTCTTTCTAAAAATAATAAAAAAAAAAAAAAAAAAAAAGAAGATTTCTCCCAGCCACACACGAGGTCTGTCCCGAAAGTATCGTGCCAATGTCAGTATAATTAAAAGAAGAGGAGCTCAAAAAAAAAAAAAAAAAAAAACACACAAAAAACAAGTATAGGAGTTTGCACAGCCAATACTTTCGGGACAGCCCTCATTCCTAGGAAAAGGACCCCTGGGGTTGCCCGTGATGAGCACCTTTAATTTTACTATTTTCAGATTGCTCTCTGCGAGGGGAAACTCAATCTTTGCGCATCTTAAAATGACTGCATTTTCACCTGTCTCCTGGGTGGGAGCTTCGCTGGATATAATTAATTGCAGGTAGACCGTTAGTTCTCCCTGCACTGGGCAGAGGTGGCCTCGCTGTATCCTGGCACCTGCTGGGGTCCAAGAGCTGTCGGGTTTCCCAAGTGGTGTTTCCTGGCAGGTAATCGGGCCCAAGACTGTGGTTTTCTTCTCAGGATCCCGATGGTGGACCCAAGAGTGGATTTATTTTTCTTCTCTTCCGCTGGCCCTTTGGAGTGTGTTTTCAATCTGAGAACTTATGTTTTTGGTTCAGGAAAGTCCTCAGCCAGGACTTCTCCAAATTGTTGCTCCTCTTTTCTTCTATTCCTTTCCTCAAGGACGTCTGCCCATTGGCCACAATGCCTTCTGAGGTTCTTCCTCACAGTTTATCGACTTCGTCTTTCTGTCTTTCTGGGCCAGCTTCTTGGGGCACCCCCAGAGCCACCCCGCAGTTCACACGGGTGCTCTTTCATCATGTCTAGTCCAGGCTTCATTGCTCTTTGGTTTTTCCCTGTTTTCCGTTCATCGCGGTATTTTTCATTTCTAAGCTTTCTTTTGATGCTTTTTAAGGTCATGATCTGTTCTTGTTCTGTTTTTGCCGGTCTTGGCTCCCGAACTTTGCGCACACCCTCACGGAAGGGTCCCCCTCCGCGTATTTCCCAGGGCACCCGCGTGATGTTCGTTTCAACCTTTTGTCGGATTATACTTCATCCCAGGTTTCCCGAAATGCTTGGAATTTTGGTTTGCAGATTCATTCTGAGTGGGGGGGCTTTGTTTGGGGCTGCATCTCTCTTGCTATTCCTTTTCGCAGGAGGACGGCGGTTGCCCCTGAACACGAATCCAGAATTCATGACCACAGGGACGCTGGGAGGTGAGCCCCCCGGGTACGGGGCCCTCAGAGACCCAGCACGGAGGCAGCAGGGGAACTTGTCCCCACGGCTCAGTCTCCTTTCCAGCCTGACCCTTGGTTCTCCCGCTGCCGCCGGCCAGGAGCAGGCCTACCGCTGCGACTCAGAGTCACCTTGGTTTCTGGCACTTGGGGGTGTCCTCAGCTTTAAGCTTTCACCCTGCTTTCTGCGTAAGGTGAGCTGGCCAAGTGCTTCAGGGACGAACTGCCAATGTATTGAAACGCAGTATAGAGTAGGGTGAATAAAAGTGGTTTTCAGCGCTGGACTTTGGTTTGAATTTCAGCTCTCCTTTTTGGCTATGTGACTTGGAACGAAAGCCACGTCACCTCCTGTTTTTCCCGCCCTTCCTTCCTTCTGGCCTTCCTTTCCTTTTCTGCTATAGCAAAGTACCCCAGACTTAGTGGTTTAACGTGATCATACGTTTCCACAGAAAACCCACGGTGGGTCTCACCACCGGCCTGGGCATCAGGCCACTAATGGGTTTGCCTAAGGAGGGGCATAAATCTCTGCAACTTCTCCTCCTCCTCCTAGAAAAGACAGGTTTGCAAGAGTTGATCCTCAGAGTTTCCTCCAGATCTAGGAAACTCTGTGAAATTCTTGGGAGCGTATTCAAAAATTAGAAAACTGACATTTGGCATGTTCCCCTCACAGTTGCGATTTCCTGAAAACTGTTGGGGCCCACGGCAGCCGGGTGACAAAATCAGCATCGGCTTGAAATGGATGCCCGAGGGAGGGTCCTCGCTGGGCAAGGCTGGTTCCGTCCAGTGTCATGTGGCCTAACTACCAGCAAGAACCTGGGTGAGGGCGTGTGCATGCACGCGTGTGCGTGTGATTTCAATGGTTTTGAGGCTGCTATTCGATTCTATGATCTGGCTGTGTTTTTAGAATGTGCAGGACACACGTTTTACTGCTAAGGCTGAATTTTGTGATCCAGACCCTCGCGGGTTCTGAATGTCAACTCAGGAGCCGCGTGGGTGGTGGGTGGTGGGCGGCCCCCTTACCTTGAAGCTGTCCTCCTCCTCCTGGTAGACGGGACTCAGGCTGCTCAGCACAGCCACGAACTCCAGGGCGGCGAGTGGCCTGCGCACCTGCTGCCGCAGCCTCCGCTCCGTGAGGACGCCCCGCACCACCTGGACCACGTGTCCCTGGGTGAAGCCATCGCTGACCTTGGCCAGGCAGCTTATGTTCAGGGTGTTCGTGATGACGCCCCCGTTGCGCTGAATGATCTGCTTCCACAACACTGTGGTACCAAGATGGTGGAAAAGACAGAGAGGGCACAGTCACACGGGGAAGGCAGCAGCCCCGCCCTGGGTGCAAAGGGGCCCCGTGTCGAGCAAGGTGCACCCCATTGTCTCTGCCAGGCAGGGAGCTGCCTCCTGAAATGCCTCCGTCCTGACGGTTTTCAGCCCGATAACATGAGGGGTCGCAGGGGCGGGACAAGGCAGGGAGGTGGCCGCAGTGGTGACACGAGAGGGGTGCTTAGTGTCAATGATCCTTGTAAAAATGACCGGGTCAGATGTGGTTTCTGCTCAGCCTTAGCTGGTCCCAAGAGTCCCACCCAAAGAGAGGGCTCTACGGACCCTTCCAGGTGGTCTTTACCCCTCGGTCAACGCCGGCTTGGCCGCCCAGGTGCAGGGTGCGTGTCATTGATAAGTGACCATCGTGAGTTCGTGTAATGCAAATAGCATGGGGGGCAAAGACCACCCTGTGAAGAGCCCTGTCTGTGGCTGGCACACCCTCCAGAGTCTGGGCTGCCCTGTGACTGGCTGCTTCTGACATGTGACTCTACGCTGGGTCACAAGGGTCCCTCGGCTCCTGCCTGAACCTCTTGAGATGCTGGCTCTCAGGACGCTCCGCTGGGGGCCAGCTGCCAGGCCAGGCAGAGCCAGGAACAGAGGTCAGGTGTGGGCTGTCCTCCAGTGGGCCACCTGAGCCAGCACTGGCCAGCATTGCCTCTGTCATAGGCGCGGATCGCCATAGTGTCCGGCCCTGTCTGGTGTTCCGATGAAAAGGGCCCCACTTGACACCTGACTATAATGGGGAGAGCCCCCTGGCTGAGCTGTGTGCCCCCCGAACCATGAGAGAGAATGACATGAGCCCTTCCCTGCTCTGCAGAGGAGAGACGGTGGGTCAGAAGGTCAAGGTCATCTAGCTGTTCCCTGGCAGAGTTGGGGTCAGGGCCGTGTCTGTCAGAGCCCAAGTCTCAAGGCTCTCCCATTTCAGGGTCTCCTTTCGTGTTGTCCCCAACTAAAAATGTTTCAGAAGAAATGCCATTTGAATCTCTCTATTCAAGAATAAAAATGTTGAAGCCCTGGCTGGTGGCACAGTGGATAAGGCACCGGCCTGCGAACCCAAAGGTCGCTGGTTCGATTCCCAGCCAGGGCACATAACCAGGTTGCAAGCCAGGTCTCCAGCCAGGTCCGTAGCTGGAGGCAGGTGAAAGGCAACCATACATTGATTCTTCTCTCCCTCTCTGCCTCTTTCCCTTCCCCTCTCTCTGGAAATAATAAATAAAATATTAAAAAAAAAAAAAAAGAATAAAAATGTTGAAAAAACTAAGCTTCTCTTGTGTTTCATGTTTAAGTATGTCAACATGCTCCTGGACTCTCATGCCTGGAGAACAAGAAAGTGAAAAACGAACCTGGTGGAAAGCAATGGTTTTGTACGAGAAAGTCTGTCACCACGAGGGGAGTGACCCCCAGTCTGCCCGTCAAAAGAAGACCCCCAGGAGGGCTCTGTTCCGGAATACTCGTCCCTGTCTGGTCCCCTTTGGCTGAGGTTGAAAGACGCAGGTTAACCACGGGGTAGAGGCGGATGGTCTGTCATGGTCTGTCCTGTGACCCAGCAGCTCGCGCCTGTGGTGCTGGGTTCAGCGGGTGTTGGAGGGCGCACGCGGCCCCTGTGACATTGTCGGGGGCTGACCGGGTGACAAGGGCCACCCCCCCCCACCCCCCCCCGCGCTGCACAGCCCAGCTCCGGGGCCCAGGGGCGCTCGCCGTATCTGGACGCGTAGTCTGGCCTGGGAACCAAGATGATTTTTTGGTAGACTCTGCAGAACGACTGCAGCTCAGCGTCGAAGGGGCGGCAGGTGGTCCCCACAATCAGAATCCTGTCGTTTGGCTTCAGGAGTTTCAGGATTTTGGGCAGCTGCTTTTTCAGGCGTTTCGGTTCGTTCTGGGGGAAGGAGAGAGAGGAACCAGTGAGCCCTGTGGAGGGGAAAGGGTTAAAGCAGGAGGCTCTGGGGCAGCACCCTTGGCGCCCACGGCTGGCTCTAAACCCGGGGGGCTGTCCCTCCGGCAGCCCAGGGGACTGGCTCCCCAGTTCGGGTGATTGTAATGGCAGGCGCTTCCGGTCCTCTGTCCTCAGTCCCTGGAATCCCACGTGCAAGGGGAAGGAAGGAAGCACCTGCAGGACTTCCTAGCACTTTGGCCCTGCGACAGGGGAAGCGTGGCGGGTTTCCAAGTGCAGGGGAGCACCCTGCCCACGGGAAATGCCGGGGCACCTGTGGAAGGGTGCGGGCGTTGGGCCAATTGCACACCTTCGGGGGGAAAAGTGACAGCAGGGTCAAGGAGTCACAGGGTGACAGCTGCGTACAGGGACAGGGAGAGCCCGCGGGGGGCCCAAGTCTGCCTGCAGAGTCGGGAGTCGGGGCCAGTGGCTGGGCTGCACCAGGTGCGAATGGGGGACGGGGTGACAGGCGTCCTTCTGGGGAAGGCGAGGGGTGCCACAGAGGTGGGTGGCCACTCTGAGCCCCGCGGCACCGGTGTCTGGTGGCCATGTGAGGCTGCTGGCCACGCAGTGGCCACATGGCTGCCTCCTTCCTTTCTGCTTCCTCTGACCGGTGCCCAGATGATTCTGCAAATATTTTCTTCCACCCTGTGAGCTGTCTTTGCACTTTTTTTTTTTTAATTTTTAAAAAGATTTTATTTCATTATTCTACAAAGAGGGGAAGGGAGAGAGGCAGAGAGGGACAGAGGCATCCATGTATAGTTGCCTTTCACCTGCCTCCAGCCACAGACCTGACTGGAGACCTGGTCATGTGCTCCGGCTGGGAATCGAACCTGCGACCTCTGGGTTCACAGGCCGGCACCTTACCCACTGTGCCACCAGCCAGGGCTCTTTGCACTTTCTTGACGTCCTTTACCGCAAAAGAATTCTTCTAGTTTTGATGAGATACAGTGTAACATTTCTTTTGTCGCTTGTGCTTTTGGTGTCCTATCTGAGACACCAAGGCTGCTATATATCTAAGAGCTTTATAGTTTTGGTTCTTACATTTAGGCCTTCGGTGCATTATCAATTGATTTTTGTATACTGTGTGAGGCAGGGGTCCAATGTCACTCTTTTGGCGGTGTGTCCGATTGTCCCAGGGCCGTTCGTTGAAAAGGCTAATCTTTCTCCATTGCGTGGTCTTGCCTTTTTGTCAAAAAGGTCAGTTGGTTGTAAATGGAGTCTCGATTCTATTCCGTCCACCTATGTGTCTCTCCTCAACCAGAGCACACTCTCCCCATCGCTGAGCCTTCGTGGTAAGTTTTGAGCCTGGGAAGTGTGAATCCTCCAACTCTGCCCTTTTTCAAGATTGTTTTGAGTGTTCTGAGCCCCTTGACTTTCTGTGTGAATTTTAGGGTTAGCTTGTCAGTGCCTGTCAGCAGAAATCTTGATGGGGTGGTGCTGAAGCTGCAGGTCAGCTTGGGGGTTCTTCACACCTTAGCAATAGTTTTTCAATCCGAGACATGATGCATCTTTCCATTTGTCCAGGTCTCCTTCAACTCTTCTCTACCTACACTCTTCTGTTGTCTTCAGACAAGTCTGGCACTTGCTCCATTTCTTCCTATGTATTTTCTTTTTGATGTTATTACGGATGAAATTGCTTTGTTAATTTCAACTTTTGGTTTTTCATCGCAAGTGTGTAACTTTTTGGGTCTATTTCACCTTGTATTCCGCAACCTTGCTGAGCTTCATTACCAATTCTATTCTTTTTAGCGGGCTCCTTAGGATTTTCAGCACGCAAGCTCACGTCATCTGCAAATAGAGGTCGTTTCACTTCTTACTTTCCAGTATGGGTGCTTTTTACTTCATTTCCTTCCCGCCTTGTCCTGGTGAGAAACTGCCACACGCTGTTGGTAGAAAAGGTGATACTAAGGGAAAAGCGTTCAGTCTTTTACGTGCATATGATGTTAGCTGCGGGTTTTCTGTTGATGTTCCTTCTTTTCCTACTTTAATGAGTTTTTAAAAAAAATCATAGGGGGTGTCAGATTGTGTCGAAGGGTTTCCTGCATCTATTGAGATGCTGATGTGGTTTTTGTCCTTTATCCTAATGAAACAGTATGTTACCTTCATTGACTCTCAGACCTTAAACCTGGGATCAACCCCACTTGGTTATGGTGCACAGTCCTCTTTCTCTAGTGCTGGGTTCGTTTGGAGGGGGTTTTTGAATGTAAGTCACAGCAGAGGAAGGGATGAGATGTTCACAGCAAAATAAACCTCACGGGCTGGGCCAGAGGCCAGACCCCGAGGCATCTTCCTGCCCCAGCTCCTTCCGGCCCATCTGAGGAACAATGACCCTCCCATCCCACCCCCACGGCTCCAGGTGGGGCTGAGGACAACAGACGGGGGCAAAGTGTGGGAGAGGGATGGTCCAGTGTGAGGCTTCCTGAAACCCTAGGGACCGGGGTCCTGTCCCCCCAGGTCCTGGCGGGAACCTGCCCTGGCTCCGCCCACGGGCCCGGCTGGCCGACAGGGAGGAGTGTTTGCAGCCTTTGCCTGGATACTGCACCCCCGGGCAGGCTGTGTAGGAATGGGGGAGCCCAGGGGGGAGCACGGCAGCAGGCAGAGGGCACAGCCCATGGTGGAAGCGCAGGCTTTGTTTCAAACGGACCGGTTCCCAGTCTTGGCTCTGCTCTTAACAGCTGTGTGGCCTTGGGCAGGTTCCTCTGCTTCTCTGAACCTCAGTACCTGCCCCTGAGAAAGGGGACAGTCACGGGGATCCAGGGAGGACCACACGGCCTAACGTGTCTGACCAAGAGCTTGACGAGGAGACTTTATTCTGGAACGCAGGTGCTGGTGGGAGTCAACGCCGGGGGCAGGAAACGGGGGGTTTGGAGGAAACCAACGTCACGGCCTCTGAACCCCACCAGCTTCCACGGCACTGGGTGGGTCTTCAGCTGCTCAGCTCTGAGGAGCCACCTCTGGGGCCCTGGCCACCGGGGAACCGCCTTCTGCGGGGGTCCTGGAGGGTGGCCCCTCGTAGGAGCACAGCACCTGGGGCGACACAGCCTGGGTCAGGCCGCAGTCAGAGACTCTCTTGCCGGGGCGGGGCTGCCGCCCTCTCATGCAAGGTGGTCACATTAAACAAGGACGTAGCCTGGGACCTTTTGGGCAGGACTGCGGGGCTCGCAGCAGAGGGGGGAGGCGTCCTTGGCCATCGGGGTGATTCCGTGGCTGCCTGGGGGCCTCGGGGCGGCTGCAGGCGGGCAGCGTTGAGATGGTGAGGGCGAGCAGAAAACAGGGCCACGCGCCTGGGAGGGAAACTCAGGGTGGCCAACACCTTCCAGGGGTGGACACAGGTGTGTGGCGGACGAGCAGGGCTGGCCCATAGGAGGAGGCGGGGAGAGGGCAGAGCCATGACCGCTAAGGGTGCACAGTGCCACCGAGAGGGAGGGAAGGGGACCGGGGGTCACCGTGGAGCTTCAGGGTTGAGGCGGTGGGGAGGGAAGGACAGACGGTCTCTTGAGAAGTCTGATGGAGCCCAAAGCGGGCCGAGGGGGGCAGGACGGGCGGGTGCACCTGAGGCTGCCCAGAGACTGGCGAGAGCTGATCCCAGGGACCTGGTGAGGGTGGGGACCGCCACTGGGGGCGTGAGGACGCGCAGGCACTGTGGGAGCCCCGTCCTAGCCGCCTAGTTGCCATGGTGATGATGGTGCCGTCCTGCCTGAGCGGAAGCAGCGGATGACATTGCTGCCTGTCCTGAAAAGGCAGGGACATGTGAACTTAATTAGCGAATGTGGACCCTGGGCTGCACCCTCAGTGACACCCGGTGACGTGAGGGGCAGTCCCCGCTGGGAGGGGTGGGGGCAAAAGGCAAGTCCACTCGGGTACGGCGCTCCCGGGCCACCTCGTCCCAGTTGAGAGATGCACCTCCTGTGCCAAAGGCCCCGGCGCTCATCCATCACAGCGGCTGGCGTCCCCCCCCACCTGGAGCCGGCCCCCCACCCCTGTCCCTGCACCTGCACAGCCAGCAGTCCTGTCCGGCATCCCCGCAGCGATGCCACTCTGCTCTCCTACAGCCAGTGACACAAAACCATGTGCAGCCGCCCCACCAAGGCAAGTGAGTCCCTAGTGCAGGCCCCCTGTGACACGGACCAGGCCCCCGCACGGTGACGGAAGGAGGGTGAGGGTGCCCCGTGCCACCGCGAGGGAGCACACGCAGCCCCCTGGCCCCGGGGCGGAGGAGGGGTGGCCATGCACAACAGGAAGCCAGGGCTGGCGCTCAGGTGTCGCCCAGGTGGGGAGAAAGGTGCGGCCTCCGCGTCCAGCAGCCCTGAGTCTGGGTCCCAGGGCTGCCCCGGGGCCTTTCCCTCCTCTCCTGTGAAACGGGGAGGCCACCCCGCTGGCCTGTGCCCCAGGCCCCGGAGCCTCGGCTTCCGCCCAGCCGCCCTGCCGTCCCGGGGGCCCCCAGGGTGGAGTCGGTCACCATAGGTGAGACTGTTTCCAAGCGTGATCCTGGAGCCCCTCCAACCCAGTGGTGGCCGGCCACCTGGGGTCTCTTTACGGGTGGAATTCTTCTCTGTGTCTCAGCCTGTGGGGTCGGCGGACCTTGGGGACAGGAGGTCCCCAGGGTGGGTGGCCAAGGCCGCGGTGAGGAGCCATGGCGATGCCTCCTGGTTCCTCTCATCTGTGGATGCCGCTTGGCGTTGGGGGGTTTCTGGCAGAACGTGGCCAATGCTCATGGCCACCCCAGGCCCTGCAGGCTTGGCCCAGGGCAGAAGTCAGAGGCTGGGGGCTGGAGCAGAGCTGTCCCCGCCCTGCCCCTAAGCCCAGGAAGGCAGTAGGGACCATGCAGCCCTGCTCTCTGAGGGGCAGGCCTGGGATGTGGGGGGACTGGGCACCATGTTCCCATGCGCAGCTGGGGGACACATACACAGTGGTCCCCTCCTCACGGTGCTCTCCTCCTGGGGGGTGCAGGGCTGGGCTCACACCGCAGCAGGGGTGGGGGTCGTGCACAGGTCTTGAGCTCTGGCCGGAGGCTCAGCGAGGTTAAGTTACTGGCTCAAGGACACCCCGCCGGCTAAGGGGTACGGCCAAGCAGGCCAGAAGCCCCTGGCATCTCGAGCCCCCGCTGTCCACGGCCCTCCTACTCCCCCAGGACATCACGGAGCCCTTGCCCATGAAGGAGGCGAAGCTTCCGGTGGCATCCTGAGCTGCTCTTCTCTTCTCTCTGGATTTGTGACAACTAGAGGTCATTCATTCTTGGTACCGCCAGCCGCCAGGTTTGCACCGTCGCCGGCAGAGGGCGCTGGCGACTAGGTCCGCAGATTAAATAATCGGTCCGTCCTTGGGTTTCTAAAATGACAGGGCAATCAAGGCGGACGTGGCGAAGGAAAGGTGGCGCGTTCGTTCCTGATCCAGATCATCTCTGCCGGTTCGCAGTGATGTATCGCACGTCAGGATCCAAAGCGATTAAAGTCCTCCTGGGTCTAATCAGGGATCCCGCTAACCACCGTCTGCTTTGGTGCCAGCTGACGGGGAGTACCCACCGTGTGCACCTGCGATCCTTTCAGCTTGTGGGAAGTCGGGTGCGCGGGGGAGAGAAAAGGCGGAAGGAAGCAATCGCAGGGCCCCCCCGCCCCGGGCGCAGTGCGTAAGTTTCGGGCCTTGTGCTATTTATTATTATGAACCATAGGAAGTCCTAATAATAACTCCTGCGCGCACGGTTTCTTTCCTAACAGAGCTGAGTTCTCTAAATGCTTCCCCCTCTGTCTGACTCCGGTGCCCGGGCTTCAAGCTCCCCTCCCCCTCTTCCACGCAGCCCCTCTGGGTTACTCAATTACACCCTCCTAAGATCAGCCCACCGGGTCCCCTGCTGCACGGACAAGTATGGAGGGCAGGGGGGGAGGCTGCCCCTCAGCTCTGTCCTCGCTTGAACAAGAGAGACCTTTCCTTCCCGAAAAGCAGGGGCAGCCCTGGAACCCCCCACGCCCCGCCCGCCGCCCAGGTGGAAAGAGAAGCTGAAGACCCGAGGGAGGGGCCCTCACCATCCGTTCAGCGCTGGGGACTTTTCTGTAGAAGGTTTTCTCCGTGTCCCCGATCCACACCACGGAGGGCTGGAGCTGTCGGGCCACCTGCAAGGACAGGGAAGAGCCGAGGCTGGAGGCGCTTTTCTGTCTGGGGAGCCAGGTTGCTTCCCAAGGGACAGCAGGACAATGGGGCTCCCGCTGTGCACCCCCCGGGGGTGGCAGAGCCTGTGGGCACCGCTGCCCTCAGGTGACCGTGACCCCCTTCCCTGCCGCCGCCCCCTCACGGGCCACCTTTGGGCCGCGGTGTCACCTGGCAGGGCGTTGCTAACTCAGCCATGCAGGACGGTCTGTGGGCCTGCGGGTACCTGCCGCCCACCCAGCCACTCCTCGGAGTGCCCCCAGGTCAGGCGGGCTGCAGCGTGTCTGCAACAGTCTGTGGGTTGTGCGGCACGGTGACAGATGAAAACCGCCCTCGTCACCGTGAGTGGCGTTACATAGGCCTGTTCTTTTAGTTCTTACAACACCATGAAGGCAGCAGGCGTGATTTTAAACCAGGGCAGACGTTCAGTCAAGGCTGGAAGACGCACCCGGGGCCGCCGTGAGCCTGGTTCCCCAGCATGTGCCCCAGGGAAGCGGGTGACTCGTGTCCGGACAACACGGATCTAACCGGGCGTCCACACCCCACTGGCCAGCGTGGACCCAGCGTGTCCCCTGCAATGGCCCCGTCACCCTCTCCACCAGCCCTGTTTACAGCCTGACATCACAGGGCACGTCCCAAGGTCACACAGCTGGAAAATGGCTGAGTGTCCGCCCTGCCCACAGCTAACAGTCCCCGCGTCTGCTCAGCCCGCCCCCCGGTCCCCTGCACCCCCAGCAGTCCGTCCCTCCTCCCCACTTGGTCCCAGGGGCCCCTCCCGGCCGTCACAGGGGCCCACTCAGCACCTGAGGGTGCAGCGCCAAGGAACTGTGTTCCCTAAAAGTTACTGTGAGTCTAAATCCAAAGCTTCCCTACTTCCGGCCTGAAGGAAAATAAGAAACTGAGGTTCTGGGTGTGTGTTGGGGGGCAGGTCTTAAGCTGCTTAGAAAAAGGACACTTTATTACAACAGAGGCAACATCTGATGTTCCTCAGCCGCTCTTAAAATTCTCATCTGAGCGCCGACACCCGCGCATGAACCATTTTCACGTGAGCAGGCTGCCCGGTCCCAGGCCAGCGGCCTGAGGGTTCCTCCCTCCCACGGCCGGGTGCCAGCCGGGCGCTTTCGGTGGCTTTTCTCCGCGCGCGCCTGTTCCCTGGATCTGCTTCCCCTGATGGGAACGGCAGGTGGCTTCCCAGGCCGCTGTGTTTCTCTTCCCGCTGTTCACGGGGTGAGCGATGCTCCCGGACTGGGCACCCCGTTTGCAGAGCTGAGGTGGGCCCTGCTGCCCATCTGTGAAACACCCTTGCCCAGCCTCACCAGCCTGCTCCCGCCGTCTGAATCTGAACAGTGCTTAGGCGAGGGGACCCTTGGGCACAGGCGGTCTGTCCCTTGGCATCATGGTGGGCGTGATGCGGCTGGGACGCAGGGCTCACGTGTTCCCCACGGTCAGACACGCGTGGCCCCCGGCCGACCTGGAGCCTCTGTTTGCCCCGCCAGCCCTGGGCCTGATTTTCCATTCTTTGCCTCGGTGAGAATTAAGAGGAAAACTCTTTGCCGGTTTGTTAATGAAAAGTGGCATCCTTTGCTCCTTTTAATTTTCATGCAGCCAGGACGAGGCTTTGCTGAAATTACCCACAGACAGCGTGAGGTCATGGACAATTAAATGTCATTCATGCCTAATTGGACCTCACGGGTTCCGTGGGGTCATTTGCTTCCGCGGCCACTAGAGGGCTCTTCAGTCCCATCAAATGTCACCCTGGGTTTCAAGTTTGTGTCCATTCTGGAGTAAAAGCCTCTTTCCACCAACATGTGCCTTTTCAGGTTCCGGAAAGTTCCGTCAAAGATCCAAAGCGTTCTCCATCCATGTCAGTTTTGTGGGTGAGAGCCTCTGTGTTCTCCCAAGAAACACCGCCAAACACCCCATCAGCATTATTCCCAGGGGTTAGGACGCAATGGCTCAACAATGAAAATCTGTGTTTGGCTAATAAGATCTGCCCAAATGACCTTCGGAGGCTTTGGAAGTGCTTTCTGAAAGGGTCCTATTTTGCTTGCCACAGAGGACCCAGGAAAACACTGGCTACTTTTTTCCATGATTGTGTATCAGCTCACCAAACCGAAAAGGACAATCCATCCACCCACTCACCCATCCCCCATCCTTCCGTCCACCCCGCCCATGTCGGCTGAGCATCAGGGACGGGGTCAGGCTCCGTGGTGGGAGGCAGGGGACATCTGGGAGCGGAGACACTGGCACAGCCTGCGGACTCTGAACGGGGGCTGCGGGGTGCGGGGCACCAGCAGGGAGAGGCTGCGCCCTGGGGTGGGGAGTCAGAGGGGAGTGGGGTACTGGAGGGTGGGCCCACTTTCCTGAACCACCGTCACGGAGGTGTGTTCAAATACTAACAAACAGGTTAAAATATTAAAAATTTCTCTTTCCTGGCACTACCTTCTGTGAGCCTGTGGAAGCTGGGACCCCAAGGCCTGACTGGCTGTCAGTGGCATAAACTGCAAGTGACTGTGAGAGTCAGGAGCTTGGCTGGGCTGGCCCTGGATGGACAGGGGGGTAAACTGAGGCAGGGGAGAGGAGGGGGCTGGGGATGCAGGCGCCTTTGATGGACTGTGACAGGTGACGTGCCGGCGGCGGGGCCAGGTGGTAGCAACAAGTTGGTGCTGCTTCGGGTGGCCTGGCTGTGCCCCTGGGGGCGGGTCTGCAGGCTGAGGGACGTCGGGCTCCTGGGTTTTCCTCTGAAGCCCCTCCTGCAGTGCTGCCATCTGAGAAGTGCAGAGGTTCATGGCTATGTGCAGGGCCACGCTCACCCTCACTTAAGGCACCCACCCCCCAGTGCATCCAAGTTGGTTAGAAGTCCTGTAATGTCTGCAGCATTGACCCTGGTCCCTGCTCAGGCCTGGGCCTCCAGCCTGGGGTGACAGCGGACACACCCCGCACGCATGGCGATTTATGGCCCCCAGAGTGCCCCCCGGCCCCCGGGGGACCGCACTGGGCCCCCAATGCCTGGTGCCCCTCTCCCCGTGGGGCCCACCCTGCACTGCCGCTCAACTTCCCTGTGGCCCTGAAACGGCTCTAAAATGTCACGTCTGTGATTAAAAACAAGCAGAAGTGGGGACGCCTGTGTGCGCTCCCAGGCACAGGGCAGGCGACCGGCTCTCGGGCCGCAGACCACGCAGGACCCACCACCCCGTTGTTTTCGCACCTGCCGCTGCCCCTCCCTCCCGCCCCTCTCCCGCTCCCCCCGCTTGGGCTGCTCTGTGCTTTGGGTCAGGTGTAGGTCTCTGCTCTCCCTGTATTGAGTTTCACCTTGTAAAGGTGGGGCTGACATATTTATTACATTTGTTACACATCGTGTGCGTGTGATTTTTAAAACCATCCACCAATAGCAACTCTGCCTTCGTTTGGGTTATGAGCCTGGTGTAGACGGCCCCACGCCTGACCCCTGGCGCAGATATGACACCCGCACATCTGGGCACCCCCCCCTTGGCGCCGCCACGCTGCTGGCGAGAGCCCAGCGACAGCCTGGGGGTGGCACCACGCAGGGGCAGCACCATGGCCCCCCTTTGTCCAGACTTGCTGGCCACACAGCCCAGACTGGACTCTGGCTGGGTGGCCTCCTCAGCCTGTTCTCCCAGGCTTCGCTCACCCGGATTCGTGCAAAGAAAGAAAAGGAGGAATCAAGAACCAAGGGTCAGAGAGACCATCCTCCAAGATCTGAGACCTGGACTAGAAGTTTTCTGCACCGGCCGGCTCGTGGGCAGCCTGGAGGGTCCGGGAAGAAGGGAGGCTGGGGAAGGGGGGCCCTGCTGGGGTGAGCCAACAGGTTGCAAGGGCTTCCGGTTCCTTCCCTTCTCTGTTGGAAATGCCCCAGCTGATGCTGACCTAGCAGTGGCCTAGCAGTGGCCTTACTCTTGGGCCCCATGAGAACACAGGTCCCAGGGTGGGGTGCGAGGGAGCCTTCCCTGCCCTGAGGTCAGCAGGGGCCAAGAGATGGCCAGGGACACAGACCTTCAATCCGGAGACCAGGCCCTCAATTTCTTCGTCATTTTTGGTTGAATTAAGCATGGGGAGCCACAGTTTGTTTGTGAATGGGGACATTCACTCCTGCCTCGGGGGGACTTGGGCCAATGAAAAGGGTGGGTGTGTACAAAACTCCTCAGCGTGTGCCGGACTCCGGCCAAGGCCACGGCTGCCCTTCCTGTCCCGTGCACACGCCTGTCATAATTACTGTCGTGAAAGCCCAGGGAGGCTGAGGGTTGCCAGGTCACTACTTTTATCCGTGAAATATGTATTAAATGTCCACCATTCGTCACATTTCTTAGTCACGTTATGTGACTGTATTCCTATTATTTCCTCACTAAAGTGATGGGTATTGTTTTCCACATAGAGCTTTAGCAGAAGCAAGAATTTCAGCCACGTGGTTCAGCAGAAGGGAGCCCATTTCTTAAAGGAACCCAAGGGCGAGTCCATGACAGTGAGCGGGAGTGAAATAAAGGAAGCCTCCAGCGATGCGGAGGACGGACCCACCCGGAATCTGCGGCTGGGAACCAGACTTGTCTTCCCAGCGTGTTTTCGCGCGTGCAGGGCGCTGGCCGCGCGCTGTGAAGGGCTCCCTCACGGGTGCGACCTGGGCTCTGCGGAGGTTGACGCGGTAACAGGAGCCCTCCACGGGGGACACCAGGCGGAACCAGGCCCGAGGTTTCGCCCTCTCAGCAAATGCCACAGATCCCTCTCCGCAGCCCCGGCCACGGCCCCCCAGCACAGGAATGCCGCACGGCACCTGCCGGCCTCTGGCTTAATTAAAATTACACCCTCTGCACTGCGGACAGCTGGCCTGTCACCCCTGGGGGGGCCGCGTCCTCGCCGCAGGTGATTTTTAGCTGAACGAGGCCTCTGGGCTTTTCATGAATCAGTTCCTCACACAGCAGAGGCGAGGCAGGGAGGGGGGTGTCGGGCCCTCCTATGTGGAGTGGCCTTTGTGGATGTGTGTGTTGCGCCCCAGTCTGATAATCTGACGCCCCGTTTGTGGTCCATGTAAGGTCGGGGGGCAGTGATTCATTCTAAAAAATGCCAGCGTAGCTTCTCTGGTATCAAGAAACAACCTGTCAGCAGCAGAAGCAACGTCCTGAGCCTGAGGGTGTGAATGAAGATGGTGCTGTGGGCTCTGTCCCGGGGCCCCGCCAGGAGCACCGGCCACGCGGTCAGTGCAGCGCTCCGGCTTCATCCGGCCCCGCCCGCCCGGCCTCGGGAACCTGGAGCCTTTCACATCTGAAAGAAGCATGTGTCAGCCCGGAATTCCACATCCAGCAAAACTACCCTTCAAAAATGGAGGCACTTTGAAACACGTCAGATGAAAGCTAAGAAAATGTGTTGCCAGCTGACCTTGGCTCCGATGGGCACGAAAGGAAGCTGAAAAGGAGATTAAACCACATGGGAAGCTGGCTCAACGGAAAGGGATACAAAGTACTGAAAATGGTAGGTATGTGGCTCAGGGTGAAATATTTATTTTTCCCTCTTAATTTCCTTAAAAGACCAATGACTCATGCAAAAATGACAATGATCTATTGCGGTGTTTATCACATTCCTAGGTGTAAAACATGATCAAAACCAAGGATTACACTGTTGTAAGGTTTCACATTTTATGTAAAATAGTACCATATTAACCCCATGTTGACTGGGATAAATTAAAAATGGCTATTGTAATCTGTAGAGCAACCACTAAAAAATAAGAAAGAGGCATTACTAAAATGTATGATTGTTTAAATTGAAACTAATGCAAAATAATGCTGAATGAAAACTAATAAAAAAGAAAACAACATTAAAAAAAAAGAACATCATAGCCCTGGCTGGTGGCACAGTGGATAAGACACTGGCCTGTGAACCTGAAGGTCACTGGTTCGATTCCCAGCCAGGGCACATAGCCAGGTTGCAAGCCAGGTCTCCAGCCAGGTCTGTGGCTGGAGGCAGGTGAAAGGCAACCATACATGGATGTTTCTCTCCCTCTCTGCCTCTCTCCCTTCTGCAAATAATAAATAAAATCTTTAAAAAAAGAAGTGACATTGCTAAAAAGACAATAGAGGAATTCATGATAGACCTGACCCAACCCCCTGAATAAGTGCATTTAATGTAAATTGAACAAATGCCCCAATCAAATAGCAAATATTGTTAGCTGGAACAGGAAAGCAACCATAGAGGTGCACTTTCACTATAAAGACATTGACCAGGAAAGACAATCAAGGAGGCTGATGTGACTCTGTATAGATTAGATTCTTCAAGACAAGAAATGTTACTGGGGACAAGGGGGACATCTCATGGTGACAAAAGAAGACGGGACAGTCCTGAATGTGGTGCCTCTCATAACACGGCTTCAACATCAGCAAGGCAAAAACGGATAGCTAGGGGGAGAAACAGAGAATTCCACAATGCTGGTTGGAGTTTTAACACCTTCTTTCAGTAGTTGACAGGACAAGTAAGCAATAAAAAAGGGAGGGAGAGAGAAAGAGAATGAAAACGCAAGTTCACAGAAAAAATATTCATACCATGCATGTTGGATGAAGAACTTATATTCAGATTATATAAAGAATTCTGCTAAATCATGAGACTCCCACAGTCCAGTGAAAACTGGCCAATGACTGGAACAGACATTTTAAAAATGAAGTAAAAGGGAACAAAAAGTACCTAAAAATGAGTTGCACAGTTGCGTACATTTTTCGAAGTCCACACTTAAACTGTGCGCTCACGCTCTGGCCACGCTGATGGAGGGGTATGCAGACATGCTTCGCCTCCTTGGACAACTACCTCCAAACAAAACAAACAGAAACTCCAGAACTGACAGCAAACCGAACTGTATGGAAGCACGGAGCTACCTACAAAGGGGTTCCCCTAAGACTATCAGCTGATCTCTGAAAAGAAACCTTGCAGGCAAGAAGGGACTGGCAAGAAGTCTTCAACGTGCTGAAAAGCAGGGACCTGCAACTGAGATGACTCTGTCCAGCGAAGCCACCATGCAGAACAGAAGGGCAGCTCAAGTGCTTCCCAGACAAGGTAAAACTAAAGGAGTTCATCATCTCCGAGCCGTTGTTACATGAAATGTTAGAGGAACTTATTTAAGGCAAAGAAGATCAAAACTATGAACAGTAAAATGACAACAAATTCACAACTATCAACAAACGAATCTAAAAAACAAAAACCAACGAAGCAAACAACTAGGACAAGGATAGAATCATAGGGATGGGGATCATCTGGAGGGGTATCAAATGGTGGGGAAGGGGGAGAGTGGGGGAAAAGGTACAGGGATTAAGACGCATAATTGGTGGGAGCAAAATACACAGGGGGGTGTTAAGAACCATATAGGAAATGGAGAAGCCAGACAAGTTACATGCACGACCCGTGGACGTGAACTAAGGGGGTTGGGAATTGCTGGAGGGAAGGGGGTACCAGGCAGAGGGGAAAAATTGGGACAACTGCAATCGCATAATCGTTAAAGTATACTTAAATAAATGAAACGTATGCTTAAGATCTAAGTATTTTACTGTATGCCAATTTTGCTAAAAGTAGAGCAAGAGGATGAAGAAGGACCTTGGTTTGAACCCCAGCTCCAATGAGCATGAGGCTGAGCCCCTTGCATAGCGATGCAGAGGTGTGGGACCACTGCCCTGTGCAGGACAACTGCCCCATGTGGGACGCCTGCCCATGTGGAACCACTGCCCCGTGCAGGACATCTGCCCCATGTGGAACCACTGCCCCGTGCGGGACATCTGTCCCCTGCGGGACGCCTGCCCCTGTGGTGCTCTGTGAAACTGCTCAACGGCTCTCTGTCGCCAGCCACCTTCCTCTTCTCCCGCCTCCCGGCTCTCCACCATTCTCCCTCCATGGACTCCTCGAGATCAGCAAAGGAGAGAGGGGAACCGGCCGTCCCACCTAACCGCAGTGTTGGGCCCCTGCGGCCAAGGGAGGAAGCCCACTGCCCTCGCCTCCTCCCTGTGGCCAATGGGACGATGGGGACAAGGAGCCATCATCCCTGTGAGCCACTGTGCCCCAGGCCGCCGTGACAGCGCACACCCGGCTGATACCCAGCCCCAGGCATGGACAGTTCTTGCTGTGTTGTCCCCGTGGATAGGAGGGAAGCTGCCTAACCGGGCACTGCAGCCACTAAGAATGAATGAAACAGCAGAGCACTAGCCTTGAGGTCGTCAACCAAGTAAAAATGAAATCCTGTGAAGTTTTAACGTTGTATGCAACTATGGTGTATCAAGGTGCTTTGAAACTCAATAATCCCAGCACGTGTGTATGCGCATGTCTATTAGCTTACCTACCCATCATCTATCTGGCTACCATCACTACCTATTTCTGTATCACCATCACCATCTACCAACTGTAACCGAGAACCACCACTTTTGGGGACGATGGAACAGGCCCAGGGGAGCAGAGCTTATCTGAGAGAGCAGAGCTGGGTGGCACAGGGGCCTCTGAGGACATCTGACCTGCTGACCTGCGACGAAACTGAGCATCGACATTACTGCGGCCGGCCTGCTTCCCGTGGGCGCCCCTCACCCCCTCACCCCCTCACCCCCTCACCCCCTCACCCCCCTGCAAGGAGCTGACGTGCAGAAGGCACCGCCCTGTGACGACTCATGCTGGGTGAGAAAAGACCCCAAAATGCCACTGTGGAGGCCGCTGCAGGAGGGAGGTGGGCTGGAAGGAGCGGCTGGATTTCATTTCCAACGAGGGGGGCACCGTGGGGCGTTCACGCAAAGGCAGGCGCCGTTTCTGACGGAGGGGCGCCCGGCTGGATGCCGTCCCTGGGCCACCTGCAGGAGGACGCGGAGGGGACGCTGAGGGGGTGACCAGGCCCGGGTGGGTGGCTTCGGGGGGCAGGCCACCGCGTCTGCACTGAAACCGAAGGGGGGGTGCGCGGGGCCCCGGGCAACGGGCAGCGGAGGATGTACCTTGAGGATCACGTGCACCATCATCTGCAGGCCGCTCCTGCCCGGGTACTTCCCCGCCACGTTGTCGGCCGACAGGTTGAAGAGGTTGGCCCCGGTCTCGGTGCAGATGGCGTGGACCAGCATCTTCTTCCCGACGCCCTGCGGCCCGGCCAGCAGCAGCGACTTCACCAGCGGCGCCTTCTCGTGCACCTCGGCCGAACCTGGAAGAGGCGCGGCCGTGGGTCGGAGCCCCCGGGCCTGGCTCCCAGGCGGGACCCCGTTTCTGCCACCTGGAGATGCGCGGGAAGCACCGCTGAGGCACCGTGGCACTGTGACTTGTGTTTTAAAGATTTTATTAGTTTTAGAGAGGGGAAGGGAGAGAGGCAGAGAGGGAGAGAGACATCCATCCGTGTAGGGTTGCTATGCACCTGCCTCCAGCCACGGCAAACTCACACTCTCAGTTCCTGCGGGGACTCGCCTCTGGCATTTTCTGGGGGTGGGGGGTGGGGTCCCTGCTTATTGGCAGCGTCTCATCCTTGGAGAGCCTGGGGAGACGGTGCAGAGGGAGGGGATTGAGGCGTGGCCAGGAGCCATTCTTAGGGGACCAGAGGGAGTGGCCAGAGCCGGACTTGTCCTCCTGCCTGGTGTCCAGCCTGTCAGGCGGGAGAGTCAGCCTGGCGCTGACAGCAGAGACTTGAGTTACTGGGCCGATGCCCAGGGGTCCGGGCCTCGTGTTCTCCGCCACGCTGTCCGTCCCCCTCAGCCCCGCTGGGGACGCGGCCCTGAGTGTCCTCCGCTGTCCCGATCACCAGTGGCTTTTGGTCAACCACTGGGCGCTTTTCAAGTGGCTGCAAATATATCACTGTGATAACGATTATGGTGCTTTCTTTTTCTTTTTCTTTTTCTTTTCTTTCTTCTCTTGTGTAATTGAAAAGGTGTTGTGATTTTACCAAATAATTAGAAACGATTTTCAGGCTCTATTACCTAACGTTCTCCGCGTAAACTTGGAAATTGTTGGGAGCAAGTCCTCTGTAATGAAGTGAAATAGACATGCTTTTTCCGTGGGGGGCGGGCGATAGAAGAGACCCTGTTTTCCATGCAGGACAGACGCCCCTGCACGGGGCCTGCCTCCTCGGCCCCTGGGCATGCAGGGTTGCTTAGTTCCTGGTCCGGCTGGCGGCCTTTGCGTTCCAATGTGAAAAGTTGGAAATTGCTGTGAAGAATTTATGAAACCTCAGTGGGTAGGACTAGATTGGAAGGCAAACAGTGCTAAGGTCCCTGAGAGCCACAGCGAGTTCAGAGGAGAAATTACACTGAACATGGGAGGGTGGCTGGGTGGGGGTGGCTCAGGTGGACTTCCAGGAGGAGGTGGTATCTGGGCTGGCCTCTGAAGCATTGGCAGAATTGGAGCTTGTCGGGAGGGGAAATGGGGGGAGGATCCCAAGTAAGGGGGCTGTGGCCTGGCATGGGGAGTTGGGAGGGTAGTGGGTGGGCAGGTACCTGAGCAGTGACGCAGGTGACAGCAGATGGAGGGGGCTCCCTGGAAGGTGGTCGGGCTGCTGAGCCAGGGGTGGGGAGGCGCCCCTGGGAGGGGTGGAGGGCGGGTGGGTGCTGGGGCAGACCTGGGAGCGGGTAGGCAGAGGGAGGAAGCGGGTGGGGGAGACCCAGGGAAGCTGCACATCACTCCAGGGAAGTGGATTTCCAGAAGGAAGGGGGTGGTCGCTCACGTTGGCTGGCAGGTGGTGAGGGGGATGGGAGGCCTCTGTCCCCGGTCTTGCTGACCTGTGAGCCGCTGACCGGTGGGGACAGGGGCAGGCGGTCGACCGGGACACACCTGCCACAGCATCCACAGCGCCCCTGCCAGCTCAACGTTCCGTGGCCATTTTGAAAAAAAAATTATGGAAAATTACTAAGAGACGGAGCAAACGTCCAGGCTCTCCAGAGGACTGGAGTCCCGAGGAGCCCGTGTGCTCAGCCAGCTCTGCCGGACTGTGGGCAGCTCGCCGGCCTGGAAAACGGGTGCAATGCCCACGTGGTGGGGCGCTCTGGGGTCAGCGCAGCCCCGCCAACCCGGGCAGGGGCTGTTTTGCCCGTGGACCCTCCTCCCCGTGTCCAGGGCCTTCCTTCGCCTGCCCAGGGGTCTCAGAACTCTCAAAGCTGGTCCCGAGAGCCCGGACAGTGTCCGCAGAGCTGTGGTGGGGCCGGGCCGGGCCGTGGCCTCTGCCTGAACCTCCCGGGGCCAAGAACACATTCCTTTTGCAACCGGCGCTGCTTCGGATGGCTGAGCTTCAACCACGCCCTTGGAAAGCAGATGTGAACTCTTCTCTGTCTGCCCTGGTTGTGCACAGCACACGTGCTGTGGTCACGGGGACACACACACGCACCAGCCGTGGGGCTCAGGGGGCGCAGCCAGAGGTGACCCCGGGCTCCCACTGGCAGGAGGAGGGTCCGGGCAGGGTGCTTCCTTAGCAGTCCCGTCCTGATGCTCTTAAAGTGGCTTTGAAATGACACCGTCACCTGTCACCAGGGTCCCCGAGCGGAGGACGCGGACCACCTGCTCCATTTGTCAGGTGGTTCCCTAAAAACCTGCCGTCTCAGTCTAGCGGCTCCAACACCTTCCACCCCACGGGGGCCGGGCGAGGACTGACCCGGTGATTCGTTCACACGGACCCTTGGGCATCAGGCATTTACGGTCTTGATCCCAAATTGTTCGGGCCAAGGACTGCCTCTGTGCTTGTGACATTTGTTTCAGCAACATCAACCCAGGATTCCTTTACTTCTGACGATATGTTAAGACAGGGATGAACTGTTTCCTGCCAATAGGTGGACGTTCTTATTTAAGTCAAAGGGCTCAAGCTAGTCCCCTCTCATCTGACAGCAGATGAAGTGAACAAAGGGCGACTTCTATTTCCGAACGGTCGCTGGAGCCCGGCCTGGCGGGTGCTGGCCACACTCACGTCCCAGTCCTGACAACACACGTGATCAGCCGCGGCTGCATCCGCAGATTGGGGGCACTGTTGGGACAGCGCAGTGCGGGGCCCCGCGGTCTGGGCAGCTGTGACAGCCTCAGTCTGCAGCGCAAGTGGACTTGAGGGAACCTGCAGGGTCTGATCCCCTCGGAGTCATGAGACGCCCGTCACAGGCTCCGCCGAGGACTGAGGGACAGAAGTCTGGGGGGGCGGGCAAGCCGCAGCCTCAGCCCCCCCACCCGACCTGACACGTCCCATCGCAGGTGCTGCTCTGCCGTTCTCTCTCCCGGGGAAGGACGGCCCACGGGACCTTCCTCCCGTCTGCCGTGCGAAGTGGGCGCCCTGAATGTACCATCTGATGCAACTACCCTCCCTCAAAACTCGGTGGGAGCGGGAGGCCACCATGCACGGTGAGGACACCCAGGAGCACAGGGTCAAAGCCAGCACGCGGTGCACCCCGCCTCTGCGAAGGGCACGGGGTCACGCGGGCCCTTACCTAGGGGCAGGATCCCGTACAGGGCGATGAGCTGCCTGACATCCAGGAGGGAGGGCATGGGCTCCACCGACACCTGGCGGAGCGTGGCGCCCAGGTAGCTGCACTCACCTGGGGGAAGAAACAGGGCGAATGAACGGAAACCGCCGGGCTGAGCTGCGTGCTTCCAGCACGTGGGAAGTTCACGCAGGACGGGATTGAACCGTCCTGAGCAAAGATGGCCGTGGGCGGAGGGTCCGTGTGAAGGACGCATCTCTTCTCAGGGACAGGCCAGCGCGGTCCGGTGGCGAACGCACACTGGCCTACGCGTGGGGCTGTCCAGGGCCCTCTTTGTGCTTAAAATAATAGCCTTGGATTGTTGGGCTTGCGAGCGGAACAGAGTTGTAGACCGAGGGCCACAGAGAGAAGACTAACATACAGCAGGTCGTGTTTAATCTATATCCCGCAGGATCCGGTCTCCCATTTGCCCCAACTTGAAAAATAAATGAGCGAAGCCCGCCCTGTGAAGTCCGTGTTGGAGCCGCGTGAATCTGGTCCCAAAGCACCGTCATGGGAAAGGAAGGGCAGGAGACTAATTTAGGATAAACAGAAACATCACTTTTTTGAGGGTGATATTCATTTACATTTTTAAAGGCTCACCGAAGGAATGGTACGGAAATAAATCTTGACGGATTTAATTAGAAGGCATCGAAGGGCTTAATTGTAACCGGTCATAAATCTGCGGCGCTCTCTTCTAACTAATTTCGAGAAGGTCACCAGGAAAATGAGCGCGGCTGTCTTCATTTGTCAAGAGGACGGACCCGCGCGTGCTCATGACCCCTACTCTTGGTTTGTGCTGGAACCTGGGGGAAAACACGAGATGGTGGCTTTTCCCGATTGTCCTGGGTGTAGTCCTTGCGGAGCCCTGGATGTCATCTGCCTACGACAAATACACCTAAGCGTGTATATGAACATCCTGAGAAACACACGTGTATGCGTATGAAATATTGAAAACTTCAGGCGCTTTCAAGCATGTTCAGATGGCAGGGACGCCGGAGGGAAAGACCAGGGGACACCTGCCGGTGGCTGTGGAGGGCGGGTGGCCTTTCGGAGCCTGGGCAGGACGAAACGAAGATGCGAAGAGCCCCTGGGGTCTTCCCCTCTGTACAGCGGGCCCTGGATGCCAGGGGACCATGAGAAACGCTATCCGTGGCCGGGGTCCCCGCTCCCACCACGGGCGTGGTTACTGAACCATGCGTGAGGCAGGAGAGTTTAGGGCCATAGTGTGTTTTTTCCTCCCTGCACCGTGGCCAGGGAGGGAGGCTCTCGAAGGCACCATGATGCCATCAGCCTTCTCACTGCCAACCTCTGAGCCCGCCGGAGCCCTCCAACCTGTACCCCCTTCCCAGTGACCTGCCCCAGCTCCCTTCCGAGGTGGCCTCGCTGGGAAGTCACCCTTGGGAACAAAATTACGCTTGAACAGGACAAGGACAATAGAGAGAAAGGAGGAGACCCAGAAGATTTGGGAAGGAGCATAGGACGGGGACTTTGGAAAAGTAGATGCAAGCCATCTCCTTTCAACATAACAAAAACAGCACAAGGGTGGCTCTGAACCTTCTTCTAAAGAGACAGGAATATGACCCCATGTAAACTTCATGGAAATGTTCGTGGGAGAAGCTGGTGCCAAGTGTCCATTGTGAAGAGAGAACAGAGAGACATGTGCATCCCGAAAGATAGGCCACACGGCACCCAGACCTGGCACCGGCTCCTCCAAACGAAGCTCACACGCGTTAAGACGATTATAGAAGAAACGTAAGAATACGTAAACTAGAATTAGAACAGCTCCGGTTTGGTTTGATAAAACGTATGGAATATTAGCGATCCAGGGAAAACTATTTTTTAAAAATGGAATTCTAATGAATGAAGTCAACACGTAATGCTTTAAGAGGAATAACATGTGCAGGACAGAAATGTTAAAAGATAAAACTGGCCACTAAGAGCGAGAGTAGAAGGACAGGCAGGAAGATCCAACACGAGCCCCTGAGAAGGAAGATGTGAGTGGAGGAACGGAGCAAATGCTAAACCCCGGTTTTCACGGGAAGCCTCCTCAACACAGATGCAAACCCCTGTTGTCCATGAGTTGGAGTGGAAAATGGAGCTCCACACGGTCCCAGGCTGGGGACCGGCTCATTCACCAGGGACTAAACTTATCACCAAGTGTCCCTGTGTGTCTCCACCGTGAAACACGGGGACAGACGTGGCACTGCCTGGGTGGCTTTCCTGGGACAAATGTGTACCGTGAGTCAAGTCGTAAGAAGGCCACCCAGCCGATCCATCGGAAGGCCGGTCTCTGAAACAGCTCAGGCCGTTTGCAAAGATCGATGCTGTGCAAGACGGAACACTGAAGACTGTCCCAGGCGAAGGGATGAAATCAGACGGGAGAGGAATGGCTGTCACACCTGTCGGTCCACGGGGTATGGACCGAAAATGATAGCAGGTACCCAGGACACTATCAGGACTCCTGGTGACACCGATGAGCCTTGCTCAACGTTCTGGGTGGGACGGTCCTTCGGGGGTTGCGTTGGACAAGGTCCTTGTTCACTACACGTGTGACAGTGAAAACGATGCCGGCATCCAGAGGTGGGATTGTGCCGAGTTTGAAGCTTTCATGGTGTTTTGGGGGCATCGTGTTGAAGATGCTGACAGCCAAGGCCCCACCCCGTCCCCTCTGGAAGGCGCCCTGGGAGGGACCAGCTGCGGAGGGCCCGCAGCTGCAGCAGACCCCGGCCAGTAGGCTCACAGCTGCTTCTGCCACACGCGGGGACACAGCTGGACGCACAAGCTCACAGCACAGGAGGAAGTCACATCAGTTCAAACCCAGCCATTGCCACCTGCTGCTGGGGGTGCCCCCCCCCACTCATGGAGCCCCATTCTAGCTGTTGGGAACTCAAAACCCCAGGGGGACCCCCGTGTACATACCGATGTAGTCCGACAGGCTGACCTTCTGCGGCTGGACCAGCAGCCCCTCTGCCACCAGCTCCTGGTACAGAGACTCGATGGTTCTGGAGGGAGCAGAGAGCCAGCGGCACGTGCGTCAGCCCCCAGCCCTGCAGGGACCTGACCCGGACCTTCTCACAGCGTGTCTGGACCCAGGCCGAGACGTGGGCTTTTGAGGTGTTTTTACCACTTGGGGGTAAATGACCTCTTTAGAAACAGTCCATTCGTGCACCCACGCGAATGGGAACAGCACTTTCGGGTGTCTCCCGGCACCCACCACGCCTGCGGCCACCCTGGCACCAGCCTCAGCATGGGCACGAACTGGCACACACCCGCCCACCGTAGCACAACTGGTGGCTACGTATTCGGTGAGCATCCGCCAGCTGTGGCGTTCGGCCTTCATGAAACCGTGTTTCCTTTCAGGCCAGAGCACCAACCTTCAAAAGAACGACCGAGACAGAACCAAGGCTTCCAGGGGAAACCATTCTCGTCTGAAGGAGACCAGGCTCCAGCGAGAGGATCCGTGAGGAGGACACTGTGCTTTTCCGCAGCCTTTATGGACGGACGTCGAAACCACTTGTCTCAGAGGCGCGTGGGCCCACGGCCAGCCCGCGCGTCATTTATACCAATTGCGGGAAGGGATGGAGGCACTGGCCCACGTGATGGATGAGACTCCCGGTGCAAGTAAGTGGGCCTGGCTTGCAGGAATCCAGATAGGTCAGGTTCAAACACTGTTTGGCATAATCCTATGAGATGCTTCCTCTCCCCCCCTCCCCCCCCCCGCCCCAGGGGCCTTATTCTCTGGTCCTGCCTGAGTCTTTCTTCAGATTGAAGAATTGTAAATATGCTATATTTAAACAGCTCTTTGGCTGCTCCAGGATCTGCGTGAGCATGATTAAAACAGACTCTGGAATATCGGATTCAAGCCAAAAACCATTGGGATAAATGCTAATTCAATGACCTCAGCCTCTGATGGACTGGAGTTTTATTCCACCAAATAGCATAGCCGTGCCGTCTGCTGAGGACGAAGGTTTTAATTGTGATGGAACGTGGGATAACAGTGCCCGACCCGTGTCAAGAAAATATCAACTGTGCGAGTTCAACTTGAAGAATTTGTTTAATATCAACATACAGCAGGCACAAAATGGCAACGTAAAACGAAATAGGCTCCACGATAATCCGGACCATCTATCAAGAAGCCCCTCACACAAACCTGTGTCTGGATCTTTCCAGGGAAATGAACTTTTGTTACAAGATCCACTTCCAACTTTAAAACTACCTTAAACGATTATAAAAAGACCAGTTTAAGGTCTCTATTAATTTGATGAACCAGAAGTTGTCTCACGGTGTATTTCCTCAAATGTTGGGTCAGGACCTGGCTTTTGAACCATCTCTGAAGATCCCCACGGGTTTTGAAAATTAAAACAAGTCACTCGGCTCATCTCCTGGGCACATCTTTCCACTAGGGCTGCACGAGGCCCAGGCCCATCCTCGCAGCACCCATGGAGGAAGGGGGTGGGGAGCACCAATGGGCCCCTCTGCTGGGCAAGGCTGAGGACTTAGCTGTGTCCCCTCCCCTCTTGGTCCCCCCCGACCCACGGTTTACAACCAACCAAGTTCGCTCCTCACCTGTCAGCTGTCAGGTCTTTGTCCTTCCCCCTTTTCCCTTTCTTGCCTTTCTTCCCCTTATTTTTCTGGAAGAAAATGGAAATAAGCAACAATTTGGGGAAAACAAGGCAGTGCATGAGCTGCAGACATTGGCTAAGGGAGCTGGCGCCTGTGGGTGGCAGGGGGAGGCCGCGGGGAGACCTCGGCCGCAGTGCAGGAGCTTGGAGTGGCCAGAAAGCACTGCTGTCCTGAATGGGGGCCTGTCCCCCGTGGACAGAGCGTGAGGTCACCGCTGCGGAGGGGCACGGGCCTCATTCCTGCGGGCCCAGGCATTGCGATTCTCCTGCTCTGGGCCCTGGCACCGCAGCACAGGGGTGAGTGCCGCGTGCGCAGCGGTCAGCCACGCCTGCCACTGGTACCCAGTCCCCTCTCCCCATTAGCACCCGTCTGAGGTCAGGAGCCCGCAGGGCCGGGCAGTTGCCCACCTCGGGTTCCCAAAGGGCTCTGCCTCCCGAGACAGTGGGGGAGGAGCCAAGACCTTTTAAAACAGCGCTGGCGGCCTCGCCACTCTGATGGGAATGTCCCCAGCCCACAGGGTCGGGTCAGGAAGCCTCAGTGCTGGGACCAAGCCTGCCAGCCTGGCCTCTGTTCCGTTCCCGGTTCACCTCCCACATCAGGCCTGCTCGGGCGGCCCAGACCCGTGCTGCACAGGACAGACTGCCGGGCCCTTAATGCTCCTGTTTCCTCTCCATGTCTTCTTTTCCTCATCGCTCATTCTACTGCAGTATTGCTTATGCACTCATGCGTATCCGCGTACGTGAGAACTTCCACGCAGGGCTATCTTTTATACATAGCCATACGCCCAACCCAGTTCAACACGTAGAACATGTTTTCATCGCTCCGACTGTCTGTCTCGCTGCCTTCCTGTCGGTATGTGACCCACCCGGTCCCCAGGAGCTTCGGGCCACCTGCCCGCGTGCACAGAACCACACACTATCACCCCCTGATGTCTGGCATCTCTCAGTCAGTGTTGCTGGTTCATGTAGGTGGTTATACCTCATTCATGTCGTTCTGTTCTGTAAAAACTGATTTTTAAATTCTGAGCTAATGGTCAATTCGCATGCAGTTGTAATAAATAATAGGGGGAGACCACGGGTGCCTTTGCCAGGTGGTCCCAAGGCTGATGTCTCATGAGGCCACCACCCGGACATGGAGAGTGACACTACGCAGTCCCCGTAGGGGTCCCTCCTCGGCCACACTCCCCTCCCTATCACGACCAGCCTGTCTGTGACCCCTACAAACCATGCACCCTGTCCCACTGCATTGGCTGAACCTCCCAGGACTTTTCCTTGTCTTGCTCCGGACTTGGGGACGGATGCACCCCTTTCACAGCAAAGTAGAGGGTTAGCGGCAGCAGCACGTGTAGTGGGTAGGAGCTCTTTATTGGGTTCAGGAGAGTTTCTGTTCCCGTTCTCCTGCGGGACTTCCCATGAGGGGGTGTTAAATCATAGCAAGTGTTTTGTTCTGCATCAAGGATAGAATAGTCTGATTTTTCCTTCCTTAGCCTGTTAACACAGTTGATCACAATGGTTCATTTTCCAATACTGAACTAGCCTTGCCTTCTTGGAATGAGCCCGCTTGGTCACAGTTTATAATTCTCTCTCTATAGTGTTGAATTCTATTTGCTACAATTTTGTAAAGGACATCTGCATCTATATTCATGAAGGATAATGGCCCTCAGTTTCCTTTTTGGCAACTGTCTTTGGTTTTTGAATCAGGGTAATACTAGCATCATGGGATGAGTCGGGGAGTGTGACTTTCACTTCTAGTTTCAGGAAGAAAACTAGGTAGAATTGGTGTTGATTCCCCTTTAAACATTCGGTGGAATTCTCCAGTGAAACTGCCTCCGTCAGGCTGGAAGACTTATGTGGGGAGTTGTGCAAAGTCAACATTCTTCACAGGGCCAGGGCTGCTCAAAGGATGTGCTTCGTGTGACATGCATCGTGGTGGGTCCCGTTTCGAGGGAAGTGGGCCCGTTTTCTGTAAGCTGTCCAACTGCACGCGTGGAGTTGTGTGTGTGGTTCCCTTACCCTTCTTCTGATGTCTGTAGCCAGTAGTGACATCATGGCTGAGGGCGGTCATTTGTGTCTTCTTTCTTTTTTCTTTGCCGGTCTTACTACAGGTCTGTTAATTTTACGCATTATTTTCAAAGAGTCAGGTCCACTGTATTGATTTTCTCTGTTGATTTTTGTATTTTGTTTCACTAATTTTTGCATTACGGTTATTTTTTTCCTGCTTTTCTTCTCTTAGGTCCTCAAACTGGGAACCTAGATGGTTGAGACTCTTCCTCCTTTCTGTGGGTGCGGAACCTGTCCAGATGGATTCTGTACCTGGTCCCACCCACACGGTGTGCAGTGGGGCCCCAGCACCAGCGGCAGGAATGAGTCATTATTGTCTTTATTTTTTATTCTTTATTTTTTAAAAATTTTATTGTTGTTGTATTACATCCATCCCCTTTTTGCTCCACTCTGTCCCCCTCCCCATCATTATTGTCTTTAGATCATCCTTTATCATCTTTGTCCTTTCCGGGCTCTGCTTTGGATTTCTTACTGATCTATCTTTAAGTTCCACCTGACTTCCAAGTGCCTTTCTGAGACTATTTTTCATGACAATGTTCATCTGTTTCTTTAGATTTGAAATTTCTGTATAAATGTGGCATTTTTTCACATATATACGTTAGCACTCTGGGGGATGCAAAATAAAACCGAGAGCCTGGCTCTCGGGGGCTCTGTGCCATGGTCCCCAGAAACACTGGTGACCTGAAGGCTCTGTGATCACGGCAGGCGGGTGACTCGGCAGAGACAGCCTTCGAGGGGCAGGGCCATCGATGGCATTAGGGGGACACCAGCTGGTTAACGTGAATGGATTAGTTTATAAAGAGAAATATAATTGTCAAGAGAAATGGGCCCCGTTGATGTCCCCCTGATAGGAAATCAACACAAAACCACCTAACTGATTACGTGGTGAGCACTGCGGTCAGCACAGGCGAGGGCAGGACGCTGGGACCCCCACCGATGCCGTCCTGTGACACCCGAGTGGGGCTTCAGCCCCACCGGCCGCAAGGCTGAGGGTCCCACCATGCCTTCCTTGTTGCCATTCTGGGCTGGACTGGCCCCCAACATTTGGGGGAACACAATCACCCGTTTGTTCAAGGGTGTTGTAAGACACACAGCCAGAGGAAGTGGCGTGCAGAGCGAGGGCTGGGGAAGTCCTGAGCACGGATCTTCTGTCCCTGTAAGGTTGGGGCGCGTTGCCTCCTGGCATGCGGGTGCCCTCACCATCCTGGGCATGCGCAGTGGCCAACCCTGTGCAGCCCGTCTTCCTGGTCTGGGGAGCGGGAGGTGGGGCTTCACGTCCTGAGCTTCTCTCACCCTGCCCCGTCTTCCTGGGACCACCTCCCGCCCAGGACCCTCCAGGAGCCCCCAGAGTCGCCTCCTTAGGACAACTGGTGGACCGATGCTCTCATCACTGTTCGCTGGGCTTCAGCGGCCCTGGGGCAGAAGCAGGTGCAGAGACCATTCTTCGTACCTTCCATCCCTTTGCGAGGCCCCAGCCAGGGCGGGTCCCGGGATCCCACAGGCTGCTCCAAACATTCCAGTCACCCCCAAGGGCCTTGCTGGTTGCCATTGGCTCCAGGGGTGATATGCGGGCACCTGGGGCAGGCACCTGCCCCTCTGATACGGCTCATCCGTTGTTGGGGCCCTGGTAGTGGAGCCCGCCATGGGGCGGGGTGGGGTTTGCCCCACGTGAGCCCACAGCCCTGAGGCTAAACGTGGGACGGGGTGAACTGAGGAGAGGAAGGTGCGTCCCCACGGGAGTGGCCTGGGGGCAGCCGGCCACCCGCTGGAGCTCGGCCAGGGGTGCTGTCGGCTGACCCCTCCCCGGACTCGTTGGCTACTCACATTTTTACCTCCTTTCTTCTTCTTCCCTTTGGCTGAAAGTTCCTTTTCTCTGTTCACAGCTAGTTTTAAGTTTCTTAGTTCCTGCCTCATCAGTTCATCAACCTGCATGAACACAAAACACACATCTTTTAAGTGACCCTGAAGGCCTTGTGCTGCTTCCTACATGAGGGTCAATGCGGCTTCCGTTCAGGGTCGGTCACAGGAGGAAACCAGACCAGGCACAGCGGGTGCCGGGAGTGGCGGGTGCCGGCCCCCTGTGGGTGCAGCTCTACCTGCACCCCTGCCGTGAGTGGTGGGGTGCCGGCCCCCACTGGCTGCAGCTCTTCCCGCACCCCTGCCGTGAGTGGTGGGGTGTCAGCCCCCCGTGGCTGCAGCTCTACCTGCACCCGGATCTCCGACTCCAGCTCCTTCCGCTTCTCCTCTTTGATAATTTCCGGGTCGTAGTCCTGCAGGAAATTCCATGACTCGTCTCTGTTCTTCCACATGTCTGTGCTCCAGAGGGACAAGGAAAAAGAAAATGAACATTTCCTTCAACGTGACGACTAGCGGGAGCAGGTGCTGCAGGTGAAACACATCTAATCTTCCGTCCCGCTGCACGGAGTCTAACGAAGGAACGAAAATCGTGCAGCCTTTTCGTCTGCTTCCCAGATAGAAGGAACATGCTTGTGTAACATCTAAGCAGTCATGAAAAATGCTAGTATGGAAATACCAAATAAAAAAGTATGACACAAATAGCACCTCTCTAAACAACCTTGACCATGTAAAAACATTTAACTGTGGGATTATGCAACTGTGGGGTGACTTTCATACACTTTCATTATTCACTGCTGAACCCACGCGCGCCCATGACATGCCGTGACCCAATAGCTGTGGGGCGGAATTGCTCTGAGGACGTCTGTGACGTCACACGTGTCACACACCGTGTCACACACCATGTCACACACCAAGGAGGGTGCTTAGAGAATCGGGACCCTGCGGAAAACACGGAGAATTCCCCATCACGGCGTCAGCGGAAACCAAGTCCATTTTTCAGGTGGGCCAAAGTGCAGGGTCCCAGCAGTGGGACCCAGGGTCTGCCACTGGGGGACAAAGTGCCACTTTGGGAACGAGATGTCCTGCCATCTGTATTCAGAATGTGGTGGGAATTTGCGGGCCACAAACCTGCACCCATCACCCAGTGTGGCCACTGGAAACTCACTGTCAGGCAGGATACACACCAACTGGGGGGAAATGAGGGCCCTGAGGCCCCCGGCAGAGGCCTCCCCACCTTTGACAGTGGCTGAGGCTGGCAGGTCAGGGGTCCTGCGGCCTGGACGGCAGGTGGTGCTGCCAGGGAAGGGTGCGGAGGATTCCCCGCCACGTCTCTCCTGTGGCCATGGCCGGGGGCTCCTGATGGGCAGGCCTGGGCTTCCCGTGCCGCTGGCTGGGGAGGGGGCGGGGCTTACACAGGACGGCCAGAGGACAGTGACAGTCGCAGACAGAAACGACTCGTGCTCTGGACAGCAAGAGGTGTCAGTTGTGAAGGCTGCGAGCAGACAAGGTGCCTGGAGTCCCGCAGATGAACACAGGGAAGAGGGGTGGGACCTGCAGGGCCGGGGTGGGCCGGGGGGTGAGATGGGCAGGGCCCAGGAACACACCACAGGGGATCTAGGTCAGGCTGTGGACCCCAGAGACACGAGAAACAATGGGGAGATCTGGACGCACAATGGCGAATGTGCAGGCCGACCATCACCAGGGCTTTGGCCGAGTGATTCCGGCCAGGCAGGTGGCCTGGGGCCAGGCCCAGGGTGTGGGGTCAGCTGGCGGCCCACCCTCATCACCCACCTGCCTTCTGGGCAGGAGGAGCCGCAGGGGCCGGTGATGACCCAGCGATTCCACTTGTGGGTATGTGTCCAAAGAAGTCCGGAGCTCTAAGGAACACACCCACTCCTGTGCTCGCCGCAGCGCCAGTTACAACCGTCAGCACTGCGGTGCCCATCACCGGAGCAGCGGATAAAAAAGCCCTGGTACGTACACAGCGGAATATGGCTCGGGCGTGAAAAAGAAGGAAATCTTACCATGTGCAACAACATGGATGCACCCAGAGGGTACTCTGCCAAGTGGAGTGAGTCAGAGAAAGACAACTAGCATGGGGTTTCACTCACACGTGGAATCTAGAGAACAATATAAACAAAATAGAAACAGACTGGACGGGTGGTCCCCGGACGGGAGGGAGATGGAAAAGGTGAAGGGATGAGAGGCAGGTAGGTGGTCCCAGCGTGAATCACACGTAGGGGATACAGGCAATAATGCGGAGATGCTGCGGACTGCCAGGTGGGGAAGGAGTGGGGAGAAGAAGGAAAGGCACGCAGCCTTGCCCGGAAAGGGCGCCAGGCGCTGGTGCTAAGGGCACCCGCCCCACGCAGGAAGCCCGGCCCACCCCACCTCTGGCGGTTCCCACGACTGGGCTCTCCCAAGACGCTGCCTTTCTCACGACACTTCTGCGCGGGGCGCTCCTCAATCCCTTCAGGAATTTCACGGGCGGTTGTCAATGCGGCAGCTATTCAGGCCCCTGAAGGGCGAGCGCCCTGCTCCGCAGAGAATGAGCCTTTATCCGGCCCTGGAAAGCGGGCCCAGGGCTTTCACACGTTAGGGGCGACAAGGGAGGGGCTTCATCTCAGTGATTAAAATGCTAATGTTTTATTTGAAAAGGAAAACCTTTGATTTTTAAGAAAAGAGGTCTGAGACGTTTCATTTCTTGAGGCTACCAAAGACCTGGCAGCCCTCACACTGGGCGACACCACTGTGTCTTGCTTTGGAAGGGCCACGCATGACCACGCGTGGGATTGGGGGTTTTTAGCCTTCACGGAAACAGATATCACACGCAAGGCGTGGGCAGTCTCAAGGGCTTTCCCGGGTGGGTCGGTGGGTTAAAGACTTGGATTCCCATGGAAACCTGGGATTTCCCCCAAATTAATGTTTGCTTTTATCAAACTAGTGCATTGTATTAAACCAAGTCGGAGAGTATTAAAAGATTATAATAAAGACGTGTCCAAATCCGCCTGCGTGATGGCAGTCACTCCCACGTTCATTAGAAAGTGCACTGAATGAATTCAGATGTGTTCATAAATCTGACTTACTTGTACCTTATCTAATTTATAGTCATAAACTATTAAATTTGGGGCATTATTGAGCCCACTTGCCAGCCAGGCACTGCTCTCGGAGGGGCAGTGGGAGCACGTCCTGCCCTGGACCTGGCGTTCCCCCTGCAGGAACACGGAGAACAGCACATCCAGGTCAGAGGGAGGGAAGATGAGCTGGATCAGGGTGGGCACAGGGTCAGGGGCGGGGGTGGTGGAGGCTGCAGGGACAAGCATTAGCGGCAAGGGGAACAGAAGGTACAGGTGCCCTGAGGTGAGATGGCGATTGGCTCATAAGAAGAGCAGTGCCCGCTGCAGCAGGATGGAGCAACGTATTCTCACTGAGTGTTAGCTACTTCTCTGCTCTTCTGGGCCTAAGTATGTTCTTGCACCCCTCCCTGCTGATTTACCAGCTTCAGCTGCGAGCCCCCGATTCCACGACAGCTGATGAGGATTTTGCTGGGCCCTCCGCCCATACAGCCTGCAAGCTGGTGCCATATCCATCAGCCTGGCTAAGGCTGTCTGACCCTCCTTGGTGATCCCTAGAGGCTCCATCTCACCCAATTTAAGGGCCACCCAGGTTGCTCTTCCATATGGATGGCTGATCCCGGCTCCCGCTTCACAGCTTCCCAAATCCCCTCCAACAAGCAACTGCTGCCTCACTGAGCCCCGGGCCGGCACCAGCCGCAGCAGCCTAGACTCACAGCTGGGCTTCACCTGGGCATCTCCGAGCCCAGCACAGGTAGCAGCAACTTAGGTTGCTTCACAGTGCAGGCAGGGTGGCCCCGGGCAAAACATAGGAGGGGACTGGCCTTGGCTGCACCACCTGGGACCCCAGGGCCTGTGCACCCCGTGGACAGCTACAGACCACGTCGGAGCATCACCACCTGTCCCTGCCAGCTGGTCCCCCACGGAGGGCGGAGGTTGGTGGTCAGTGGTCACAGCCAGTCCTCGCAGCTGCCTGGCCTGGGGAAATCCCTCCCATTGACCTGCCAACAGCAACCAAGGCTCAACTCGGAGAGGAGGTGCGCTCAGCCCACAGGAAGGGTGCACCTCGAGTACCCAGCCTGGGGGAGGGGGAGGCCGTGCCACTGGCCCTACAGGTCACCTGCTCCATGAGGCCACACAGCCAAGACACGGAGTCAAAGCAGCTCCACCTACTACAGAAACAACCCCAGGGAGGCGGCCAAACTGAGGAGACGAAGACACATGGCTCATATGAAGAAGAGAACAAAACCCCAGAAAAAGGGCTAAATTGACTGGAAGTAGGCAATGCGTCAGATGCAGCGCTCAAGCTGGTTATAAGGACGCTCAAGGAACTTAGTGAGGACCTCAAGCACAAAAACGATCCGGTCAGAAACAAAGGCTATGCTGACTGAAACAAAGAACAATTTACAGGGAAACACAGTGGGGCGGATGAAACTGAGAATCAAATCAATGACCGTAAGGAAGCCGCCCCCCCACCAAAAAAAGCCACCAGAACAAGAATAGAGCATTTAAAAATGAGGACAGTGTGAGGAGCCTTTGGGACAATGTCAAACATACCAACATCCAAATTGTAAGGGTGCCGGAAGGAGAGGAGAAAGAGCAAGAAATTGAAAACTTACTTGAAAATATAATGGAAGAAAATTTCCCTAATTTGGTGTCCCAAACAAGATGGGTGCAGAGAGACCCACACCAAGACACATTATAATTGAAATGCCAAAGATTGAAGACAAAGAATCTTAAAAGCAGCAAGAGAAAAGAAGAGAGTTACCTACAGGGGCGTTCCCATAAGACTGTCAGCTGATCTCTCAAAAAAACTTTATAGGCTAGAAGTTGGTAGCGTATTATCGGAAAGAAACGTTTATAGTCATGAAAAGCAAGAACCTCCAGCCAGGATTGCTCCACCCAGCAAAGCTGTTGTTCAGAATGGAAGGGCCCGTAAAGTGCTTCCCAGACAAGGAAAAAATAAAGAAATTCATCATCACCAAGCCATTTTTGTATGAAATGTCAAAGGGACTTAAGAAAGCAATGATCAAGCCGATGAACAATAAAATGACCAAACACATCTATCAATAATTAATTAATTAAATTATTGAGCGATAATTAAAATCTGAAACCAAACTAGGCACACAGGAAGAACAGAGACAGAATCATGGGGACGGAGAGGGTTTTGATGGTTGTCAGATGGGAGGGGGGTGGGGGGTGGGTGGAGAGGTGAGGGGGTTAAGTGCCAATAAACAGGTAGTTACAGAGCAGCCATGGGGATGCAAAGTACAGCATAGGAAAAGGAGAAGCCAAAGAACTGAACACGTATGACCCGCAGACATGACCTGACGGAGCGGGGGGCGATGGGTGGAGGGGCAAAGGGAGGAAACTCAGAACAACTCTAACAGCATAATCAATAAAATATAATTAAAAGCTGGTTACTGGGTCCTCCGACGTGAATGCCCGCAGGTCCTCTATCACTGCCGACAGGGGGACAGTGACGTGCCCCCGCTCTGGTGGTCGTGACAGGCTGGAACAGGGGACGCCAAGCTCTGCATGCCGTGGGCACCTCATCAGTACAAACGTACCGCCTCCCTCTTCTCCTGCCCCCACCCAAGCGGCTCCCGACCTGCCCCCGCCCTTCCGAGCTTCTCCCGAAGGCTGGCACCACGCGCCCTGCGAGGACACCCTCACTTTGTAACCTGCTGTACAAACCCATGAGGACACTGAGGCTGCGGCTGCGGATGAGGCTCCGCTGACTGGGGCCAACCCGTGAGTCGCCTGGAAAAGCCCCTAATACGGGAGTGACAGCCCGGACGCGGTCCCCACGGGCCTAAGTCAGGAAGGACGCGTGCGGCGAAGCTGGGAAGCGCCCCACCCCGCGTGTCTCTGTGGTTCCCAGGAGTCCCCGGCCGGCCAGCGCGGAGGACCAGTCACGGCGGCTGGCCCTTCTGTGCAGCGAGGGTGGACCGGACCCAACGGGGCTGGACACTTATGCTCGTGATTTGTCATGGAAACGTCTGAAAGGCTGGTTCACACGCAGGTGGCTGCGCTGCACCCAGCGTGCCGGGCGAGGGACACAGAGCCGAGTCGGACCGGGACACGGGTCCGCTGCACGGAATTAAAACATTTTTTTGCCTGGGCGGCGTTGGTTTTCCTATTTTCAGCAGCCCTGGACGTATCCCTTCGCTCTTTCAGGGCCAGCAGGAGAACTGACGTGTGAGGGTCCCCGTCGGGACGGGGATTTAGCTCATGTTCTTGTCCTGCATGCATCTTGCTTTGTCACCCATGGTGCTCCCGCAAGACGCCCAGGGGAGTTAACCGCAGAGACGGGTGGCCTCCCCAGCCGTGTGCTGAATTCCCGACAGACCCGGGGCTGGGGCGGGCGGCCTGTGGGCTGACCAAGGGACACCTCATTGTCACACTCATTCCCCTAAACGGACCTTTGTACATGTTATTTCCTTCCTCCATCGCAGGCAGGAAGACGCTTGGTGACATGCTCCACGCCTCGTCTTCTTCCTGTTAGAGCAGAAGAATGTTCCGTGAATCGCGGGCCCGGTGTGTCTGCGGAGGCTGGACGGTGACAGGCACATCGCCAGCATTCCTGCCACCGCTGCCAGGCACGGGGGAGGTCCGGTTGCTGCCCGCCCTCCTGGGCAGTGTCCCTCCGGGCTGGTGAGACACAGCACAGGTGGGGTTGTGGACGGGCAGCTCTGGTGGCTCTGAGTGTCCCCATCGCCCGCCCCCGGCTCTCCGCCCCAGGCGCCTTCCCTGCGGCCCCCGCACCCCGCATTTGGTCCTGTGGCTCCCCTTCACCGTGTTCTGCGAGCCCCCTTTGAGCTGCCCCTGTTTGCACAGCCGCTTGCCACTCTGCCCTGCTGCTCCTTCCCTTGCTGCGCGTCCCCTCCCTGGGCCAAGCCACCAGCCCACACCCAGCCTGGAGCCCAGGCCCTGGTGGACCCTGCCCTGGGCCCCAATGCAGAGCACGCCCCAGCCCCGCACACACACGGCCTCCGCGGTCCCTGCCGCTGCCTCTGCGCAGCAGGTCGGACAGAGCCTGCCTGACACCTGCCCCCAGCAGGTGTCCCCTCTGCCCCGCGCTGCAGGTCCCAGCTGCACCCGTGGTGACAGCCAGGCCTGGAAAACCCTCCTGTTTCTGGGCAACAATGTTTCTATGGGTCAAGCGTCAGGTGCTTGGTGACACTGCTGTCCCCCAAACAGCGCAACAGAATACTGTGGTCTGCGCTGACTCCACAGCTGAGGGCAGGGGCGGCCACCGGCGGGTGGGCTGCTCCCCGTGGGCTCTTCCACAGCAGCACCTGATGGGCATGGACGTGTCCCTCCTCTCCGGGACACCGTGCAGCGCCTGTGTGCTGCTCCCACCTAGTGTCCTCTCATCCCCACGCAGGAGCGGGGACAGGTGGCCCGTGAGCCCAGGGCCAGGCGAGGTCAGGTGCTGGAGGACTCACCCACGGGGCTGCCTGCACCCGCAGCTCCACCACCACGTGGAACCCAGGGACATGAGGGGCCCAGAGCCCAGGCAGCCCCTGCTCACCCGTCAGGGTCCAGGAGCGCATGGGAGGATGGCCCCCCAGGGCACAGGGTGGCCGCCACGCTCGCCTGGCCCAGCCCCGACCGGCTGAGAGGAGCCGCAGGAGCAGCGAGACCAGCGTTGGGAGGCAAGTCCTGGGGGAAGGGCTCACCCATGGAGACTGTGCCCCGTCAGCCTTCTCCGGGCGGGTCCCCACCGCTCTCCTCAGGAGCCTGCAGGACTCACGCAGACTCGAGGGCCGGGCTGCTTCAGTCTCACAAAACGTGGTTTTCATCCCTCGGACAGCGGTGCTGCGTCCTGCGTCCTGGTCACCACACCCCTGGCCTCCAGATGACACAGCCTGTCCTGTCTCTCGCTGTGACGTGGCGCTGGGGCTCCCATGAGCAATCGACCAGACCTGTCCCCACCCTGGCTGGGGGTCCCCACCAGAGACGTCCCGGACGGAGCGTTGGTCAGAGCCCACGTGTGGCTGCTGAGTTGGGCCTGCGCCTCTGGACAGCCACGGGGGACAGAGCCTCCTGAGCTGGCTCGGATCGGGGCTTAGGCCCCTGAGAAGTGTCTGCAAAAATGCTCCTCCAAACCCACCCACATCTGGCAGGGGCGAGCGGCCCACCTGAGCCCACTCCCACGGGAGGTGCTTCTGCTGAGCGGGGAGCCCTGGGCGAGGGCCACCCGCATGCTCGGAGGTGAGGGTCCCACACGAACGTACCTGCCGAGCCACCCACGGCCACCCCCGACCCCACGGCTGCCCCCAACCCATGGCCACCCACAAACCCACCGCCCAAGGCAAGACCTGGCCCAATGTGACTGAAGTCTGCCCGGCTTTGGATATTGAGAAACAAACTTCCGTGAAAGTGCGTCCAAGGAGCCGGCAGTAAACGATGCGTCGGGAGGACCCCGCTGTGGCGGACGCAGACACAAGCACCTGACTTTGCAGCGGCCCCATGGTTTCCCCAGCAATAGTCCTTATTTCTCCCCCCGAGGAAAGACGCCTGGGACCATTTATTCTGAGGCATGAAAACTCAAAGCAATCACGTCTGCAGCCGCACGTGGCAAGTATCCGAGTTGTCGAAACCACTTGCTATCCTAACAGGTACTTACCAACCGTAGAAATAATGGCACCCGATGGTCGGTCAGCATGAAAAAAACGAACCCTGAGGAACCGCTGGCAGACGGCACGGTTTCCCAGGGAACAGGCGGCGGCCCCTCCACGGACACGCCGCCGTCCCAAGAGGCAACGCAACCGCGCCAACGGTCTGCAATTCCGCGGTTCCGAGTCCCTTACCTTGTCTTTTTCCTTCGCTCCTTTGTTTTCCTTAGCTTTGGGCGCTTTCTTTTCCTCTTTGTTCTTCTTCTTCTTCTTGTTTTTCTCCTCTTCTTCTTGGTTTGCAATAATGTCGTCCATCACCTGGCGAAAAACCAACCAGCCAAGGCGTTGGAGTGGAGCCCCACGGAGGCGAGGCCTGTCCCCGCCTGACGGGGCTGTCGGTGCTGGTCGCTGGGTCCTGGGGCCCGGCTGGCAGGGGACGCTTATCCTGTGTGACCCTCAGGCTCTGCTCACACCGCCCGCGGGACTGGGACTAACGGTGCAACGGAGGCTCGGTGACCTCAGCTCGGAAAGGAGCCCCCGCACGGGTCCACCCGCCCCGGCGCTGCGACAGGCTGCCCGTGTCACCCCGCGTGAGCTGAGGGCTGAGGCGTGGAGCGCAGTGACCTGGCAGGGGACACACGGTGAGCTGGGGGCTGAGCTGCGGTTCAAGGAGGGGCTCAGTGGGGTGCATGTCCTCGTGCAGCAGCTGCATGTGAGCAGCGCCCTGCGGTGGGAAGTGCAGTTGAACAAGGCTCGGGAAGGGGTGACAAAGTCCCAACCCGACAGCAGCCACGTCTGCAGAGCAGGCAGGCGGGGACCCCTCACCTCCCGCGCGCTGCCCAAAGCCCCCCCTGCCCCCCCACCCCCAGCAGATAGAGCCAGGCAACCCGATCCTGTCTCGTTAGTGTTGACCAAAATGCTCTCCTTTGTTTTTCCAGGTTGCATCTGCAGGTGTTTACTTTTGAGCTTCGTTCCCACCTTTGAAAGCATGAAAAGCGGCTCCATCAGGAACAAAGCCGGCCATTCTAGGGCCACCTGGACCGAGAAGCCCCGGCACAGGGAACCCCCACCCCGGGCGCGGGGGGTGGGGCGGGGAGAGGCTCTGCAAGGGGCACCGGGAGGTGAGAGGTGACGTATGTGCTGCGTGCATTTCTTGGTCATAAAAAGGGCGGCTTTGGGCAGGATGAGCAGTCCCTTGTCAAAAGAGGGACGTCTCCCCGGGGAGCAGGTTCACCTCAACTCCCGGAGCCAAACTGCAGCTGCCCGGAAGCGTCACGTTCCAAGGCCCTTAGCAGGCAGGGGCCTTGTTTTTGGGTTTTTGTAAGTTTGGAAACTTCTGGAAATGCCAAGACTTTCTAAAACCATAGGTGTAAGTGCAGGAAGCAGTTGAAAAACGGGTGAAACCTTCACGTGTGGAGCCCACCATGGTCTTTCCAAGCCCGACCCGTGGTGTCTGGCGGGCGAGGGCTTCCTTTCAGGCCGGTCCGGGGCCCGGTCTGGATCCCACCTTTTGGAAGGCTTAGTATCAACGTGATTGTGCTCATTTCATGAAAAAGCATCTGTTCTACTTTTATTCTTCAACCACGTAAACTCCACTGTTTATGCCCGTCAGTATGTGGTCAGGCTGACCTGCCTCTTCATCCTCCCACGGCCAATGTTTGAGCCACTGCTAGACTGTCTGTCCTCCCTGCACCCTCACCTCCTCTAATTAGTAACCCAGACCCGGTGGGCAGGAGGCCGGGGGGCGGGGGTCCAGCCCCGTGAGGCAGGCATGGGAGGGGCTGCCGCGCTCTGCTCGGTGGGCCTGACGCACCGTCCTCTGCCCCGGGGCCCCTGCCCATTGCTTTAATTATTAAGCGGACAGGCTCGGTTCTCCTTTGTTTTTTGTTCCCCTAGATGTTCAGTCGGCTTTTGGATGTTTCTCACGTCCGACTGAGACATTCCGCTGACATTCTTGATCCTGTAATTGCTACCTTTCTGGACTAGCGTGAAACACCACTGCTGCCGGCCCCGGCCTTTCAAGACAGGACCTGCGCCTGACGGTTTCCCTGGAGGGACACGGCCGAGGCATCGGAAGTGAAGCAACACCAGGTCCCTGTGACCTGCCCCGCAAGAGGGTGGGTAGGAAGCATCCACAGGGCTCAGGAGGGAAAGACAGGGGTCCCATGGGGGCTCCGGAAGGCTCCGGAAGTGCTGCTGGCAAGGGAAGCCAGGGTGCCCCTGAAACCACGCTGCTCGGAACTGCCTAGGAGATGCGCCCCACGTGTCCCCGCCTTGCGTGCAAAGGCACGATGGGGGAAAGGGCACGTTGGCTCAGAAATGAATGTGAAAGCACGTGCGTTGCGGGACATCACATTGCACGAAAGTACATTGTGCCGTAAACACTTGTAGAAAAATACCCACCACGACCCACGGACGTCAAACTTCAAGGGAACGTAACCATGACTTATTTACGTCTTGTTGCTCAAGCCATACTTGTACCTGTTGTGGGGTCTTGTTGGAAAAAATGACAGCGGACCCTCCTTCTTCTGCTTTCGGGTAGTCGGGAAAGGTGCCGGTGAGGTTCCTGTGGAGGAAAACGGGCAAATGAATAGAAACAGGTGCAGTCCCTGCTCGGCGCCCCTCAGTCAGCTCTGTTTCCGATCACCCAGCTGGGAGCCAGTGGCCGGTGGGCTCTGGGGGGGCGGTGCTCCCCACCCATCGTGGGCCAGCCGGACACCAGGTCTCCCGGGAGTTCAGGGTCAGGCTCCCCGGCCGGAACCGCCACTTTCCCGCTCTAAAGTGGCTCGTGGGTCTTACCCTCTCTCTTTCCGTCTGTCATGCTGATCCTCTGCGCTTGAGCCAGGAATGGGGACAGAAGCTCAAATCCCTTCTTCCTGTTCACAATGTAGGGCACACGCAGGCGTGGGACGGCGGACAGGAGGATGGAGCCACTGCGGTTACGCGTCCAGGAACCACGTGTGGAATACACGCGCCCGCTCTGGGGGTGCGTGTCGTCCGGTCCCGCCTGCTTCTGGACCCCCCAGTTCCTCCTACACCTTCTCACCCGAGGGTTTGAGCGTCCTATTAACCTTGTCATCGTTACAGTGGAATCAGTTCCATGTTCCTTGAAAACCTCTTGTCTCTGTAGCCTTTCTCCTGGGGACCGTCTCCTTTCCGTTCTGCACTGGGCGTTAACAATGAAGCCGCCTCGGGACCGCGGCTCTATTTTTCCATCCTTGTTACTTTTATACTTGATTTATCAGCCCTATTTGCTCCTGTCTCGGCCCGGCAGCTCCTGGGCTCCACGCCTGGCTTCGCTGATCTATGTTTGCGTCTGTACGTTAGCAGCGCGCGTCTGCCTTATTTTTCTTGATAACATACTGGAAAACACAGCACCATTTGTCCTTATTGTTCTTACGTTAATCACGGTGACTTTAATCATGACGTTTCAAGTTCAGTGACTAATCCTGTTGGGATTTTAATTGAAACTGCGTTCTCTCTATAAATTACCCCCGGGGGGTGGGGTGGGGGGTAAGGTGTCTCGTTCGCAGGAACTGGAAGCCCGCACGGTCGGGCGTCTCTTGATTTCTTTCTTTCCACGTCGGCAGGCTGCACAGTTTCATACCTGTCTCTTCCCGAGTAATTCTATCATTGATTTTATCCATACATTTTTACCTCTTTTAAGCAATAGCGATTCCTCTTAGTTGCTTTTTGGTCATTCTGTTGACAATGATTTATACGAGGGCACTAATTGTTGTTGGGAGCAGAGGCCATTCACTCGTTTGGTTCTTTTCTTCCGTGGGGAGGGCTGCACTGGTCCCTCGTTAAGTGTGCAGCCCTCTTTGTTTTGAAAGGCATTCAACGTGTTCATTCGCTTACTCACTGAAAACACATTTACTGGGCGGCTGCCATGCAAGCTCCGTCCTGAGCCTGGGGAAAGCAGCTACCAGGAGACATAAAAATCTCTTTCTTCAGCTTACAGCGTGCTATATGCCCGGACTCCATCCTGGTCTTTCCGTTTGGAAGTTTTAAAAATTAGAAGTCGGTATTTGATTTCATCACAGGATGCTTCTACCTGAACCGAAATGGCCATATGGCTTTTCATCAGGTACAAAGGACTGAATTTTCCTACCACTCGACCATTTATGCTTCTGGTAATGAACACCTCGGTCTAATCTGGCCCCACCTGGAAGCCCCAAGCTTCACCTGAAGACGGGATGGCGGGGCACCAGCCCCTGGCCTTGGCTCTCCCCCGGGTCCCGGGAGGGCAGGCAGAACGCACAGGGGGCAGCTCTGGGAGCGAAGTGACGGAGGCAGGGCTCCCCAACACCTGGACCCTGTGAAGGCCAAGCCCAGACGGGTCCCAGCACAGCTCGGGGAGGGGTGGGGTCCCTGAGCAGAATGGAGCATCTGGAAGGCCAGATGCTGGCCTCCCTGAGGCCACCGGGGGCCGGGACCTGCCTGGGCTTTTACAGGAAGGTCCCTGCTCTCTGTGGCTCGCAGACCCTGAGGCAGGAGACACGGCTCCCTGCCTCCTGGTGTTGGCAGCAGCCTGTACCTCCTCTGTACGCGCAGGGGTGGGGGTGGGACTGTGACTTGACTGTCACCCATGGGACACAGCTGAGTAAAGTGTGACCACCTCCCTGATGCTGTCCTACACAGCTGTAACTTGCATCTGCTCCCGGACTCCCCGGCTGGCTTGGATGAAGGCAGCTGCCACAGCGAGAGACCCACCTGGCGAGAAGCAGGCGGACTTCCGGCCCACAGCCCTAGCAAGGGGCTGAGACCCCCGGTTCGGCTGCCCCTGGGGACTGGGCAGCCCGACTGATGCCTGTGCACCCGGGGTACCCAGGGCGGACAACCTGCTGAGAGGTGCCCACCCTCCTGCCCAGGGTCACCAGCGGGTGTGCTCCAAAGCCCCCTGCTGGGCGGTGACACTTACTCTGCAGCAGGGAGAATACGCTGCGTCATCCTGGAGCAGACTTTCGGGGGCAGGTCAGGAGCTGGCACGGAGTCGGGGGGCCGCAGGGCCCAGGCCAGTGCTGAGGAGCCTGGGAGTCCATCACAAGTGTCAGGGAAGCTGCCACCAGGAAGGAGGGTGGCTTGGGGCATGTTTTGAAGGTGGAGCCAACGGCATTTTCTGATGGACCAGGGGCTGGGCTGAGACCGGGAGGATGGGCTCACCTTCCGCTGGGCGGGAAAGGCTGTGTGGGGAGCAGTGAAAGGGGGTGAGATGCCACGGGGGCACAGGGAGCCTGAGACGCCCCCCAGACACCTGACTGGGGACACTACCTGGACAGCTGGGGTTCCATGTCTGGAGTTGAAGGGGCTGTCTGGACTGCAGGTTCACTGGGGGAGCTGTCCCTGTGATGGAGCGGGCAACGTGCACCCCAGTGAGACGACCATGGACACCGAGCAGGGCCAGGGCCCAGCAAGGGGAGGCCGGAGCACGTGTGAGAGACGCGTCCCAGCAGAGCCCGGCACCGATGGCTGGTGGACCTCCGGGCCGCCCCACCCCGCACGCCACCCGGGCTCGTGGGCACGGCCATGCTCACGGCCACGGTCACAGCCACGGGCGCGCACTGTCCCTGGCGAGACCCTACGACAAGGCCGCCGGCGAGACATGGGAAGGCTGATGTGTGATGAGAACAGTATTTCCCTGGAAAGGAAACCGGGGCTCCCGCCGCTGCCCAGAGGTGTGACGGGCGCCGTGGAAACGGCCCGGCTGCCTCCCTGCCCCGTGGTGCAGGGAACGAGGCTGATTCATCCAGTTACTAGGAAAACAGGGATGGCGGGCCCCGCAGTCAACTTCCACGGTGCCTTTCAGCCCAGAAACGCCACGCGTCACCGGTGACAAAGGCTGGTGGGGGAGGGGAGACGCTCCGGCCGCAGAACCCCTTCAACGATTTGCGTCCATGTACCTTCTTATAAAAACGCACGCATCGCAGCCGCCCGCCTTTCTGCTCCTCCTTTGAGGAGGCGTCAGGAGACAAGCACCCAGGCTCTGCAGCCTTCGGTGAGCCAACGGAAGGGAGAGGACGTTTGGTCAAGTTGGGGCCTGTTAAAAATTCATGTGGAGCGTCGATCATTCTTGCGCCGCGGCGGGCGCGCCCAGCCTCCGTCTGCCGTGATGCAGAAAGCAGGCCTGCGAACATGATCCATCTCCCCCCTGGGGTCCGACACCGAGCCTCGGCCGGTCCCGCCGCGGCAGGCGCGCAGGGCCGAGATTTATCTGCGTTTCATCGGGTACGTAGCATAGATGGACGGAGGGGTTTCCGGCCGGCACCCCCCCAAGTCACCCAGTCCCCTCCGTGCATGTCATCAGGCTCGTAAATTTCTCCTGTGTCCTGGAGCCAGGGGCTCGTGCCACGCACAGAAGCCGCCACACGTGTCACTGGCTGCCCATAAATTCCCTGACACCCAATGAAGGCAGCTGGCCGCACATGGGCCTCGTTACCATGTCCCCCCTCCCCGCCAGCGCAGACGAGGGACACGGGGGTGCAGGGAGCAGTTGTTTCCTAGTGGCCCTCCCGGAATCTGATGGACTCGCGGATGTGTCTGCTCACTAGTGGGACAGGACGTGCAGCAGTCACTCGAGACAGGAGCTGCCTTCTTGACCTGCAAGTGTGCCCTCTGCTCCCGCCCGAGTCCTGCCGGGGCCTCCGGGCCCAGCACCCCTCCCCCCCCAGCACCCCTCCCCCCCCCACACTTTTATTTTATTCAAAGGGATGAGAGATTTCCCAGACACAGTTGACTGTTCTGATGTTGCTCACCCTTCTGTTGCGAAAACGGTACAGCTGCTTTGGTTTCACCTTTCTGTCTCTAATACGTACCTGCGCAGGAAGTGAAAATCCAGGTGAGAGCATCGCTTGGGGAAGGAACGGGAGGGTTCTCCCACGCAAACGGGCTGCCGTGGTTTCCCGGCACGCACTCAAGTTCAGACTCTCCACGGTCCCGGGGCTCTGCGGCTGCTCTCCGCTCAGCACCTCCCGGAGCCCCAGGACCGGCGCAGGATCCGGACCCGACCAGAGGGAGGCATCCCGGCCCGGCCCCCCAGGGCCTGCCAGTGCGGGGGAGGGACAGAGACCATCATTACTTAGAACGTTTCAGGGGCCACAGAAGGGGAGCGCGTCCACCGCGTTTGCAGACGAGCCCCTGGACCTGCCTCTCAGCGTGACCTGGCGCCTGGACAAACCACCAGAGCCTACAGGGGCAGGCCGGCCTTGGTGTGGTTTACCGGGACCCCTGACGGGGCGTGCCTGTCCCCAGGGCCATGGTGGAAACGCCTGGACCTTGGGTTCTCATCCCTCCCCTCCTCCCCTTCTGTCCCCTGGGAGTTTTCCACCAAAGCGACTGGCAGAAAAAAATCGATTCGCTCTCTCAGCTGAGGGACCTGCCCGTGTGCCCGTCTCTGCCGCGGACCCCGGTGGCTTCTGGGGGCAAACGGGAAACGTAATTATGCAGGAATTTGAGATAATGAGCCCCTCACTCGGCCCCCAGGGTGTGCCACCCCACCCGCGCACGGTCCTCTGAAACTTTTCCATGCTGAAAGTAACCTAGAAAACTTGGAATATGAAAGAAAAGAACAAACAAAACCCCACTCACGACCCCAAGACGGCTATTGTGAACATCCTGGTGGCTTCTTTTCATGTCCTTAGAAGTCCCAGGAGAAAACAACCCCCAACCATCCCTGGAGACCCACTCCGCTCTCTCACAAGGCTCCGGTCCCCAGTCCCCGGGGAGACTTTATTTCTGCGGGTAACGGCCCCGGTGTTTAGCCACGCTACCTGACTCCCCGAGTGCACTCTCATCTGTGAAATAATTGGGCGCCGGCGCTCAGCTCCCATCGCTGTCTTCCTTTCATCTGCACGGAGCCACCCCAGCTCCCTGCACAGTGCGGGGGAGCAGGAGAGGGGAAGGAGTCGGAACTCGGAGGGACCCGGGTCCCCAGGTCGCAGGCTAAGGAGCCTGGTGGCCGTGCTAACCGGCCCCTTTCCCCACGGAACCACCTGGCACGCTCGCTGCACCACGGGTCCCAGGACCCACGGGACAAGGTCACTTCGGGAGCACGGCCCAGGGCCCGCTGGGCGCTCACGTCCCCCACTGGCTCAGCTCCCGGTCCCTCCTGCAGGGGGCCTGGGGCCAGGCTGGCCTGACCCGGGGACCCTGGGTCGCCCTACCCTAAAATGCCAAAGCTTGACTTGCACAACTATACGACGCAAAGGGTGGCTGTGACTGCGTTTAAATTGTAGGTTCATTTCAACGATGGAAAAACTGACCACAACAAAGCATTCCAAGGCCCCTCCTAGAAAGAATGTACATTGGCATTTGCAGGTGATCTGTGGACGCCTCACCCCTGCCCTGGGGTCTTGAGCACATTCCACATCGCTGTCGTTTTATTAGCCTGTTACTGCCCCCTGGGCTCTGCCCGGTCCCCACGGCCCCGCCCGCCCCAGCCAGAGCCTCCCAGCCAAGACGGCCTGCACAGCATTTTAAAGACGCAGTTGTGAAGAGAACGGCCCCAGGCGCAGGAATGAGCTGCAAACTGCTTGCAGCATGTGCTGCCCGTGGTGCAGAGGCTTTATGACATGGGTCCCGACTGCCCTGCCGTGAGGCCGGGGCTGTGAGCGCCTCCAGGAGGGTGAGGTGATGGAGGCGCAGGGGGGTAAAGTCCTGGTTCCAGGTCACACAGCCAGCGCTGAAGCTGGGCCGCCTGGCTTGAAGACCCCCGCGCACGTGTGCATGAGAGTCCGACGCAACATTTCATTGTGGGTAACACACCAGATACACGATGTCACAGATGGAAAGGCAGAGGCGTTTCAACTGCCGGCCGGGGCCCTGCTGTGGCCCAGCCTTGTCTCTTCCCTGTCCCTTTGTCCCTTCTGATGGTGCATTGCCTTAAAAAGTGGAATAAGGCCATTCAAGGTCCACCACTTTCAGATCCTTAAGAGAACGCGGATTACCAGGGCCCTGCTGATGACGGTGCGTCACGAGCTGATCCCGGAGCTCTCACGCTGTCTGGGGATGGCCCTCTGGGCTGAAGGACGCCCGGGGTGTCGAGCAGGCTTCCCACAAGCTAAGCAACAAAGTGCAGGTGGGAGAAATGGCGACGATCCACGCAGGACAATCTGCAAAGCAACCCTGCTTTTCCAAGTTGGCAGCCATGCAGGTGGCACTGATGGCCGTGAGGACACTGAGGAAGCGACTGGTACCTGCTCAGTGACAAGAATCCCATGGACTGGCTATGGGTGGGCAGCTCCCCGGGCTTCAGGTCCCCCTTTGTCACCCAAGGGGGCTGGAGGGGGTCACTCCTTGGTGATGCTTTTCCTTCCTTCCTTCCTTCCTTCCTTCTTTCTTCCATCCATTTAAAAGCTTTTATTAATTTTGGGGTAGCATTGGATAACAGTATTAAACCCCACATCATCTGTATGTTGCATCACCACCTATGTGACCCCCTTTCTCTCCCCTAACCACCCTCTGCCGTCTGTAATAACCCTTTAAAATGAAGCTTATCAATGGATCTTGAAACTTAAAGGACCGTCTGTAACAGCCCGAAGCCGAGAGAAGCAGCAGCTGTAGAAAGACAAGACATCTTGCAAACCCAGTGTCCCCATGACTGTGCCGCCCACGAAGGACATGTGACTCCCCACCCTGCAAGTTAAATAAAGTAAAATAAAAACTGCAGGTCTTCAGTGCCCCTGGCCATGTTTTCAGTGCTCAGTATACGGGGAAGTGGGACTCTAGACAGTTTCCAAGCCCTCCAGGGTCCCGCTGGGCGGTGCCCCCAGCTCTGTAGTGCTGATGGGGGACCCGGATGTTGGAAAGTTTGAGTTTCCGGTAACAGCTAATAAATAAGCTTAGTCATCGATGTATGTAAAACGTTACTGTTTCAGGAACTGGAGGAATGACCCGTTTTGACTCCACGAGACCATCAGCAGTTCCCCCTTTGTGCCCCGGGAGGGCTGCACGTGTCAAGATGGTACCTGAGCCAACAGACTCCCGGTGAGACCACCACTGCCCGGAACGCAGAGACCTCGGCCCAGGACACAGGTGGAAGGAGGCCGCAGCGTTTACCTCATCAACTTTTCCCCAAGTCCCAAACCCCTTCCCTACACCTTTCTATTCCGTATAAAAGGGTCTGTTTATAATGGAGTGTGAGACAGTCTGGTAGGGTACGAACCCACTGTCTTCTCAGACTGCCAACCATCTGAGTAAAGCGCCCAGAGATTCAACCCCGGCTCCTTGGGCCTGGTAGGTGACAGGCAGCGTGAACACAGGTGTCTCGGGAGTCAGGTGTCTTCACTGCAGGCTCTATCGGTGAAGGCAGGGGGAGCATTGTTTCTACCCCAGGGTTGTTGGGGGGGGGGAGTAGGCTGAGGAACAGCCCCCGAACATTGGTCCTAACTCCTGGAGGCTCTCAGCGTTACCTTACATGGGAAAGGGGTCTTTGTGAATGTGATTAAATCAAGGATCCCGAGACCGGGAGGTTAGCCTGGGTCTTCGGGATGGGCACCAAGTATGGTCATAAGTGTCCTCAGGTGAGAGACAGACAGAGGGGACAGAGGCACACAGAAGAGGAGGTGGCCACATGACCCCAGAGGCAGAGGCTGCAGTGACGCGGCCTCCTGGAGCCAGAAGAGGCCAGGAACCGACTCTCCTCCGGAGGTTCTTGGGGGTGCAGGGTCCTGCTGACACCCCCGTTTCAGACTTCCAACTCCCAGGACTGGGAGGAAATTCTGGTTCAAGCCGCCGAGTCTGTGCTAATTCACGGCAGCACGAGGGCAAATTGACACGAGGGTGAAATTCATGTGCCAAGCACTCAGAATGCCCGGCACACAGCAAGTGCTCAATGCATGCCAGCTGTTACCACGCCTGCGCTGTCCCGTCACTACCGTGGTTTGAATGACAAGGCGGCCCGGGCTCGGTCACAGGCAACGAGCCCCCACCTGCGTCGGCCCTCGGGGTGGACGGGGTTCGTGGGAGGAAGTCGGGGTCTGCCTGGGGAACGGAGGTGCCTCCGGCCGAAACCAAGTCTCCAAGAGGCAGGTTGACAGAAAGTTGCTTCACACAGACACGCCCGTGCAAGGACCGGAGACGCAAGTGGCATGCTGCCCACAGGCCCCTGGGTCACAGGGGTGACGCACGGGGACACGCAGCAGAGGAGGGTCTGAAGGCGGCCCTGCCTGACAGCCTGCTGTCCCTCGGCTCCGTGGTGGGAAGGGGACGTCCGAGTGTGACCGCTGGGATGGGAGGAAGCCTCAGCCACCTCCCCCGTGACCATAAATCTAAGAAAGTCCCAGAGAATCAACTGGAAAACGATTAGAACTAACTCGAAAGTTGGGTTAGACGATGGTGCAAATTATATAAAAATACAGAGCTAATAATAACAGAAAATAACCTCCAGAGAAACTCTCATTTACAACAGGAAAAACATGTACAGCTCATGGCCTCAAGGGGAAGCGTACGGCCCGTGTCTTCACTGGCGCCACCTGAGGCCCCATCTCGACACGGTGGACACTCAGGGCTGATGGCGTGTGGGCCCACTGGGAGCTGGCGGTGGGCCCTCCGTGACCGCTGACTCTCCTTCTGCCCCTCCCTCTCTCCTTCTAGCTTTCCTATCAGCCAGTTAAAAAATAAAAGGCAAGTGGTGACTGGGAAGCCATCAGTGCGGTCATATGTCAGTCAAGCTCTGGTATCAATAACGTGGGGACAAGTACAGTCTAGAGATCACTTTACAAACGGTGTCGCAAAAGCAAGCAGGTGACCGACAGGGCCCTTCGCAGGAAAAGAAATGCTATTGAAGGCCCTGGCTGGTGGCACAGTGGTTAAGGCGCCAGCCTGCGAACCCAAAGGTTGCAGGTTCGATTCCCAGCCAGGGCACATAACCAGGTTGCAAGCCAGGTCTCCAGCCAGGTCCATAGCTGGAGGCAGGTGAAAGGCAGCCATACATAGATGTCTCTTTCCCTCTCTGCCTCTCTCCCTTCCTCTCTTTCTAAAAATAATGAAATAAAAAACCTTAAAAAAAAAGAAGAAAAGAAATGCTATTGACAAACAAACAAACAAACGGGAGATCCTCCGACCCTCCCCCATTCATAAAATAAACGTAAATTGAAAGAGTACCGAGACAGCATTTTCTCTTACCCACTGACCAAAGAGTAAAATGGTAATAATTTGTTGAGATCCATATAATAGGATGTGAACCATTCATTAGAAACTTCTTTGGGATACTATTTTAGGGACGTGGGAAAATTCAACATTAACTTTTTAAAATTTAGAAAATGACTTCATAAAACTGCAATATATAGATGAGGGGGGAAAAAAAAGACCTAAAGGAAATATACCAAACATTTAACGTAGCTACCTTTGTTATACAACTTAAGAGATGATTTTAATGTTCTTCTTTAAACTTGGCTATCTTGTGAATTTTCTGTAAAAGTCATGCGTTACCGCTAACACTGGAAAAAAAAAAGGCTTCTTTTAAAATAACTTGAAACTGGACTTAGATAAAATGAATCTTAGCATAACCCTTTCTGGCAGCTGCAAGTTGCCAAAAGTGAGCTAAGACTAAGTACCCCTATTGTGGGAGTGTGTGCGAATCGTAACTCCTGGTCATTTCTGCAACTGTCATTGCGTGCCCGGCTGGAATGTAGCCTGAGGATGGATTGTGTTTCATGTTTCCAAAGACAATATTTGCTTTTTATTTGTCTTTGATTTAAAAAAGCAAGGGGAAGGACTTGAGCAGAGTCGATCAGATAAATGGAATCCAGTTAGAAGATAAATTTGCCCTCGACCTCCCATTACGTTAAAGAGGGGGAGACCACGTCCTTGTGAATTATGCTCCGGCGGGGCCTCCCGCTGCTGCCTCTGGGCAGCAGGGCAGATGCTCCCAAGGGACCGGCTGCAGGAATGAGTCTTCAAAGGGAGCCCAGAACCCCGACCCCGGGACACTGGGAGGGTCACTCCCAGCTCCTGGGGCGGCACCAGCCTGCAGCAGCCTCCCCGACCCTCCCAGAACCGCGGGTCGGGGAGCAGCGCCCATCTTCCTGGTCTTTGATCAAAGGATGGTTTCCCACGGTGCTGTGCCGGGGCTGCATTCATCTGCTTTTAAAACGTTCGGGTGCTGTGAACATGTAATTGCTTACTTGGGATTATTCCCAATTCATTGCTTTATTCTAAAATTTTTAAAAAGGATTTTATTAATTTGTTGTTAGAGAGAGGGGCGGGGCGGGGGAGGAAGAGAGGGACAGAAACATCCCTGCGTGGTTGCCTCCCGTGCGCCCCCAACTGGGGACCTGGCCTGGGGCTCGTGCCCTGACTGGGAATCGAAGCTCTTCTGATAGTATGTTTTCCACCAGGATTTTTACTGTAGCAATAATACTCGTCGAGGAAGACTTCTACGGCACAGAGGACAGAAAGTGAAGGGTCACATCACGGCTCTTGTGTCCAGAGGTGGCCATGCTGGCAGTTTCACATGTCCACGCAAATGCAAACCTCAATCAATAAGTTAAATGTGGACATGAACACAGATGTACATCTATGTACGTGTGCATATGTATCTTCTACGCATTTTAGCTTATTTGGGGTTACAACTACGTAGCGTTTTCCGCTTGGGATGGCCACCTAAATATAAACCGGACTTTTTAAAGACTTTCATCTTTAAAAGTAAAGGGTCACGTCATGTATTGAGTGCATTTTGTGGACACCCACCCTCTGGGGTTTCGAGAGAAGGGAGGGCGTCCCAGACCCCAGGGAGGGTCGTCCTCATTAACCACGACAAGGAGGCTTTCGTTCTGACCCGGCAAGGTTTAGTGAGAAGACCCCGTTCATCGGGACGACGCCTTTCTGCCAACTGCCCGCGACGGCTGGAAATCATCCTCAGCACACTTCCTTCGAACACAGCCGTGCCCGCGGGCAGGGACGGGTGACAGGCACAAAGCTGTACCCAGCCAGACCCCGGCAACTGCGTGGAGTGGCCACACCACTGGGCTCCCGGGCCAGGCCTGTCCCAATGGGACTTGTCACTAACGTCAGGGAGAGGCCACAGGGACAAGCAGATGACCTACACATGCCGGTCCGAGCACTCTGCATTTCCCGGTGTCTTGTCCTCCTGCCCCAGATGAGGACACGGACCCGCAAGAAAGGAGAAAATCCGACGCAGGTCGCGCAGTTGTTTCTGCCAGAGCAGGCTCCACCTGGCGTCCTGGGTTACGGCTCAGAGCGCTGGGGAGGGGACATGGTGTTCCGTCCCACGGGGCCGGAGGAGCATGGCCCGGTCCCCATTGAAGAAAAAGATACCGGCGGTTTCATGACAAAACATTAGCTCCTGAATGCTCCACCATGACATTCCACTTTCCCAAAATGAAGCCCCGCACCTCACAGATATAAACCCGCGCGCTTCCGTGTCTCAGACAAGGACACCCATCACTGCAGCGGGGATGACAGCGCCGGCCCCTCTCCGCGCCCGCTCACCTGCACTCGATGAACCATCGCCGTATCTGGTCCTGCAGGTTCTCCTTGATGTCTGGGCCCTCGGTGAGCCTCAGGCCGTCCTTGATGGTGACCATGGCGTCCCGGTAGTTCTCCTCGTGCCTGGTCTGCACCTCGTTCCGCAGGCGGGCCACCCTCTCCGCCAGCATCACCGTGGCACTGACTTCGTTAAACAGGGGGGGCGGGTCCTGAAACCAGGAGCAGAAAAAGTCCCAACGCTGGTGAGAAGTGGGAGACAGGAGCGAACCTTGTCAGCACCCTCGGTGGCGTCTGACCAGAGGCCCTGGGACGCCCGCACCAGAGCTGGGTTTGGCCGGGACGTTTGAAAATGTCAGCTGGGCCGAGAGATGCCTATCGTGTGCCTTTAGGAAGACCTTTCAAGTCGCCTTGGTTGGGGGAGGACAAAGAGCTGTGTTTGAGGCGAGCCAAGACCCGGCGGAGAGTCGCAGGGCTCTGATTTCAAGAAAAACAAAACCCACATCGCGCGGCAGACGTGCATGCTATTGTTAAAGACCTCCAAAGAAGACACTGCCCTGCTGACCGCACACATCGATGGCGATGTGACGGCTTTGCCCGAATGCTCTCCCTCACACCCTGCCGGTCAGCACGCCCCCAGGAGCCGGGCAACTGGGCACCGACCCATCGCGCCCCACCCGCGCAGCCCTCAAGCGGACATACAACGTCCTGTCGAGACGTAACTACTGTGGGAGGCCCCTGGGGCGTCCGGTTGGTGGATGAGGGTCACGCAGAGCCTAGTCTGCAGCGATGGGTCCAAGAGACCCACGGAAGTGCCTGTGGGTGCACAGAAAGGGCTGGAAGCGCCTTGGAGGAGGAAAATGCGCACGTGGTGCCAGGAGGCACGGCTTCGAGTCTGGGGGACAGTTTTTTTTCATCCTGCCCAGGGACAGAGCCTGAGGGGCGAGGAGGTCAAAGGTCCTGCCCCCGTTGTTCGAAAACGAGGGGCCACGTCAGCGGCAGATGGAACCGGCCCGTAATGACACGTGAGGGTCAATGGACACATTTTCGGGAACTCTGCAAGCAAGCAGTTACAGCCGTTGGGGAATGGGGCATGCTCAATTATATACACTCATAGTTACTCTAAATAAAAGTCCCCCGTACTGAAAACGTGTCACTTCCTGGCCGTTTTCCCCGGATTTTACTGTCATCTATGCTGTGGCTGCCCCCCTACCCCCCAGCTCTGCTCATTAGGGCAGCAGCTCCAAGCTGGCTCCGGTGGGCGAGTTCCACACGGACATTAGCATGTGCTATAAATCAGGGCTTCCTGCATCGTCCTGATTTGAAAAGGTGCCAGGAGGGAACTTCCGGTTGTGTCTAAACACCGAGATCTGGTTCAGCGGGGGGCCCGACTTCAGAAAATGGCAATGAGGGGACGTTCCAGCTCTTTCCTGTGGCCTCATTGACCGTGGTCGTCAGCACGAATGAAGACAGCAATCACTGTCCACGTCAGAACCGCAGTTGGGTACCAGATGCACCCGTGTTCCAGGCGGGCAACAGGCACGGCGCTCAGGACCGACAAGGCGATGCTCTGTGAGAATCCGCGGCTGCGTGAAATTTGCAGCGAAGAGGAGCGTGTACTTTACGTTAGCAGTAAACTGTATGTACACATCCTTGTGACCATGCAGTGGTACATGCACACGTTTCCCCCAGAGAGCCACGGTCAAGCATCATCAGCACAGGGTTGGGCACATTTAAGACCAGAACCTCATTGTCCTCGAAGGTTCTCCCATCCTCGTGGGCCATCTGTGTCCTACCCACAGCCCACCTTCTGCCAGCCTCCCTTCCCCAAGGGGCCACATGGTAGGGACTGGTCAAAGGGCCCGCAGCATTCAGGGCACAGCTGACCGCAAAAGATTTCTGTTGGGTTGGAAGCATCAAAGGAAACGTCTTGGAATGGGGAAGAGCACAGGCCATGGCCCTGATGGGGGAGGGGACATGGGCTGTGGGCCACCGTGAGAGGAGCTGGGAAGGGGCGGGAGAGTTAGGGACATTAATCATCCTTTATCGGTGGTTCTTAATGTTGGGGTCTCAGAGACCTTTGTCCGGAAACCAGCTACATGGACACGCAGCTTTATCTGGACTAGACCGAGGCCCTGGGTGACTGAGCGGAAGATGCAGAGGTGAAGAGCCATCGTCAGCCCATCCTACCAAGGGTCCAGACTGTCAGCCTTGGGCACCCGGCTGCCGCAGCTTCCGCCGGGTCTCGGGTTCTAACAGGCTGTCCCCGCCGCCCGCTGCGTGCTGGCCACTTTGAAAGGAGTTACCACACACACTCCATGTCTGGAGGGGGGAGAACCTAACGTTATTTGGAATTCTTCTGCATGCGAGATTTGCCTCCTCTCCCACATTTATTAATTGGCTCAATAATGTATTTATAGCGGCAGGGACTCCCTGATACTTCATTTATACTTTGGGCTATAATCCAATACCACCTTATTATTGGGTTGTTTAGACTGTCCCGGTTGAACAGTTGTGATGGAGACTACCCGGCCTACTTAGCCTGAAGTGATGATGAGGGTAAAGAAGGAGGAGGAGGAAGAGGAGGGGAGGAGTTGAGGGGAGACAGGAGTTAGAAGAAGGTGTCGAAGGAGCAGAGGCAGGGCTCGCTCCCCCTGCAGAAATCTCAGCTCTTCCCACAACCCTGCACCCTCCCGCCCCGCCAGCAATGACCATGAGGATACGGAACCAGAAAGGCTGAGCAACTTTCCCAAGGGCACACAGCCGGCCAGCGGCAGAGGCGGGAAACGAGCCCTGGTTTATCTGGCCCGAAGCCACGCTCTGGAACTTGGGGGCAGAATGCCTGGGGGAGTCTTGGTTATGGCGCTTGCTCCCTGGGCGGCTTGTAGATCCAGCTTTCCCTCTGCAGGAGGGATGAGCAGGAGGCCGTGAAGACCCAGGGGAAGCCTCTCCGGGAGGCCCCGCTCGGAGCCCGCCAAGGGGTGCGCAGTACGTGCTGGCTGCAGGGTCAGCGTGACCGCTGTCATGGGTCCAGCAGCTCCGATGCCCATGTGGACGGAGCCCAGGAAACCTAGGACACCACCCAGTAATGAAAATTCCAGGAGAGGAGAAAAACATTCAAGCCCATTTCAAAAGCTGCAAAACTAGCCTACGACCACATTCAAGGCCTTGTTTACAGGGACGAAACTATAAATTTAAGTCAATTACTTGGGGAAAGAAGAGATCATCTTAAAGACGCCATTCGTGTCATATACTAAAATCGATTCCAAGTGGGTGAAATAGTTGCACGGAGTACACACACACACACACACACACACACACATACACACTCGCTCCGAGAAATCACCAGGAACCCCTGGGGGTAATTTTTCAACTTGAAAACCACAATCCAGATGCTGTTGGAATTTAGCATCCACTTAATGACACAAAATCAAGTTAAAAAGATGAAAAGAAAATTACACATAAGATAGTTCATCAAAACACGCATTAGAAAGTCGAAGGAAATAAGCCAATTGTTTAAGGTTAGCATAATGAGTGTGTGTGACATTTATGACAGGAAAATCCCTAAAACAACTTTAAACGTGGATCTGGAAGGAGAATTACGGACTCATTTTAAAGAACCGCCTTACACTAAATTCCTCACTGTCGCGGTGCTTCAAGGCATGACTTCGTATCAGGCGTTTTGTGTCAAAAGACCCAGGACTTTGTTGAATCACTTAACAAAGTCACCAGTTCTTATATCTCCCAGGAAATGTTTTTCATTCCCAGTGTCTTCATCTTAAGTGCATGAAATAGACGTTTATAACTCTCGTACAAGTTTTTACCTAATTTCACCAAGGACTGTTTTAAAATTCACTGTTTTTGTGAATATGTTACAACGGATTTCTGCTCCAAACGAGCCACCTTCCGTTGTCTCTGATGAGTGGGTGAAACTGTTTTGAAGTCTTGCACTAACGTTGAGCCTCGATCGATGAACCCCATAGATGGCGCCCACCCCTCAATTACATCATTGTCACGGTCATCGATAGCAAACTTCTTCCACAAAGTCAATTTGAGTTGGGCCGTTCCCCCGTTGATTCCTGAAAAAGCCTGCGTCAGCGACACACTTGTGTCCTGTCAGTAGCTCTCCACGAAGTGTCCGGCTAACTTCACACTGCTTCCAGGATCTTGGCGGGGGGACAGGGAGATGGCCCAGCTCTTACCCCACTGATGTGGCTGGCGCTCTGTCCCCACGTTCCTTCATTGGGGTTTTTCACTCACGTCCAGCACGGAGGTAGAAATGAGGACGTGATCGTCCCGCTGAACAGATGAGGTCACCAGGGGTCAAAGGTAGGGGACGTGCCCATGTCATTCTGCGCTCACGACTCCGCCGGTTCCGAGACCCTCCTGCTCCCCACGCGGCACCCTTAATGCGAGCGCGCGCCTGTGTTCCCCCGTATCAACTTTGTCCGACGGAAGTATGTTTGGGGTCGTTGGGAGCTTCTTTCTCCAGTTGCTTTAGGACATCAAGGTTATCAGCATCTCGGGTCCTAGGCTAATTGGACATCTTTTCCTCTCTGGACCCTTTGGCCCTATGGAGTTGACATTCAGGAACCCATCGCATCAACAGCAAGTCGTTAAAAAATAAATTACGAATATTAAGGGGAAATCGAGAACACGATAACATACGATGTGTTGCAACACATTAGCCGCAGAATTACGTGCCTTAATGAAGGTTTCCCGTGAGAATAACCCGTTACATTTACCAGCTTTCCATGGTTAATGACCCGGAGCCGGACAACGCAACCTCCGATGATGGCGAGGTCCTCTGTCAGCAAAAATATACATTTTAATAATTGATGTTGCTGTAAAAACAGGACATAAGAGGACGCTCCTGGGTTGGCAGGGAAATAGAACTCCATGGCCCATTAACTTAAAATGCTTAGCTAATGTTTCATGGGCTTTGTCTTGAAAAATCCATGTTCAAATTAGCAAGCTGAAATGGACATCCATCCGAATGAAAACCTGCTCAATTCATCAGCTGCAAATACACTTGCAAATGAGTGATCTGAGGAGGGCGACTTTCTCTGGAGGCTCATTGTCTTAGGGACAGGGGTCTTGCATCTTCTCCTGCTCTGTTGTCTCCAAAGGCGAAGGCGGCGGACGGACGCGGAGGCATCTACCGAAGCAAAGGGCCACCCGGCGGAATCTCTGGCTGTGGTCAGCACGAAGCCGGGGGAGTGGGGCGCCCCTCACCCTGGCCTTAATCTGCTACTTCTGTGTCCTACTTTCTTTAAAAACGTTTTAAATAAGCACTTGGGTGGTACCTACAGTTGGCAAAGCACTAGTTGAAGTGGTTGACCAGCATTAACTAATTTATTCCTAGTGATACCCTGGGGTGCAGGCACCGCTGTTATTTTCATTTTAAACAGAAGGAAACCGGGTCCAGAGAGAACAGGAATGTATCCAGGGTCTCCAGCGAGGCTGGAGACCCTGGGAGAAGAAGGAAGCAAAATAATAATAAGAAAAACAGCATCAAACTCAAAATGTTCACCTCACTCGATGGTAAAATCCCATTTAACAACAACAAAAGAAACAAACAAACCTGTGACTTTTCCCTTTTTCCCAAAACCTCTTGGGGTGGACTTTGAACTCACGGGGGGGTAGGGGGTGTCCTCCCGGGAGCCTGGACCCCACGCTCGCCGTCCGAGGCCTGCACACCTGTGTGGCCGGCACCTGCTGCTTCGGGGACCCCGCCAGTCTCCCCGGATCTCCCCTGGCAGCTGCACATTCGACTCAGGCTTTGGGCTGCTCCAACCCTGCTGCTAATAAATCTGAAAAGCAAAGGCCAAGGTAGCTCCTGTCCTGAAATTGGTGGCCAGCTTTGAAGCACTTCATGTCCTGTTACACAGGAAAGTTTTCGCACTCCTTGATGATGTTCCATCGTGCCAAATCATTCAGTTGTCATGGCAACACACGGTCATCTTCAAGATGATTCACTGGGCCACGCTTCCTTGAAGGCGCATCATCTCTCCCCAAATCCTTCCCACAGCTCTGCAGAACAGGTAGCACGATCCTGCTGGTGCAGGGCGGAGGGGCCTGTCCCCCCAAGGCCCCAGAGCGGCCCACGAGGCAGAGTTGGGCGCAGGTCCGCGCCTGACCACCCCCGGCCTGGCTCTCATCCGCACGGCCAGCAAGCCCTTCAGCGCTGGGGCTCCTTTCTAGGACGTTGCCCCGCTCTGGGGCACTAGGGGAACAGCTCTTTTGCATTTACAATACAAGACAATTCCAAAATGAAGCAAAACGAAACCCTCAAATTACAGCAATCCATTTATTGGGGATAAATTTATTTCTGGAAACAATCCAATGTTATTTGGAGCCGAAAACAATAAATACCACCCGTGACCAGGCTGGGCAACATGGCTTTTGGCTGGTATTCGAGTGTGACCTGACAAGAGCATATCCTGTTTGCTTCTTTGCTTATTTAGGCCTTGAGGGTCCTTTCCAAAGAGTGGCCGCTAGGGCAAAGGTGTGGGAAACCAGGACTTGGGGTGCTGGGATGTCGCCTGCTCCAAAGCAGCCTGGGAGGGAGGGCTTCCTACTTGGGGCTGTTCGCCAACAAGGAAGAAGTTTAATTTACGCCAAAAAATAAGGCCTTGTGCGTAGCTTGCGTCATGTTAGGGTCAGAAAGTAAGCAGGGTTTTCTCGCGGGGTGCAAGTCAAAGTGAGGGTCCTTCCTCTTTAATAAGTGCCCCCCATGTTCATTGTAATGCAAGCAACGGTGGCTCCAGGGTAACACAGGCTATGTGACAGTCGTGGCTGCAGGACAAATTATTTCAAAGGGATCCCCGGAACGCGATGTATGACATTCATTAAGTTTCCTGCCACCGGATCCACCCCATTGGCTCTGCCAATTACCATCGCTGCACATGGGTCTTTAGACTGCTATGTATTTTCCTTGGTAGATTTTAGAATAGGAATATTTAAAATGGCAATATCGAAGAACAACATTTATCTGACAACAGCCAGGAAAACAGTTGGCCAGCAACTGAAGGCGTCAGGATGTTTCTCTAACTCTGGTTTTGGTCCCGGAATGGTCACCCCGGCAGCCCAGCCTTACAGGCACAGGTATAGTGTTGATCAGACAAGCCACCGGCTTCCACCAGGGCAGGATATACCAAAATGCAATGATGGAAAACGAAAGTTTATAACGAGTAGACAATATCTTAATTAGTGATAGAGTGGAAAATACAGTCAATTGAAAACAGTGCTTGGATTCGGAGTAATGGATTTTTATGGTTATCAGCCAGCGAACAGAAGATACCATTGTTTATAAATTGAATCCATATATTTCACAGTGGTGTAAAATTTCAATAGACCGTGAATACCGAGAGAACGTACCACCCCCCCAAAAAAAAAAAGAAGCAGCAGCAAAGTGGGGAAATTCGCATGTAATAGAAAACAGACAAGTTACTCCGTGCTATCCAAACTCGGCAATGCTGAAAAATTAATAGGCGTTTTTATCTGAGCTGCGCAGATACAAATGACTAAGTAAAACAGAACAATCAAACTGAAAGACGTGCTATTCCATCTTTATGGGGTATCAGCGCACGGCCGTAAGCTGCAGGATGGAAAAGCCGTGCGGGGCACCCGCTCGCTGGGCTGTGGGCACGTGACCACGGCTGGCTGGAGAACGAGGCTGGGGAAACGGAGGTGGAATTCGCTGAATTAAACGGGCTGCTAATGCAAGATCTCACGTTCAACCGAGCTGATCTTACGTTAAATCTTTGGACTCGGAGTCGAATTTTTAAAGTAAGAGGGGGCGGTAACGATTGTTTTGATCGTTCCGTCTCCTGTCCGTGTGTCCCTGTAAAGATGGTGCAGGGACACAGTCCGTACGGCTCCCCACCCAGCTCTCCATGCGCACCCCACAACCTGCAGACCTGAGGGCTAGGAACTGGTCATCGTCTGCGGCCATTCGCTTTCATTTTAAAAGGTGCATGGTGTTTCCAGTTAATGAAGCAAAAATCAAAGACCTTGGACATGCAGACAAGTACGAACAATAACAAAGAGATTTTCCAGTCCCCGCAGGGAAAAACGAGCCGTTTGAACGGGGTGCATTTCCCTTCTCGTCTGGACGGGAACGGGTGTGTGCGTGTATTTCGCCGACACCATGTTTAACATAACGCGAAGTGGTGCTTTCACTTGGAGCACAGCCGTGTCACCAAACCTCGGCCACCAGGCGTGTTCCTACCGCGGCTGCGGCGACGCTAACGGAGGTGCCGCGTAAATCATTTCCCTGCGCTGCTCCTCTGATCACTGGCGTTGCTTATTTCCCGTTGCCATTACTGAAAAGGACGCGAGGAAACTTCTATGCACGTCAGCCTCTGTTTCTGATGATTTCCTTCAGACACAAGTAGAATCAGGGTGACAGACAGAATCGCCGTGGTGGCCTCGGGCAGCGGAATCCGTCGGACGCATCACACGCTGGTCAGTAAGTACAGCTGGAAAGCAGATACAACTTGTCCTATTTCCCCCGATTCGAAGACGCATCGTTCTCAGTTTAACGTGTCTGAAGTGAGGGATGGATGGGTGCTTCCCTCAGGGGTGGGTTTTGGTTTCTTTGGCCAAATCGTTTCTTTCTTGGATGGAGAATAAAAATCATGATGGACCTTACAACGGACAGCATCTCAGATTCAATGCGGTGCTGTAGTCCACGGACATGCTCATTTGTATTTTGAGGCCATTGGTGAATAGTACGGCCTAGGCAGGAACTATCTAGTGTACCGTTCATTGTCCCCGTGAATTGAAAACTGTTGACTGTGGTGAAACATGCATAAAAATGTACGAGTCACTTTTAAGGACGTGTAGACGGCTCAGTGGTGTCCAGTGTGCCCACAGCCTTGTGCAACAGGTCTATGGAAATTTTCCATTTCGCAAAACGGAAACTCTTCCGCTGGAATATGACTGCCCACCCCCCTCCCTCCAACCCCTGGCGACTCTGTGAGTGTGACTCCTTTAGATTTGCATAACCTCTGTCTTTCTGTGACCGGCTTACGTCACTGGTGTACCGTCCCCGAGGCTCACCCAGGACCCAGCCTGGGTCAAGACTGCCCTCTTTCTCACAACGGAATATTATTCCACCCCACGAATTTTTAAAGCATGAGAATCCTCGACAAGGGGGAGAGTTGCTCCCCCATCTGACTGTCCCAACATGCCCAGACTGGAAATTCGAGGGGGCTGGCTCATGCCCGTGCCCCTTGACCCGGAGCTGTAACTGGTTCCACTGGCTTTATTCCTTTGCTTTTCACCTGGCAACGCCTGTCAGTGAGGACCGAGCAGGCCCCAGCACCGCCTGCAGTGGCTGCCATCTCTGCCGGTAATCAGCATGGAGAGAGCTGGTGGGGACCACTCCAGAGCTGACTTCCAGTGCCCCAAGGGCTGTCATGAGAAAGGGGGGCTAGGCACGTCCCGAGTTCCAGGGGAGGCAAAACCCCTGCCCGTCTGTGGAAACAGGAGGGAGGCAGCCGCAGTTGAGTGACAGGAAGACGCTTCCACAATGAAGCAGGGGGGCTGCCCTGGGAAGCAAGGGACCCCACTCAGAGGCCTCCACAGGGGACTCGGACAACGGAGAAAACTCCCTGGCACAGACGGAGGCTCTAAGATGGTCCCCAGTGACCGCCAGCCTCTCAGTGCCCACACCCTGCCAGCCTCCCTCTGCCTGGGGTGGGTGACCCTGTGACCCTCAGCAGGACACGGTCACAGCTGTCCCTTGCTGGCTTTGGTGAACAAGTTTGTACGTGGAGGGGCCCCATGCTAGCAACGGGCCAGATATCCGAGGCTTCCACCCGACAGGGGCTGGATCTGCCAACAACCGCCCAGGGCTGGAAGCGGAGCCGCCCCTGCTGGGCCTGGGCGAGTGCCCGGCCGGCCCACCCCTGGGAGGCGCCAGGCAGAAAGACGGGGCCGTATGGTCCCCTGCTGACCTCCCCACGTCCACCACACAGTCTGGACGTCTGAGGAGTAGAAACTGATCATATTCTACGGCCATTTGCTTTTCTTTTTTAAAAAGAACACTCCTCCAAAGGTTTGGTTTTTGTGGGGTTTTCCCCCCTTTTTTATTTTAGTTATTATTTTTAAAGAGGGGAAGGGAGAGAAGCAGAGAGGGAGACAGACATCCATGTATGGCTGCCTTTCACCTGCCTCCAGCTAAGGACCTGGCTGGAGACCTGGCTTGCAACCTGGTTAGGTGCCCTGGCTGGGGAATCGAACCAGTGACCTTTCGGTTCACAGGCTGATGCCTCATCCACTGAGCCACCAGCCACTTTTATTTTTAAATGTGTACTGTGTTTTCAGTTAATGAAGCACTTTGGAAAATAGACAATTATGGACAAAAAACATCTTCTGAAGTCCCCACATAAAACTGAACAGTCTGAACTGGGTGTATTTCCTTTCTTTGTCTATATGTGAATGGGTGTGTGCGTATACTTAGTTGAACCTTTACAACATGTACAATTCTGTATAATAAGTACAACGTGCAGGGCCCAGCCAAGTGCTGGCCCTGGGTGACTGACAGCCTAGGTGGGTGGGGGTGTAAGTGGCCGGGTTGTGGCCAGTTGGTGCACAGCGGCAGGCACCCAACACACCCTGTCAGCTCCGATGCAGTCCTCACCCCCCAAAGGCAGCTCTGTCCCTGCAAACCTCCTCTCGCGGCCCCGCTGACGCCCGCCGGGAGTGACGGACCATAAGCAGCTCCCCGCCTGCTCCGCCTGCAGGAGAGGGCGAGGACGCTCGGGGCCCTGCTCCGTCCGGACCCCCACCAGGCTTCCACCGGGTGCAGCTCACGCCACCCCGAGTCCCTGGCCCCGTGGGTTACCCCTCCTTCCCTCAAGAGCGACAGGAGACTCGAGCCCTGCAGGGGCTGCACGCCGGGTGCGGGAGGAACTTACCATCCCCAGGAATATCATCTCCTCTTCCCTCTCTCTCTCGGTTTTCTTGCTTTGATGGAAGCCTCGCCAAACCTGTGTGCAAAGAAACGGTTACTTGCTTGGCACGCGGAAAAGTAAACACAAACACCGCTGTAACTACCACCCTGACGGCCAGGGCCAAGCGGCAGACTGCAGGTGACGGAGTAGCTTTTCTTCTGGGGTCAGAGGCAAACTCTCCAAGGAGAGAGTGAATCACAGGAGTGGCCTCTGCGCTGTCTGAGGGCACAGCTGGGGACCCTCAAGCGGGCTCCTATGCTGGCACCCCATGACTGACGGGGGGTCCTAGAGGCAGCCCAGGGACCCGCAGGATCCACGTGCACCCGAGACCCTGGAGCAAACCGACAAACCTGAGACCCCGCTGTGGCCCAGAGACAGCCTCCTGCCTGCCAGCACGGCGAGCAGCAGAAAGATGAGAAGTGACGAATCAAGGAGAGAATGTGGAGTACAGGGGACCCTGTCGCTGCTGGGGGGATGGAAACTGGGGCAGCCACCGTGGAAAACGACAGAGGCTACTGAAAAAAAAAAAACTAAAAAAAAAAAAACCAACACAACAGCACTATCATGCGGTCCAGCAATCCCACTTTTGGGTATTTATCTAAGGAAGTAAAATCAGTCTCTCAAAGGGACAGCTGCGCCCCACATTACTCACAGCAGCCGAGACATGGGAACAACTTAAGTGTCTGTTGACAGATTAGTGGGTAAAGCGGTCTCAACATGCAGTGAAATATCACTCAGCCGTAAAAAGAAGGAAATTCGCCATCTGGGATGACATGGATGGGCCCTGGGGGCCTGAGGCTTCGTGAAGTAAGTCAGAGGAAGACAAATACCGACGCCGCTCGCGCCGAGATCTTGAGAACACAAACCCGCAGAGACAGAGGGGGTGCGCAGCTGCCAGGGGCTGGGGCACCCCCTCCCAGGTGTCAGACGGGGAGGCGCTGGGGTCTGATGCACAGCACGGTGGCCACAGCCAACCCTGGCCTGGATCCTCAAGACTTGCTAAGGGAGTCAGTCCTCGATGTTCTCACCACAAGAAAGAAAGTGACGATGGTATATGGTGACGGACGTGATGGTCAACCAACGGCGATCGCTGTTTCACGGTGTGTTCGTGTATCACGCACGTCCGGAAACTTACACAACCTGACACATCAACTAGGTCTCAGTCAAGTCGGATGGGTGAAAGAGGAACGGCCTCTAAGTCTCACGAGGGGGGTTCCCCTGGCTGGGTTTCTTCAAGGGAAACCTCCAGACCGCCGGACCGCGGGGCAGAGGGGAGGGTGTCAATCCCTGGGTTTAAGAGACAAAGCCCTGCAGCCAGGTGGGGAGGCAGAACCCAGCCTCGTCGGGCCGCGCGCTCCCAGGGACCGGACAGAACGCAGCCCCTTACCCGTCCCCGCCAGCCTGCTGGGTGTCAGTGGTCCAGAGCCCAATCAGGGACAAGCCCCCGGCCACCCTGCTCCAGCGCGCGTCCTGTGCTTTCTCTCTCGCCTAGTTCTCGCTTGTCACACGCACTTCCCTGCGAGCCACGTAGCCTTTGTTTGCAAAATGATGGGGAGCCCATCAGCGCTGCCCATCGGACAGGGGAGGGAACCTCGCGGCCCCTTGGACAGGGGGCGGCAGGGGCGGCGTTAAGGCCCCGCAGTTCCAGGTCCGTGTGCAGATGCGTTAAAAACGTCATGACGGATGTACAGCTTCGCTGAGTCGTTAGCACCGTGCTTCCCAGTAATTACCAACGAGTTCAGAACCATTTGAAGGACGTGCCTTGCGCTGTACACCTACCTGCACCGAAAGGTAAGGGACGGGACCCAGGGTTAGAAAGTCAGTCCCGCTCTCCCGAACGCAGGACCCTGGCGTTCCGCGGTCTGGGCTGGCTGCTCCCCCCTCCGGCACTCGCACCTGGGCCCCGAGCCCGGAGCCCCCCACCTCCCATCGCACCTTCTGGATGCGCAGGGCGGCTGCCCCTGCGTCTGCCACCCTCTCGCCAAGTACCCGGGCCTGCCTCGCCCGGTACTCCTGCAGGAAGATCTGCTTCATGAACAGCGCCCGCAGGCGGCCTTGCCGGGCCCGCTCCGCCGTCTGGATGAGTTTCACGGCCTCTTCCAGGGGCAGGCTCTTCACGGGGACTTTCTGCAGGAAACAGGGGAGACCCGCGTCGGAACACGTTCACCGCGCCCACGGGCCCCGGACGCGGCGTGCGCTTCCGTCCGACTCCCGCTTGCAGGTTTCCGGGCGGGCGATAAGGAGCGCGCGGGCTGCGGCGTGTTCCCGTGACTCCGGGTCCGTTTGGATCCCGCGCCCACGGACCCCTGCCGCCCTCCGCTCCCGTGCCCAACAAAGCACTAATTGGCTCCACATTTCGGGCTGGCGGCAAATGGTGCTGAGCGCGCCCACAGCATGGAGGCGGTGCCACTGGAAATGGCCGTCGATGTTTCATTCATGTAACACCATGAACACAAATTAAAAACACATCTCCCGTGGGCGCGTTTCACGTGGGAAACCCACGTGACATAAAACGCGGCCTCCCACGCCCAGCCCAGGATGACCTGGTGAGCTGACTAACGCCGGGTCGGGGGCCCCGTTTCCAGGGAGCCTCGCCCCTCCGGCGTGCGGCACGCACAGGCTGTCGGTCGTGCCTGTCACACGTGGGCGCCAAAGGAATGTCGCTCGGGTATTAAATCAGGGGGTGTGTCAGGGCACTTGAGCAGAGAGCTGCCAGCCAGCCAGCCGTGGTTATTACTGCATTTACTTCCTGACAACCCCACACCGTCATTCTGAAAATGTTACGGTCCTTGCTGACATGCGACACCTGGGTCACCGCAGGGGGACTCTCTTCCGTGGGGAAAGAAAGACCCGTAAAGAGGCCCCAGGACAGCAAAGAGCCCCGCTCAGCCGTCGGACATCACGGGCGCCCCTGCCCAGCGTGACTCGTGGCTTCTGGGCTGCGGCCCTGGGTGGCTAGGTGACCTTTCCACGCTTTTTGGGGTCTCCATAGACCCTACTCTCACTTTAAGCTGCTTATTTCTTGAAAATATATGCACTACATACCCCAATACATAGCCCTACGTTTGTGATGCTTAACATTTACTCTCGGGGCCTGGAGGCGTCACTCACGTGGAAGTGATACAAGGTCCATCGGCCTTTTCAGAAAGTGAGGTCAGCCCTGGCTGGTGGGGCTCAGAGGGTTGAGCGCCGACCTGCGACCCAAAGGGTTGCTGGTTCGCATCCCCATCAGGGCACATGCCTGGGTTGTAAGCCAGGTTCCTGGTTGGGAGCATGGAAGGGGCAACCACCCATTGATGTTTCTCGCCCTTTCTCCCTCCCTTCCCCTCTCTCTAAAAATGAGTAAATAAATTTTTTAAAAAAGTGTAGTAATTTCTGAGTTCGGAGTAGGTTATCTCAGCCCTTGTTGTTTTTATCTGAGCAACTTTCGGCTTCGGGCTGAGGCGAGATGACGCTGAGAGGGAAAATCAAATGGACTTGACCATTGACACCATCTTAGAGGGGCCCATGGAACCAATAAGCATTATGTTTTGGTCTTGATTTCTAAGTTCTTGACCACTAGTGGGTATGAATCACCAAAAACCCCCATACGGAATAACAAGGGGGAGATGTACGGCTCACTCATGCTAAAAATAACCCAGTGGCTTCTCACGGAGGAGCAGAAAAGCAGATTTGACAGTCCAGGGGATCATATTTGCCAAAATGATATACACACCACTTGAGGGACATCTAATCCCGTGTCGGCCAGTATCTGAGCAAGGATTCTCTCCCTTCCTTTTATTACTTCCAGCTTCTCCTTCAAGAAGTACTTGGGGATGGGAATATCTAATTGTTGCTAGAGAAAGAGAAAAACAAACAGGAGAGCATTGTGGTCACAATTCCAGGACTCAGGCCCAGTGAACACACAGCGAGCACGTGACAGCCCCCTCACACACCCCCCCCCCCCCGGCCACGCTCAGACACGCAAGTCCAGCAGAGGGCAGAGGCCCGCGCAGGAAGGAGACGCAACCGAAACCACAGGAAACGCTGTCGCCACGCCCTCCGTTTCAATTATCACAGGAAGGCTTTAACCGTTCATGCCAGTTAGGCCTCCCATAACTCATGGTAAGTGAATGAATTTCTTCAAAGACATATACTATCATCTATCTACCTAGAAGAGTAACGCTGTATAAGTTGCATGAACTCATTCCTTAAATTTAGAAATATTTAACATCCTTCAGTTAAATGAATACACTGAGTCCACTCCCGAGGATATGTTTATTTTTTTATGTATTTTATTTTACAATTTTATGGTTGTTGTATTACATCCATCCCCTTTTTGCTCCCCTCTGTCCCCCTCCCCACCCACCCATTCCCCCCAAAGTCAGTCCCACCTGTTGTCCATGGTTCCTTTATACTAGGTTCTTGTCTAAGCTGCTCCCCTTCCTTGCCTCTGCCTCCCCCTCCCCCCAACCCCCTTCCCCCTGACCACTGAAGGCCTATTCACTGTATTCATATATTTGGTTCTGTTTTGCCTGTTGTTAATTTTGTTCACTATTGTCCTGTAATGGGTGAGATCATATGGTATTTGTCCTTCACTGACTGTATGTTTATTGATTATCGAGAGGGAGGGAGGGAGAGGTGTGCGAGAGAAACGTTCAGGCGTGAATGGTCCGGACCTGTGCGCGTCCTGACTGAGGAGCAAATGGACAACCTAGGCCTGTGTCCTGCCCAGGAGTCGAACCCACAGCTTTTGGTGGGCGGGGAGACAAGCCCATCAACAGAGTCGCCTGGCCAGGTCTAAACGAGTCTTAAGTAATTGACTAAATTCAGGAATACGATTGACTGACTATTTCATGGGGATCCCGAGCTATGCTTGATATTTTCATACGGGCTAGTAAAGTACACAAACCAAAGAAGGTTTGAGGCAATAAACCTAAACGTTTTGAATGATCTTCGACCCCTCATTCGTTTCAATCATTCTCCTCGGTCCGTTCTGATGAAACGCACGCCTATGCTGAAAGTCTATCCCAGAAAGGACCGCGGCCTTTGAGGAAGCCCAAATGTTTTCTAAAGGAAGAAACATTAATCTCCATTTAGAAAATTAAACATTTTCTCCGTTTAACTTGACTTCAGGGAAACGTTCCTTCCGAAGCGAGGCCTGTGCTCCCGGCCCGTGACCCTGCGCGCACGGTCCTCCAGCCCAGAGTCCCCAAGACAGCGTCCGAGGGGACCCTGGGCGTGTGGCAGCGGGGGTCAGAGCTCGCAGGGAGGCGCGGTGGCCGCGGGTGGCGGTGGGGGAGTTCCGGGCCCTCAGAGAGGGCGAGGTGCCGTCCCTGAGCCTCGGACTCCCACTGTCACACTTTCCTGGCGTTGCCACTGACCCCAAAGAGTGGATGAGATGATCATTCTGGGAGCCGGGAGCAGACCCCCAGAGGCTGCTCCTCCGGGGCGGGGAGAGGTCTCCTTTGCTGCTGATGGACCTGGGAGGGTTCGTGTCACAGGATCTCCGGGGAGGGCCAGCCTGCTCCCTTCCTCCAGGCCTGGACAGACCCCTGGTGACCAGCAAAAATGCCACAATGACCTCAGTGTGCAGCAGACCCAAAGACTGTAAAGATCCATCTGTGCCCAAAACCGGGGCCACCCAAGCCATGTCCCCGCAGTGCGGTCCGCCCGGAGGGCTGGCTTCAACTTCTAACACAACAAACAGCAGGACAGGTGGTGTAACTGGGCTGCAGGCCTGCAGGCCTTATTTAAACCAGAGGGAAGCTGGTAGGAAGGGAGAACTGAGTACTCACGGGAGCCAACTTGAGGTCCTGTAAGATGTCGTCAAAGTAATGAAACTCGGTTAATTGCAGCTCCACCATCTCGTTCTTTAGCTCCAGGATGCGCCCCATCACCCCGTCCAGGACCTTCCGGACCAGCGTGCGCTTCTGGGGGTGGACGATCTGGTCGTAGACGGTCTCCAGGCTCCTGAAGATCTGCACGTAGTTGATGTAGAAGGTGGCCAACATCTGGAAGATGAAAACCTCGTTCCTGGGCGGTTCGGCTATCTTCTGGGCTTCTTTGTCCAGCAGGGAAGTGAGGGCTTCTTGGGTCTGATGCCACATCTTGTTATACATCCTGAGAAAAGACCGAGTTCAGAGAGGACGGTAAGCGAAAACGACCGTGTACGGCATGCAGGCCGGCACGGGGCGCAGCCCCCCGGCGTCGGCTGTGAGCTGAGGATACAGCGCGGGGTCTCCAGCCCGTCACACCAGCCACGTCCTCCTCGGCTGGGCACGTGATTGCTGACACGATGCTGCTCTCATCCCTCAGTACGTAGCTTACACAGCTATTCACCTACGTGACACACAGTGGCTCCTGGCTAGACCTGTGACGCCAGCACGGAAGCGCGATGACCGACCTGCCCGGAAGCAGAGCCGGTGGAGCACGAACTGGGTCGGCACTTGGGAAAGGGATTCAGGACGACCTTGCCAAGCCGGACGTGCGGTCACGCTCTGAAGGAACAGTTACGTCCCCGAGGACTCTTGTCGACCCCGAGCGACCGCAGCAACATTTCTCCGCAAAAGCAGAAACCCGGAGGCGGCCCCACCCCACCCACAGGGAGGGAGTAAGTGGGTTGCGGCGTGATGACCGCACAGCCGTGGCTCGCAGTCAGGGTCTCACCAACGTCACCGAGAGTGACGCGCGGGCCGTGGCTGGGAGGCTGACCTCCAAGGACGACCTTGGTGGCTCGCTGGCCCCGCACCTGCCGCAGGGCTGAGGTGTGGCTGAGACGTGGCGGGGCTGACAGGAGCCTGGAGGGTGGGGGGAGGGGGAGCTGCCCTCCTTCTACCCAGGGCTCAGGCTGGCGACGGCTGGGCCTCTCCAGCCCCAGGACACCCCGCCAGCCGGGCCGGTTTCCCGGGCCTCCGCTCACACCTGGTCACAGGTCCCTTCATCAGTCCCTGCTGCTGAGCGGCCCGTACTTTTCCTGTTAGGACTCTGCCATGAATGGCAGAGACTTTTTATGAAAAAGGTTGGGTGATTTTTGGCTCTCTGATAATATGTGAGAACCATAACCCAAAAGCTAGCTAGAAGAGTGGGTCTAGGAAGGGGCTTGTCCCCCCGTGGGCGTCCCCGGGGCGTGTGGGGTTGGGCCGCTGATGGGGGCCGAGGGGACGGAGAGAGTCGGGCTCTGTCTGCTGGGTCCCCCAGGGCTGTGGGGACAGCTCCAACCCCTGCTGGTAAAGCCAAGGGCTCTTGCTTCCTCCTTGTGGGCAGCCTGGCCTCCCCGCGTCACCCTCCCCTGCACCAGGCGTCCCCAGGCTGCCTGCACAGGCCTCCTTGCCCGGACAGGTCCCCGATACGGATCTACATTCCAGCTCCTGCTCAGAAGTCCCTTCCCAGGGCCCGAGCCTGGCTCCTTAGCTCCCCTCCCTCCCACCCTCCACCCCAGGTCACAGTCTCTGCCCTGCTTCTTGCTCCTCATTGGGTCTCCTTCCCTCTTCCTCCATTTTTGTGACATCCTTTGTCAGATGCTCCAATGTCCTCTTGGCCCTCACGGGTTTATAGGATTTGAAACGCTGCCATTTTGGAGGAGGTGGCGGTCAACACACTCGTGCAATCCCCACCCCCACCCCCTCTTCCTTGCCGAGGTCACCCCAGGCGCCCCCTCTCCCCGCTGTGCTCCAGTCCCATCAGCCCTTCCTCCCTGAGCTCCGCACTTTCTCAGGAGTGAGAGGTCCTGAGGGTGAGCGTCACTGGGCCTCTGATCACCTTGTCTTACAGGTGTCCTGGCCACGGTCCATGAGCTGCTGTTGCCCTCACCAGGGTTGGGGGCAGGAGACGGCTCGCTCCTGAGTGGGGGCCCGTGTTTGACCCCAGGTCTGGAGGTGTCGGCTCAGACCACCAATTGGCACTGAGCCACCTGTGCTGTCACCCTAAGTTGGAGGGCCCCTGCCCCCCACCACGGCCACCGCAGGACGCACAGCTGTAACTTCTGCCCGCGTGGTGGCTGAGAAGGCACGCTGGGTGGCCTGGACACGACAGACACAGATTTACAGCCTCAAACACCACCCTTCTCCCCCACCGGGAGCTGGGTACTAAATCTGGCCTCTGGCACTTCAGCCGCTGGTTCAAGGACCACGTTTCTCCAAATTCAGCTGTAGTTTGAAAAGATCGCTAGTGAAAGAGCCCCCTGCCAGGCAAGCTAATTAAAAAAGAGAATGGCCGGCCTGCGAATCCAAAGGTCGCTGGTTCGATTCCCAGCCAGGGCACATAACCAGGTTGCAAGCCAGGTCTCCAGCCAGGTTCCCAGCTGGAGGCAGGTGAAAGGCAACCATACACGGGTGCTTCTCTCCCTTTCTTCCTCCCTCCCTCCATTCTCTCTAAAAATAATGAATAAAATCTTTTAAGTAAAAAAGAGAACGGAGCCCGATTAAAAAATAGGCAAAAGACCTGAACAGACAACTCACTAAAGAAGACATACAAAGGGCCCAGAGGCATATGAAAGAATGTTCAACATCACTAGTCATCAGAGAAGTGCAAACTAAAACCACAATAAGATACCACCTCTCACCTGTCAGAATGGCAATCATCAACAAATCAGCAAACAACAAGTGTTGGCGAGGATGTGGGGCAAAGGGAACCCTGGTGCACTGCTGGTGGGAATGCAGACCGGTGCAGCCACTATGGAAAACAGTATGGAGTTTCCTTCAAAAACTAAAAATGGAACTGCCTTTTGATCCAGCAATTCCACTGCTAGGATTATACCCAAAGAATCCTGAAACACCAATTCATAAGAACATATGTACCCCTATGTTCATAGCGGCACTATTTACAATAGCCAAGTGCTGGAAACAGCCTAAGTGCCCACCAGTGGATGATTGGATCAAAAAGCTTTGGTACATTTACACAGTGGAATACTACACAGCAGAAAAAAAGAAGGAACTCCTAACTTTTGCAACAACATGGATGGAACTAGAAAGTATTATGCTTAGTGAAATAAGCCAGTCAGTGAAGGACAAATACCATATGATCTCACCCATTACAGGACAATAATGAACAAAACTAACAATAAGCAAAATAGAACCAGATATATGAATACAGTGAATAGGCCTTCAGTTGGGGAAAGAGGGTGGGGGTGGGGGGAGGCAGAGGCAAAGAAGGGGAGCAGCTTAGACAAGAACCTAGTATGGAAGAACCATGGACATGGACAACAGGTGGGATTGACTTTGGGGGGGGGGAATGGGTGGGTGGGGAAGGGGACAGAGGGGAGTAAAAAGGGAATGGATGTAATACAACAACAATAAAATTAAATTTTAAAAAAAGAGAGAGAATGGGATCATCGAATGTTGGAATATCAGCTGGCCCAGGCCACGTCACTCATGCATTACAAGTGTTAGAAACCAGGTTTTTTTTTGCCAGGTCTCCAGCCAGGTCCATAGCTGGAGGCAGGTGAAAGGCAACCACACACTGACGTTTCTCTCCCTCTCTGCCCCTCTCCCTTCCTCTCTCTCTGGAAATCATAAATAAAATCTTTTTTTAAAAAAGAAAATGTATCCTTTTCTTTTAGTAAGACGCATATATTTTGTGTGATTCTATGGGCTCTGGATCTTTTCTCCATACTGTTTATCATGAATAAGTTTGTAAGTGAAAGTGATTTTGTTTTACAAATGTTCGCTTATTGCAAATAACTTCGTCTGAGAAGAGAAAACAAGTGCCTCAGAGGCAGTTCTTACATCAAGCCCTGGTTGAGAAATGTGTACACCCACCTGGAGCAGTGCATCTCACCTGTTAATGTGCATAGGAATCCACGCTTTTTTATACCAGGAACAACCCTATAAAAGAACAGTAACAGCGACAGCCATGTCACCTCCTGGTGCAGAGCACTGGGGACATTTCGGCAATTTCTCCTGTCATGCTCAAGAAGACAGGCGCGCGGGAGGGGACAGGGAAGCAGGGCTAGATGCACAAAGGCTCAGAGGCCAGCGGGCCTTAGCCCGTGTCCGCCTGCGGAACACGGAACAGGCCGGTCCGGGGAAGCCGGGCATCCGCCCCCGGGGTGGGGGCAGCAGCTGCTGGCTGCGCATTCCAACAGGCCCAGCCAGCGTTCACAGGACACAGAGGGACCGCCCTTCATTCCGTGCACCAAGCAGGGTTCAGGGACTAAACCTGTCAGGGCAACATTACAGAAGAAAATTACAGGCGGATTTTGTTTCAACTTGGATCTGAAATTCCTCTTAGCAAACAGAACACTGCGCCAGATCAAAGGAACCAATCCCTGTGACCAGGGCGGGGGTCGCCTCAGGAATCCGGGAGAGTTCAACCCAACGCGGCCCTAAACTCAGCGACAGGACGGCAAAGGCCGGAGATGGCTCCCGCAGATACCGGGGAGACGCCCCATCAATGTTCATGTAGGGCTCATGCCCAACGAGGGTGCTGGCTGCACACTCCGAAGAAGAGGATGGCGATGCTTCAAAATGCTGCAATCCAGCCCTGGCTGGTAGCTCAGTGGATAAGGCGCCGGCCTGCGAACCCAAAGGTCGCTGGTTCGATTCCCCAGCCAGGGCACATAACCAGGTTGCAAACCAGGTCTCCAATCAGGTCTGTGGCCGGAGGCAGGTGAAAAGCAACCATACATGGATGTCTCTCTCCCTCTCTGCCTCTCTCCCTTCCCCTCTTTCTAAAAATAATGAAATAAAATCTTTAAAAAAAAAAAAAAAAAAAAAAGCTGCAATCCAGAGACCAGAAACAGTTTCGTGGAGAAACACCACAAATGCACCCAGAAAAACAGGAGTAAAAGGGGGATGAGGCTCATAGGAAAGGGAGTCATCAAAAAAAGAGTTTAAAAACTGCTTGGAAGTACCTCCACTGCAAAATCCAGGGAAATGGGTAACAACATATAAGAATTCGCCCCGGCTGGTGGCTCAGTGGACTGCGTGCCAGCCTGGGAACCGAAGGGTCGCTGGTTCGATTCCCAGTCAGGGCACGTGCTGGGTGGTGGGCCAGGTCCCCAGGTGGGGGCATGTGAGAGGCAGCTGCACATTGATGATTTCCTTTCGCCCTTCCTTCCCGCCTCCCTAAAATTCGATAAATAAAATCTTAAAAGAGGAAGAAAAGAACGCAATGAGTCCTCGAAGCTGGGGACGGCTGCAGAGCACTGGCAGCGAAGTCCCCAGCAGGCGGAAGGCCCCTCCCCTGCTGGACAGATGCGGCGTAAAGCAAGCAGGCTCCGGAGACTGACGTGCAGATTTAATATGACCAAGAATTTGGTAATAATGCAGCGCAGGCTCTATAATTAATGTTAGCCGTAATCTCTGCGCACGGGGGTGGGGTTGATGATAAACGGGAAAGGGCACCGTATCAGGCATCAAGGCATTTAACGCCCGCGCCCGCGTTAAGGTGGTGAAATAGCTCAGGTTGCCTCCCAGAGGGCCCATCTGCGGCCAGGGGTCTGGCTTAGGGGAGGCCGGCCCCAGGGGCAGGCAGACCGAGGGACGGAACAGAGCGCACCTAGAATGTACGGCTGCCCACCCTGGGCCTGGAGCAGACCCGGGCAGGGCCTTGATGCCCAAGTGCAGGGCCAAGCAGCAGAGACCCCTCAGGCCATGGAGGGGCGGACCCCGCCCTGGAATTTTTGGCCAAAGGCCTTTTTGGTGGCCTGGGCCTCCTGAGACCTGCCACCGACCCAGGAGGAGCTGGTGGGTTGAAGGGAAAGTAGTGGCATGAAGTGGCTATTGGAGCATGCCGAGCCCAGTGGCCTAGCCCTTACCCCCGAGATGGACTTTGTCTTCGGTGCTTTCCACGTGGGGCCATGGTCACGGCCTCTCTATCCCCCCACCTGGCAGGGGCCTAGACACCGGGTCCCGGTCTGGCCAGCCATGGAGCCCGGCCTCCCTGGAAGAAGCAGTCCAGCCTGAGCTGCGCCCCACCCCGCTGCCCTCTGTCTCCTCTGGACAGTGCCTGTAAAGGTCACATTGCATAGGGGATGTCGCAGGATGACTTTAACCAGAGCATGATTGAGATATAATCCACAAGTCCTAAGTTCACCATTTAAAAAAAAAATTTATTTATCACTTTTAGAGAGAGGGGAAGGGAGAGAGGCAGAGAGAGAGAGAAACATCCATGCATGGTTGCCTTTCACCTGCCTCCAGCCACAGACCTGGCTGGAGACCTGGCTTGCAACCTGGTTATGTGCCCTGGCTGGGAATCGAACCAGCAACCTTTGGGTTCGCAGGCCGGCGCCTTATCCACTGTGCTACCAGCCAGGGAGACTAAGTTCACCTTTTTAAAGTGGCCACATCAGTAGTGTTTAGCATATCCTGGAGCTGTGCAGCTATCGTGTCTGAGGTCCAAGTGTCATCTCCCGGTCTTGCCAGCAGCCACTGTGCGCGACCCCCACCCCGCCCCTGGCTCCCTGCACCATCCTCTGCGCCTGGCTGTCTCCCCTGGACACTACACGCCAGTGGGATCGTGCAATGGGTGGTCGTCTGTGCCCGGCTCCCGTGTTGCCCCTTGTCTCCGCGATCCACTCCTCTCCGTTGCTATTGAAGACTCTACCCAGGCGCACACATGTGCCCATTCACCCGCTGCTGGGCACGGCGGGGTGTCCCCCCTTTCGGCTGCTGTGCATGATATTGTCGCATTTCCGTGCAGGTTTTCGTGTGAACACGTGTGCGTATTCCTCTCGGGCAGGGCAAGGGGGCGTCTCCAGGTAGAAGTGCTCCCAGCGTAAAATCAGAGCCGGCCTCCCTGGGAGCGGGTCTCAGGCAGGTCACTCCACCCCTGTGCCTTGACTTCCTTGACGCTGGAAGCTGGCGCCGTCCCCGGACACCCCAAAGGATTACTGCGGGAGGGGATAACAGATGTGGAAGTGTTCTGGAAATTTTAAACGCGCCTTGTAAAGAGAAGGTACTATTTTATCCATGAGACTACTTAGCATTTTTTAAGTACATGATTGGTTTCAGGCTTGAGCATATGACCTAGAAATGTTGCAGAGATTGAAGTCAGGAGGACTGTGGGTGGAGGAGACTGAATATGACAGTTGAAAAAGACCAGATTCTTATGCCTGTGGTCTGGCAGCTATCCTAAACTCGAGTGGGGGCGGGGGGGGGGACATGAATATTCAGACATACCACGTACTTCAATAGAAAATCGGAATACTGCAAAATGGGGAGTCTCACCAAGTTATTTTAGACCTGAAAAACCTCCCATTCTTCCCATATTATGTAGTTCTTACTTCTTTTTCTGGAATATTCCCTCAGCCCGTTGGTTTGGCGGGAGGCCTGGCTGACCCCTGAGGACGCAGCAGCCCTCTCGGGGGGTCCCTTTCTCCCGTGGGGTGGAGCTGGGCCAAGGCCTGCCTCACCCCTTAGTGCCCCTTCCAGGAGCACTTGGGGCACTTGCTAGCTTTGAACCCCATTTCATCAGGAGGTATTGCCCACGTCCCTCTATGTCGCCACTACTGCCCGCACTGTCTTTCCTGGCTCCCCCACCAGGACATCACCCCTGGACTGTGCAGCGATCAGCGCCCCTCTGCGGAAGCCAAGGCCCGGAGCTGGGTCCCGTGCCCTTTCCAACAAGGGGTCACCACTTCTCCCGCCCCCGGCCACAGCATCGCCCTTCCTCGACCACGGGCCATTCCCTGCACATTAACAAATAGGGCATTGTTTCCTGTCTTAAAAAAGAAAAAAAAAGCCTGTGCCCGGGTCCCCTTTCTCTGCCACCAGCGACAACAAAACTCCTTCCAAAAGTTAGCGGTGCCCACCCTCACGGCCTCTCTGCTATTCTCTGCTGCACTCCCTTGGCCCGAGCTTTCTGTTCCATCTCGCACAGAAGGTCAAGGTCGCCGGTGGACCCCACCCTGCCCAATTGCTGTTCCCGTTCTCCTCAGACTTGTCACAGCCGCATTTCACAGTCCGTTACCCCCTTCTCTGAGAAACATGCTTTTCCCACCCGGGGCCACCGAGATTTTGCTTCTTCCTTCACGATCACACCTTCGACCCCTTGGTTCGTGTCTCCTGTTGTCCCCAACCTCTCCCAGTCAGGGGGGCCAGCACTCCGTCCTCGACCCCGTCTCTCTTCTGTCTACACTCACAAAGACCACCAATAGTGATCGATCCATATCTCACGCGTTGACCCGCCTCCTGAACTCAAGACTTGCGTGTTCAGCTGCGTCCTGGACCCGCACCTCACCCCGTGCCCAACCGGCCACTTCCAACTCAACCTGTCAACCTCCCCTTCCGCGCCCGCAAGCCTGGCAGGCCCTTGACCTCTCCTGGCCCGGCCAACAGGGTTGGCAACCGCGCGGGCTGGGCTGCAGGGCCTGGGCTGGCACTACCGCGCTGCGTGGCCTCTTGGTGCCCAGGTTTCCTCATCTGTGAAATGGACTCGACCTCGCAATGCCTACATGGAAAGTGATCCTATTTCAGACTCTCAGAACCAAGAAACAGCTGCTGTGGTCCTGCTGGGCTCGGCGCAAGGTCACAGACTGCCCACTGCCGCCAGCCTGGTGCTGCCCAGAGCCAAGTGGAGGGTGCAAGAAACTTCCCCAAGGCCCTTCTGGACTTGATATCGGGACCCGGGGCTTTCGCGAGGCAATCACCTATTAAGTGAAATGGTAACAGAAAGCAGGTAATATGCTGTGAAGTTCTGAAGGGTCCCTTTCCTCCAAAAAGTGAGCAGGGCCCAGGGTCACCGCAGGGGCCGGCAGGAGGCAGTGGGAGGGCAGGAGGCCCTCTAAGGGCACCGCATTCCTTGTCCGCAGGACCCTCCAGCAGAGAAGCATGGTTCTTTGCTATGATGTAAGGAGAAGGAAGGGGAGGAGGCGGGAGACGGAAAGAGCAGAAACAAGGGCAGCAGCAGCGGCGGAGCAAGACATCTTTCGGTTGGGAGACGCCCGTCCTGCGGCTGCGGCCCAGCAGCCAGCCCATCACTTACGCGCTGGACATGGTCGGCTACTTTCCCTCTTTCCCTCGCCCGCCAGGAAGCTCTTCTGCGTCTCTCCAAAGGCCTGGCTGCGCGGCTCAGGGGTCCCGGGTCCCCGCGGCCGGCGGGCAGGGCAAGGTGCGCGCCTGGGATGCGCAAGCACACGGAGAGGGTGGGATGGATCTCGGCGAGGCCCGGGGCTCTGGAACTGGACTGTGGCCGCGCGGCGCCACCTAGCAACGGAGGCGCTACGCCTGCGCAGTGCCCTTCCTCGCGGCCACCCGCTGCGAGCTACGCGCCTGCGCGGCTGCCGGCAGTTTCCGGGGCAACCGCGGACGCCAGGTGCTTTGGCCGCCCCTGCGGGAGCCGGCAGGGGGAGGGGCCGGCCTCCCGGGAGCTCCGCCCCTTGAGTGTCCCCGCCGCCCCCAGCCTCATCAACCGGCTGGCGGGCTGCTGTACCCCGTTTTCATCATCTTCCGAAAAGCAGCCCCGGACAAGCCCTCGAAGGCTGTAGCCTCAGTCTTCCCACCTGTAAAGTGGGGTGACAGTCACTCCTTCGCTCCGAACATCCGTGGGCCTCGGCTGCGGGCTGAGAACGGATGTAGGGGGGGCGATACAGGCGGACCAGACGCAGCCCTTCTAGGAGGAAAGGAAATGAAGCCCCCGGGGTGCAGGTCGCCCCCCACCCCCATCGTTCTCTTTGCTCTTCTTCCGTAGGTGGTATCTGTGGGGATTTACTTGCAAATTTTATACTTTGCAATTCGTGCGGGAGCATTCGGAAGGAACGCAGTCAACGACCAAGGACAGCCGCAGAGAAGTGTCGGAATCTGGGTCCCAGAGCCGGTCTCCCACCGTGAGGAGGGACATGAACAGAAGAGCGAAGACCACCGAAAAACAAGGAGCAACCTAACGAAACACGAAGTGCAGCTGCGTGCCGCAGACTTGACGGAGTGGACTGCACTGCGGAATGGCATCTGAACCCTCCCCACCCCCGGCAAATCCCTGCTGGGGAAAGAAACCAAGGAGGCAAAATTCCAAGGATTCTCACCCATAATTCTGATAGGAAGAAGACACCAGTCAGAGTGAGATGAAAGGCAGGGCCAGCCGGTGCAGAGTGGAATAAACAGCCGCCAGGGAGAGTCCGGGAGGGAAAACCACTCCCTTCCACCTGCGGGACCTGCCCAGAACTGGGAAAAACACTAGGGTTTGCCTTTTTATAGGGCCTCGCACTGCATAAAAGCAAAGACTCAAGGTTGTTGTAGGGCATTTTGTCAGAAGAATAGGATACATTCCTCACGAGGAGCGGGGGAAGGTGGTAAAGGGTTTACCGAATTGTCCAGACAGGAAGCCGAGGTCAGACCTGGCCCAGATCCGTTCTTAGCCTCACTGTGCAGACAAGGAGGCAAAAAATGCAATCGCCCAGCTCCCAGCCGCATTCAGATACAAGGAAAACTCGCTCATGTTACAATTGAACATGTAGAACATCTTTGCAAAAGAAAAGCGGCCGATTTAGTATTCAAACCTAAGGCTTCAATAAAAGGGGAAAATTAGAATTGGAGCATGGTTGAGACAGGTGAAGAACCTGGTCTGGAGGAAAATGTAACCACCTAGAAGAAAACTACACATGCATTCCATGTAGTAGACTACATTAATTAAAAAGAAAACCCGACGGAGTAAGAGCTGGAAGAGACTATAAAACAACATAATGAGAAGCGACAGAAGATAATATAACTAAGGAAACCAGATGAAAGTTAGAAATAGTCCAATATAGAAACTAAGGTAGGGAAACCAAGGAGTAGACTGGGCACAAGTGACTGAGCTGCTGATTGGAGGGAGAAAGGGTTTGAATCACTTATAACGGACGCAGAGTAAAAAAGACGGAGGCCTTTAAGCTGTTAGGAAAAGGTTAGCTGATATTCCTGAAGGAGAGACCCCTTGCATTAATTTGTTCCAAGGAAACATTTCTGAACTAAAAGAACTAGAGCTGCAGACCATAAGTTCTCATTCCGGCCCAGGAAAAACCGATCTAGAACAAAGATATCCTGGGTCGGTTATCCATCCTCAAGGCGAAACGGTAAGATGTCCCCACAGTCACAGTCGCTTTCAATGTCGGATGAAAAAGCCGCGACATTTACCAAGTTCTTGGGGGTACACCGTGACCCACGCTATTTCTGCTCATTGGAGTTCACATTTCCAGATATGAGCGCCCTGAGGAAATAGAGTGCTCACGTATAAATTGGCATGCGTTCAAAGGCCAGTAATAGAAAACCCAATGTCCAGGGACTTGAACAATAGGCCGTTTTATATATTCCCTGAGTAGCAGGAATAGCGGCGGGGTGGGGGTGGGGCTGCTTCCCAGCCAATTAGTGGCTGGGTGACATCGTCAGCCTTCCAGGGTCTCCCCATCTCTCGGATGCTGGAGGACGCTGCTGTCGTTTGAAAACAGATTACATCGTCATGGGGCGAATTAGAAACCCACAGTTCCTTTGAAAACCCCTGTGTGTTTATTAGGACGGAGGGACTTGTGGACCGCGGGTGCTGACAACCGCATCCAGCCCTTCCATTGCCTGACAGTGTGACTTGAAGCACCTCGGGGGCATTTCTGCGTCCAAGTCCATCTCTGCACGTAGAGAACACCCGCTGGCCACTCAAAGTGTGGGGCGTGCGGGAACCCTGGAGGGGGTGGCCCTCAGTATTTTGAATAAGGGAGATTTAGCTCCGGAAATGTTTTCCTGAGAACTCGGTGCTCCAGCGCTGCCTGGTGGTTTTCTCACATCCCTCCCTGCCCGCCCTGCACTGCAACAGGGGCCCTGGACTTTGAGAAGTGGCCGCGGTGGTCCCACCATGGTTTGAAGGGACTTTAAGACGCACTGAAAACAGACATAACACGGACTCGGACCCGATTCCTCGGCATTTCTCCGGTAGGCCTGCGGCCCAGCCGACAGCCATGGTGGGCTCCACCTAAGTGAAATACGTACCGTTCCCATCGACTTGGAAGGCCTTCCCCCGTCAGCCCAGACGGGAGGAGCGTTTTCTGTGCTTCTTGGTACTAAACGTCATTCTGCATAAGAGGGGTATTTGAAAATGCCGGATATTACATTTCTGCTGCCACACGCCACCTGTTAGGTCTCATGTCTGTCTGCACAGAAGCAAATTGACGAGGTGCTGTTTCTGACATGGTCGGACGTCACTGGAAACAAATAAAGCCTTTGGTTCATTCCTAATTAAGTGAATTTGGTAGGCGTAACACTCACAGCCATGACTCTTGAGCTGACCCCCACTGTCCGGGACACAATATAATTAGTAACAGGGACAGTTCCACTTACCCCCAAGGGCTGTGACAAGGGCTAGAAGCATCGTGCATCCTAACTTCTTAGCACAATGGTGCAGCAGCTGCTTCCCTGGGCTGTCTGGGGTTACCTAGGGGTCTGCTCAAAATCCACATCTCAATTAGCAGACTCCCTAGTTTGGGGGTTCAGAGACATCTTGGCAGATATCCCAGATGTCAAAGACCTGCCCCTTCCAGACTGTGCAGCTGAGACTCACAACACGGCTACCCGCTTAATGACGGTGACCCCAGGAGCTGACAGCTGCGTGCCCCAGCAGCGGCGCGGAGGTACCGCCTGGCGTCCGTCCAGTCCGTTACAATAACACAGCACAGGAGATTTGGGCCGGGAAATGAGTGTGACTTGACAGATTTTGTGGAGAATATGCGAGTAAACTGATTTAAAGGGGATGTGAGCCATCGGTGCATCACATTCTTGATGGAATTCCAAAGAGAACGGATGGTACCAATACCCACGCTAGTTCACGTCAAATAAACATCCCTTCCACTGGGAAACGGGGTGTGTGTCTGAGTATTTCTTATAAGCTGCCCCGTTATCTATAAATAAAGCGGCCCAGCGTGAGAAAACAAATCAAAAGGAACTAGCCAGAGGCAGGATGTTGTCTGTATTTTTATTATTATCCTGTTTTTTTTCCCACCAACACGGAGGCAGCTTTTGTAAGCCAGGTGCAAAGGAGGTCACTTCTCATTGTTTTCACACCTGCTGTCTTTCAAAACGGCACACGGTTTCCACCAGCCATTGATAAAGTCGGCCTGAACCCTGCCTCAGGAATGACCGCCTCCTGTGTTTTGATCACTCGCCTGAGTTCCTAAGTATTCTGTCCAATTGCTGTTCCGCTTGGTTTTGCCAACCCACTTCCACCCGCTTCTGCCGCTTCCACAAGGCTTAGAGGAAAACAATAGTTCTGCAGGCAAGAGGCAGAGTGCAAATAACAGCTGCATTGTTTGTGACACAACAGTGACGCATTACCTGCGGCCTCCATTCTATCAGTCAAGTCCCGTGTAAGGCAGAGAAAACATCTTCTCAATGTATTAATTTACCCGAACGTGCTGCCAGACGGAACAGAAATACAATCTTGGTTTCAGAAAACATGGCAGAAGGCCAGTAAGCGGTTTCCTGTGTGCTTGCGTCCCCCGTCCGTCTTTCTGCTGCCTTTTTACGCGTCCTTCTCCGTGTCTCCTCTCTCCCTCCAAGTGCGGGGTCTCTGAGAAGTGTGTCACTCTGTCCCAGGGCTGCCCCCGGGAGCCCCTCAGCTCTCGGGAGGGAGAGCTCAGGGGTTAGGTCACCTGCCCAGGTGCGTCCCGTGCAGATATTTACTGAAGCCTCGTATGCTGAGAAAATCGATTTAGACTTTTCAGTTGTCCTAACACATCAAATGTAGACCCACAAAATGATAGCTATGGCTTTTAAAATACTTAAACAAAATTTAACTTCAGAAAGTGCAGGACCCTTAAGCATCCGGCCGGATGGATGATGTTCTTAGTTTGCAAACAGCTGCGTGATCGACTCGTGGGTCAGGACGCGGAAGAATCCAGAGACTCCCTGGGCCTTCCCAGCTCACCTGTGCCTCCCTCTCCACAGCAGACACACCTGCCCGACCACAGAGATGACTTTTCTCTGCTAAAGGAAAAAGGGTGGAAACGGTGCCAATTGTATGTGAAAGGCATGATGCCGTGTGCATCCTTTGGGGGCCACCTTGCAGGGGTGGGGCTCCCCCGTGTCTCTGCACATTGGATTTCATCATTGTGTCGTATTCCGATGTGTGAATGGACCACGGTGGACCGATCCTTCCACAGGTGCAGGGCCCCGCTCCCCGGCTGAGCCCGGAAGAACCGCGATGCTGGGGGCAAGAACCCCCTCGCTGGGCCAGGGCGTGTGCGTAGGAGCGTGTTTTCAACTGCAGCAGGTACTGCCGAAGTTCCCCTCAAGGATCGTGCTGTAGCTCCTTCAATCTCACCAGCAAGAGACCCAGTTGCTCCACCGATGTGCCAGCACTGGGTGTTTTCTGCCTTTTTCTTTTCCTACAACGTTGCGGTATTATCATCTCACGGGAGTTTTAATTTGTATTTCCCTGATGAGTCATCATAGTACAGAGAACCTTTTCATACGTGTCTCTGGCCATTTGGATATCCGTGCGTGTGCGTGTGTGCGTGTGTGAAAGAGAGAAGTGTCTGTGGAAATTTCTGACTAACTTTCGTCAAACTTTCCGTCTCTTCCTTACTCATTTGTAGAAGCTACGCGTGCATCTGATACAAGTCCACGTTGACTGTATTTATTGATAACATCTCCCGCCACCATTGTTTGCCTTTTCTCTCTCATAACGATATTTTCCCGTGAACGGAATTTCCTGATTTCAATGAAATCGAACGTTCCCCTCTATTTCTTTGTGATTAGTGCTTTTTGTGTGTCCCTTTCGCGTTTAGGCCTAGAATCAAGTGGAAATGAAGTTTTCTAGAGAGTGTGAAGCAGGGGTGAAATCTCTATGAACGTGGACATCAGTCAGGTGTGCTGTAACCCGGCCACCCTCCCCCGATGCTCTACGGTGACACCTGTCTCCTCAGTCATCTGTCCCTCCGTGTGTGATCTCTGAGGATGGTGTTGAAGTTGGTTGAATGCTTTTCTGCGTCTTTGAGGCGATCACATGATTTCCTCCTTGCGTCCCGTTGCTGTAATAAAGTGTGGTCTGGGATAAACCCGGCTGGATGGGTCGTCCTTGTTAGACACGAACTTTTCTAGGTAAGAGACTCCGGAGGAATTCTGCATCTCTGCTATTTATCTGTAATTCACGTTTAATATCTGTGTCAGGTTTTGTTTCTGGGTTATCAGGTCTCATAGAAGAAGTTGAGAAGCCTTCCTTCTTTTCTACTATTTGCTAAGAGTTTAAGTAGGATCAGTTTGTTTCTCCCTGAAATGTGTGCTAGGAGCTATTGGCCCCTGAAGTTTTCTTTGCAAGAAGATTTTTTCAAATTAAGAATTCAACGTTTTGCATACTTAGATATAACACTATTTGGACTTCCCATTTCTTCCTACTTTTGGTAATTGTGTGATTCGGGTTATCTGCTCATTTCACAGAAGCTGTGGAACGTGTACATTAAATGACGTCTCACCTTTCCTTAATACTGCTTTTAAGGTCTGTAGGTTGGGTGGTGATGCCCTATTTGTCATTCCTCTTGTTGGCCATGTGTGTTTCTTTCTCTTGTCCTTGAATAGTATTGTTATTAGTCAGTATTCCTTGATTGGTATTTTATTAATCTATTCAAAGAGGAAACCTTTGGCTCTATTCACTTTCCTGCCTAGCAACCCATTCAGATGGAGTGGCTTGCCACATCCCACGTTTCTGATCTCAGGCCTCTGTGGTCAGGCCCCTGGGGCCTCCCGCCCTCCCGAGGACTGGGCTGCCGCAAGGTGTCCACGGAGCTGCGGTCTCATCGGACGGCTCAGCTGAGGGAGGACGGGCGTCCGGCCCACTCCTGGGCTGCTGGCCAACCCAGGCCTCTGGAACTGGGGCTATGGAGCTCCGTCCCGGGCTGCCCGTTGGCCAGAGGCCTCCCTCAGCTCTGCTCTGCCCGGGCCTCTCCACTGGGGAGCTAACGATCTGATCTGAGAGCCGGCTGCTGTCAGAGGGCACGAGCAGGAGGGGGCGAGCAAGACCGGAGCCAGGGTCTGCCTGCAGCCCACCTTGGACGGGATGCCCATCCCGTCTGCCAGTCTCTGCTCCCCGATGCTGCACTACCTGTTGTCTGAAAGTGCCCGACTATTGAGTTCACAGATTTCATCCAGTTGTACAGTTGTTTAGAGCAGGAGGGCTGGCCCAGCACCAGTTAATTCATCAGGGTTGGATCGCATGATTTTCATTTTAATAAAGGCCTGTAGTTCTCAGGCTCCTTGTTTCTGAGCCTTGACAGATGGGTCCTTTGACGAAGACTCTTTCCTTACAGCTTCTGCTGCAGGACGTTTCACATCTGTTTTTACACCTTAGCAACATGTAGATTGAATGACACAGGCAAGAACTGTAACAGGAAGTTGAGAGAAAGCGCAGCGCCCCACCCCTTCCTGTGACCACAGCTGACAGAATTCAAAGGTTGTGCCCTGAAGTCACCATTGTCATCCGGGGTGTAAGTGAATGCTGTGTCGTCACAGTGACTGTTGGTGGTTTCTCTGAACTTCTCCGTGTTTCCTCCATTCACTGCTGTGACTGTTCATGAATGGGCCTTCCCATCCCCCCATCAAATGTACACGTTCCCTGGAGCGTGAGCTCCTGCCTCAGTTTCCCTGTGCCCAAGTCCGGGGTTAGAATGGCTAAGCCGGAGCCCTCGGGCTCCCTGAGACTCCTGGCTGGGCAGCCACCATCCATGTTCCCCAGAAAGCAGCAGGGTAATGAGCGGAGAGGAGGGGAAAGCACCCCAGAAGCCTGCCTGTGGCAGGAGGCCGGGCAGCCGGGTGGGGCTGTGGACGAGAATCGGAGGCCCCATTTCTCCCACCGTCTCCGGGATGCTGATGGTCTTCAGACTGAAACCACTGTGATTTCCTCCCAGTCGAGGCCCAGCGCAAAGGCTGTGACCCCAGCACCACACCCGGCCAGTGCGCCAGTCCAGGACAAGCATGGGCCAGAGCGGTGTTCTCCTCAGAGCCAGAAGCCAGCAGGGTGGCCTTCATGTCCGTGTGCCCCGCAGCCGGGATGAGCTGGCTGGGGCCCCTTCCTCTGTGCCTGTGTATGACAGAACCCAGTGTCCTGTAGCTTGGGGCCCTGGGACTCGGCTCCGGGAAGCTGCCCTGAGGCCCCAGCCCTGGCCCTGTCCCAGCAGCAGGCAGCTGGGGAGACTCTCTCTTGGGGCCGACCACGGGGTCTTGCAGACGTAACCTGATCAAAGGGGCCACTGACCCATCCCGGCACCGGCCACACTCAAGGGGCGGGGTTGGCAGGGGCCTGTGGAGCAGAGGTGGGAGTCTGGGGGCCTTCCTAGAATTCTTCCTGACGCAGGTTACAAACTCAGGTGGTTAAAAAAATGACTTCGGCTAATAAAACAGCAAATAGACATTATTTGGGAGGAGGGTCTCCATGTGCAGCCTCCGTAAGGTGGGGACCCAAACCATAGCTTGTCCTGTATGGTTCACTCAAGACTGACCAGGGTCACGTCTGTGAAAAGCTCCTGCAACACGGACACTGCTCAGCAAGGCAAGAAAATCAGACTGTCTGTGCGGGTCTCTGTAGGTCAGTGCGTTACACGTGTGTGTCAGTGTGCTGAGTGTGCGTCTGCACGTGTGTCTGTGTGCATTGCATGTGCGTGGGTGTGTCTGTGTTGCACGCGTGTGTCCATGTGCTGAGCGTGCATCTACATGTGTTGGTGTGCATTGCAGGTGTGTGGGTGTGTCTGTGCGTTACACATGTGTGTCCATGTACTGAGTGTGCATCTGCACGTGTGTTGGTGTGCATTGCATGTATGTGGGTATGTCTGTATGTTGCATGTGTGTGTCCGTGTGCTGAGTGTGCATCTGCACGTGTGTCAGTGTGCATTGTATGTGTGTGGGTGTGTCTGTGTGTTGCACGGGTGTGTCCGTGTGCTGAGCATACCCTGCATGTGTGCCTGCACATTGCACATGTGTGGGTGTGTCTGGGTGTGTTGCGTGCCCACGTGTGCAGTAGAACACTCCATCACATGATCCCCGCCCCCTCCACAGTGACCCCCTGCGCACCTGCATCTCTCAGATCCTCACACACTCCACTTGTCCTGAGTCGCGTTTGTCCTTGGCCCCGTGGGGCGTGGGCTGAGGACACTGTGGGCTGGGCGGAGGCTGCAAGAAGGCTCACTGTTGGCACCATCCATCGCCTGGAGGAGGGACTTACTGGGGACCCAGTGACCCGCCGTGAGCGGTCACAAGCTCAGAAGCGTACTGACAGCGGTCTTCTTCTCCAGGCTCCGAGAGGGCGGCCCTGCACCGAGAGGTGCCCCCCCAGGCCTGCCTTTCACAGCACCGCTTCGCCTCCCAGCTCAGACGGAAATTCCACGTGGTTGGACATGGCTTCAGGGCGAACGGCCCGGGGGTTCTGAGGACGCCGCCCGGGTGCGGGGCTCTCAGGCTGCCTGCCCGGCCAGGGCTGTGTCTACCCTCCGGGAAAGCTTCACCGGGGTGTGCGCCCCGCAACCACGTTTTCCTTCTGCATTCGAGCCTTCTTCCCAGCGCCAAACGCGAGTCCTGCTTCTTCACCAGCAGACTCTACAGACGCTCCGTCCTCTGCCGCGCGCCTCTGCGCCCAGGACCTCGTTCTCCTGCGACCTTCCGAGACCCCAGGGTCCCACACGCGCTGGCCAGCAGCCTCTCCCCGCAGCCCGGCCAGGACCCTGAACTCTGCCCCTCATCTGAAGCCCTGCAGGGCTTTGTTTATTTTCTCAGGCTGTAAACGCAGGGAAGCCACCCCAAGTGGGCTTATTGAAAGGGGATGTTTACGGGCTTCTGGCCCCGGCAGGCCTGGGGGTTAACGGGGTCTTCCCGGGGCAGCTCAGTCCGGCTTTGTTCTCAGTCCGCAGACCCTAGGCCCGGTCGTCCAGGTCACGTCTCCACCCCGCCTGGGGCACAGGGCAGAGCCTTCCAGGGCAGCCCACGTGGGCCGAGTCTGCCAGCATCAAACACAGTGGCAGGGCCCATAGCATTTCCCTCTGTGTCACCTTGTTTATTTCTGTCGTCCGTCTATAAACGGGTGGGTCTCGCCCACGTGTGATCAGAAGGTCTGGAGGCTGGAAAAGGCACTGGCGAGTCCGTTATTATGGTGTAAAAGTGATCCTCTCTCATGGGCCACGTGTGCTTTTCTCTTTCAGGACTTGGGGCGCAGGAGCTGCTGCATTTTGCGAGAGGGGCTTACTGGAGGGGTGGAGAGGCCTCCGCACACACGCAGGGTCCCAGACACACACACCAGACTGGGCGCGAGGCCACGACCACCTCTAATGCACGAGCCAACCCTGGGCCGCAGCTTTAAAACCCTTGGTGGCAGCTTCCTGCGCAACCTGAACCGAGTGACGTTTTCATGACAGCGTCAGATCGCGGGGCTGCTGGCCCGTCTCTTTCCAGTTGACAAAGAGGGAAGCGTTCATCTTGCCGAATTTCTAGGAATATTTCGTTTGATGAAAGGAGTTCAAAGCATGCGGCCACCTAACATCCCCGCCCCCCGCCCCCCGGAGCGTGGAACTGACCGCCACAGTTCAGCACATTCAATAACTAAAACCATCCTCCTTACTCAAGTGACGACCGGCTCATCAACGCCAGCCAGTGAGCAGAGCGGGAGTGGTGAAGGGAGGGAGGGTGCAGCCACCTGCTCTCAGCCTTCGGACTCTCCTCTCCAAGAAGAGAGGAAAGTGCAACAGAGAGGAGAGGTCAGAAAAACAGCAAATGGGGACAAGATGGCAGTCAACCCAGCCTTGTCAATAACTGCACGGAATGCAAATAGGACTCGAAGTTCCCAGCGTCCCAGCCTGCAATGGCCCAATGGGGGACCCAGGGACCCGCCTGCCACCTGCTGTTAGACCTGTGTTTTCTCCTGAAAGAAAGCCCGGGCTCCCTCATCACCCTCCGGACCCCAAGGGTGTGGGCCTGCCAGAACAGCGGGGCCTGCACCGGAGTTCCGCCAGGGCCCCGTCTCCGCCTCCCTGCTCCGTGTCGCCAGAGTCCTCATCCCGGAAACGGCTGCAAGGATATTTTCCCTACAAGACGCTCAGGGTTGTTTTTAGGGCAAAATAATGTCAAATGAAGATACGCAGCATTTTATCCTTGATGAGCACCCTTCACACAGATCTTATCTAGTCCCCATTCCCATGAGGCACGCGGTGTTATTATTATAGTGTGCATTTGAAGACAAAGGTCATGGAACTTTGTCAAGGTCCGATGGCTGGGGAGCAGCGAGCCGGGACCTGCCCTGGACTTTCCTATTCCAGACACTCACATGACAAGTGAGAATTTGAGGAAACCTGGCAGAGCGCCCGCTGCTTGGGGCCATGAGGTGAAAGGGAAGGAACTACTATACACAAACGAATTCACCCGCAAAGAGGGGTTTCCTCAGAAGATCCCAGGACGCGTCTGGAATCCAGGCTTCCCTAGGCCTCACGAGAACCAGCTTCAGAGAGGCACCAGGACCAAGGGGCTCTCCCCACCTTGCTCCCCCAGACCTGTCCTGTTTGCCACTCCCGCCTCCCTTCAGACTTCAGAGCTGAAACGTGGCCTCAAGACCCACTGCTTTTCATAAGCCGCAAACACGTAGCAGACAAAAAACAGGGCACATGGGAATATATTATTCGCTGAGGAAGAACCCAAGGCTGTGTCAAAGGGGATTGCTATAGGCCAAGTTCCCACACTGGTCATTTTTAACAGACCTGGCTGGAGACCTGGCTCGCAACCTGGTTATGTGTCCTGGCTGGGAATCAAACCAGTGACCTTTGGGTTCGCAGGCCGGCCCCTTATCCACTGTCCTACCAGCCAGGGCTGTTTTTTAATAAGACAAACTATAATTAGTAAATAGAAAGTAGGCTCTAAAAGAATAATGATATGATCTAGGAAGTTTCCCCACGGGCATCTAAGAAGATGGTGACATTGATGGCAGTGCCAGGAGCCTTCACCCCCTACATTTCTCCGTTCTGTGGGGAAAGACATTTGAATTTCATCGAGAAACGGTGAGTTGGACTTGCCTCAGGCCTTCGTAGGCAGAAAGATGGAGCCCCCAGCAGCCGGAAGGCCAAGTCCGGCAGGGCCAGTAAGCCCAGGTTGCACCAGGGAAAGGACTACACAAGACACAGCAGGGGGTGTCCACAGCCCATCCACCGCCACGCAAATCAATAAAAGCGCATCCAACAGTTGGCGAATACACAGGCAGAATTGCGCGCGCGCAGTTTTGCAGGAACAAACGCAATTAGCAAATAAGGTGGAAAACTCTTCATTCCCAAGAGCCATCCAAAGACATAATTGGATCTTCCACCCCCTGCAGAAAGCAATTTAGGACATTTTGATCTGTTTGCTCACCCGTGGGAGTTTCCTAAGAGGAGGGAATCCATTTACCAATTATTTTCAGTGAAGAAGCGACATTCCCCATTAGGAAAACAGCCAGGAAAATGTTGAAGATTATTGGCAACGTGCAAATATTTCTATCAGAATTTCCAGCGAATGTACAAAGAGCCCCGAGAAGCCCAGAGCTGAGCAGGTCGCTAGGCACGAGGATGTCCCCAGCCTGCCCCCACGCAGGTGAGCCAGGACAGCCGTGTGAAACGTGGCCAGTGTTCCTGGACCCAGTCCTCCGCCAGGGTCTGGGCGATGGGATGTGGCCCACCAGCTGAAAGGGGCTGCATTTAGGAGGGAGGCCCCACTAGAGGAGAATCAGGGAGGACCATGGACGGCGCGGAACCTCTGTGGAAGAGGGTAGGGACAGGCATGTCGCCATGGGGTGAGGACGAGTTGGATACCTGCGGGCACCCACGCCAGCACCGCGAACTTGGGCTTCGCCCATGTGCATTCTTTACCAAGGTAGCTCACGGGAGAAAAGGCGTCCTTTTCATCACGGCTGGATGCGTTCCTTCTTCTCGGCTTGGGGCCGGCATCTGGGCCCCAGCGCTGGCCGCGTGAGGGGTTAACCAAAAGACAGGGAAGCTGCTGCCCAGGCGGGGATCAGAAGTCACCTGTCAACACTCCCAAATCACGCCAGGGCCTCTCATCGCTCCACGTCACCGCCACGGTCTCCCTGCTTTGAAGTCGAACAGTTCTTCTCTCCATCCTCTCTCCCCCTCCTAAATTATCCAAATCCTTGGCTAGCCGTCCAGATGCCACCCATGGGAAGGACTGTGACAGCCACCACCCCATTCTTCTGACCAAAGGAGCTGAGGTCCTAAATACGAAAGGAAAGGAAACCTCAAGGCAAACATGACCTTGATCTCATGGAAAATCATGTCCTGAGGGTCTGCTGGTGGGTGTCTCTCTGCTGCCACTGCTCGCCCCTTCCTGGGCTGAGGGCCATAGGGCTGCACTCAAGGTGTCCCCAGATGGAGCCTCACAAAGGTCGGTCACGCCATGAGGTGATTCCCAGTGAGGGGGGCACACACCAAGTGACAAGGGTCCATCTATGCGGCCTTTTGGTTCACAAGCCAATGTCTGGTGTCCCTTTGAACGTCAATCCATGGACTCATCTTCCCTTATCGGCACCGGGGTGGCCCATGAGCCGGCCTGTCTTATTTTATTGCTTTTTAAAAATTCCTCATCAGAGGATATGTTTGCTGGTCTTTAGAGAGAGGAAGGGAGAGGGAAACACCCACGTGAGACAGAGACATTCGTCGGTTGCCTCCTGCCTACACCCTGACGGGGCATTGAACCTGGAACCTGGGTACATGACCCTGCAGCCTTTCGGTGCACACGATGGTATCCAACCCACTGAGCCATCCGGCCCGGGTCAGCACCTTTGTCCTTTCTGTAAACGCCCTCAGGGTGCTCTTTCCCAGGCTGGGGTCCCGAAGCAGGTCCGAGACACGGAATGCGCGTCAGTGGCTTGTCTGAGAGGTGGTCCCAGGCGGCTGGGAAGTGAGAGGAGAGACTCCCCGGCACACCCGCCGCGTGTCCAGCCCTTTTATACGCGTGACACCCCGTGCTCCTCCCTGCAGCCCTGAAAGGTCTCCTGTCCCTTCCCCATTTACAGATGAGGACACAGAAACTCAAAGACGGGGGGCTCCAGCCTGGGTCACCCGGGAAGCGGTACCATGGGACTCCTCACTGCCTGTCCTGTCTGTGTCAGAGGAGCGGAACCATCCTGTCCCCAAACGTTCCTCAACATGTCACCGGCAAGCGTTGTGGGACTCGAGCCAGATTCTAGAAACACCAGAGGTGGGTCACCTCCCCGCCGATCTGGAGAACGGGAGAGTTGGAGGTGCGAGGGTCCCAGCGCGAATCCGCCGCGGGGAAGCAGGGATGTTAAAGATGTGGGTTTTGCTCTGCACAAGAGTTCTTTCTTTCTGTAATTTTGTTGTTGTGTTACATTCATCCCCTTTTTACTCCCTTCTGTCCCCTTCCCCACTGCACAAGAATTCTTAACCGGGGCCAGGCCAGGGGCTGTGTCTGAGCCTCTTAAGATGGCCCGGGAAGCGGGCTCATACTTCGTATTAGAATCTCAATAATCCATGACCCAGATGTTTCTAAACCACCGGGTCGGCCTTCCCAGTGCCACCAGGGAGGCCCCGGCCCCTGGATGCCTCTGGCAACGGGAGGCCCGTCCCACCCGTCCTTCAGAAAGGCTTGAATTCCTTGAGATTTCTCTCCTTCAACAGGGCCTGTTTTTAATTTCACGTTTTTGTCTTTTCTGCTACTAGTATTTATGAGGCAGCCTGGATTTTCTATGGAGAGTGCCAGGGAGGGAAACGCATGGTAATTTTACGAGCAACCGCCCACCTCCTCCATTGTTTTCGCCTGTTCCCCTAAAGATATAATTTCCTTATCAAATTTGAGGTCCTTTCTTTCCGTGACACATATTCACGCCCTTTCAAGCAAGGGAATGTGCTGCTTTGTAAAGTGTAGCTCGTTGGTTGTCAGGCTGGAAAGACGGCCTATTAAGGAAGTGTTTATGTTCAAAGTAGGTATTCTGAGACAAAATTCGCCTTTTAAAAACAAGGTCCCCAATAATTCTTCACAGGTTCTGATTAAAAGGCTCTTTTTGTTACTAGTGTGAAAAGCAACCCAAGGAGCCCCACGCCCCCCTGCCTGCTGGTCGGGGCGGCCCCTGGGGCCGGCTCCCTGAAACCTATAACCCCAACCCAATGGACAGTGACTGGGTGTGTTCCGCACAGGGGACAGGGCTTCAGACAACTCTGGACAGAAGAGTGGACCCACCCAAGCTACCAGAAGAAACAGCCACGTGGTAATGACACGTTTTCCCAATTTGAAATGATGACAATGTGGTCAAAAGAGTCCTTTCTAACCAGCGAGTAGGGCTGTGTTCCTGGCCCACGGGGAAGCCAGGTGATCTCCATGGGGGTGCCCCCTCTCCAGCTTAGAGGGACAGCAAGACGCATGCCCCACCACTCTTAGAGAAATCAAGGGGGAAACCGAGCACGGGGAACTGGGCACGGAGCACGAAGGTGGCAGTGTGTCGGGAGGGGCAGTCCTATTTTCTCTGCTCTGGGAAACGGCTGTGGTTTTAAGACAGGCCTCTTGGTCACTAGGTGTCCTGCTCTTGGGGAGGTGACAAGAAACCACGGCGTGGGGCTGCTGGAGGAAATACAGGATACCTTAAATTCGAACCTCAAAGGAACAATGAATACTTTTTGGTCCAAGTATGTCCCACGAATCCGTCTGCCATGGGCATCTCAACTATTGTGTGGGGCACACACAAACTATTGGTGGTTTATCTGAAACGAAAGGGGAACTGAATGTCCTGTAGGCTTGTCCTTGAACCTGGCCACCCTAGCTGGGATGATGGGCCTAGTGCCAGGACAGCCTTAGCGCTGTTAGCGGGCTTGGTCAGGGGCTGCACATCTTCCCGGGCGCCGACCTGCCTGCCACCCATTCGCGCCCGCCACCGCCAAGGACAAGGGTCCCCTTTTCAAGGTTGCAACGCCCATGTATGCCGAGGCACGCGGCCTTACCGTGCTGGAAAGTTTCCCAACGAGCTGGAGTTTGGTAATTACCCTGGAGCACTTGGACTACCTCTCCGGTCTTTCCTGCCATCGCAGCAAATTGGCAGCGAGAAGCCTGTAATCCCATTACATGTGTTTCAGGTTAGGGAGGGTGGCGCGGCTTCTGCTTGGAGCCGCTCCGCGGTGTTGGACCAAGGGCTGCGTTTCAGTCGGAATTAAGTTTCCTTGTACCGGAGAAAGCATGTGACGTTTCTGATCCGCAGCGTAAACCTTGCAGGGAAGCGGTGCTGCTCCGGGGCCCCCCTGGGAACGAGAAAGCCGCAGGGAGCTCCCCGCTGCGGCTTGAAAGTGTCTTGTACACACCCGGAGCGTGCCCTGGCTCCAGGGCCCCCCGTCATGGTTTCTATTCTCCTGGGGGCCATTTACTCGTGCATTAGGGACTGTTTGTCCAAATCAACTAGGCAGATCCTCAATGTTACAGAGAATATGGTTCTTGCCCTCCAGGGGTACGAGTCAATTATGGGATACAGAGAACATAAACAATTACGGCAGAGTGGGATAAATCTTTTACTCAACCCAACAAGAAATCAGGGGGGGCTTTCTGGAGGAGGTGGTATTTGGAGTATAACACTACACATGGAAACTACCCTAGTGGATTGGCGAGGCAGGAAGGAGAGGGCAACCAGGAAGGGCCTCGGGCCTTTGGGGGTCCCCCCAGGGGCAGAACTCCCAGGACCGGGCTCGTGTGCAGTGGACCCTCAGGAATGTGCGCAGTGGGATGTGGGAGTGGAATAAGTTCCTTTCAGTTTCAGCTGAGACCCCGAGAAATGGCTGTCCCGGTCCAAGTGGAGTTGGAGGCCGTGGAACCGAAGGTGATGAAGACAGAGCTGTTGCCTTCCTCTGGTCCCGGCCCCCCGCATCTCGGTTGCAGGAAAGGGGGGCTGCAGGTCACTAAAGAAGAGTGGTGGACATTCGTGTGTCTCAGTCCCACCCCAGGGACGGAGTTTTTGTGGGTGCAGGAAGAGAGGTGAAACCCTGCCCCCCTCAGTTGGCCCCGGGTGCCTGGCCACCGCTGGGAGGGGCTGTCATTCCTTGTCCCCCGCAGTCCCTTGGATGCCAATCTCTCTTCCTGTGCCTTTCATGGGACCCTCTTGGTCTTTTCTATTCGCTCTTCTTTTCTAGAAGCAGAAGCGAGGCCGAGACGCTTCTGTTTTGGCAACTGGAGGATAGAAGACGGACATCCCACCGTCAGGGGCTCTGTCCCCGGACGATTGGGAAGGTGTCACTGTTGATGTCACAGCTCTGCAGGCCACACGGCTGTAGTCACGGCCCCTCCTCTTCCACCTGCCTACGCGTCCTTCCGCGCTTCAGCGGCCGCCCCACCCCAGGTCCTCTCGGCACTCAGCACCCCACCTGGCATTTCTTCAGCGCGCGCCTGTCCCTTGGTCCCGGGCTGCCCCGTGAGCACTGTGTTTGCACCGGAGACACGGCTCGTCCTCGCATCTCACACCCCCGGCCAGGGAGCAGCGTAACCACTATGTTGGGAGCGATGTTCCAGGCGGTCGGGGTGGTCCAAATATTAGGGTTGAGAGAGAGGTGAGTGTAGACAAACGCGAGCTGACACGATCCACGTCCTCTGAGTGTGGTTCCAACCCGCGACGGCCGGGGAGCTCAGCTCTGGGCCTGGGGCTCCGCTTTCCTCCCCCTGCGGGCGGGGGCGCGGGGTGGCCCCGGGCTCAGTCTGCAGCTTCTTGATACGCTGCTCTCCAACTGGGCCTTTCCCCGCACGGAGCACGGGCCTCTGCTCTCCGGGGACAGAAAATAAACCCTCTGGGCAGAGTTCATAGCTATGGGGGTAGGTCACCGGGCTCCCAAGCCAAACACCCCTGCTTTCCTAGAAAGAGGAGAGATGTTTATGGACAAGGGCGTCTGCACAGCTCCGTTGCATCCTTGCGGACCGGGGCTCCCGTCTGGGAGAAGGGAAATGAAGCTATTACGGAACAGCTGCTCTCCGGCGTCTTTTTCAGCCCAACTACAAAGGAGGGGCCGCATTCTGACCACAAGAGTTCTGCTTCCTTTTCAGAGATTCGTTCCAGGTGTGACTGGGGAAAACACACCGTGGGGCTTCGTGGGCTGCGAAGCACCGAAACCACGGTAGCCTCCGAGGGTCGCCCGTGATTTTTTCCCTTGGTCCCTCGAGAAGCTAGATACCTGGCGAAGGGTGTTGAATTTCCGATAGGAAGATTGCTTCTTACTGGGTTAGAGGTAAAGTGGTTCCTTTGATGACTGGCGTGCCCGGGGGGAAACTGGCCTCTTTCCGGCTCCTTCCGGCAGCCGGCCTGGCCGGGCCCACCCACGGAGCCGCCGGGCTGCGTCTCCCGGACCCTCTGTGCAAGGGCGCGGCGGCCCCGTGTTATTTTAACACGTAGCTACTTTTTCTCCACAAATTTAATAAAATGGGTTGTCAGTTCTTGGGGGTGACAGTGAGGAATCTGATCTGAGGGAGTCAGCGTGCCCTCTGAGGTTGGTCGTAAATGCAAAGAGCGGGGTCTGGGGCGCTCAGTTCTGTGAGCGTGGCCCGTCTCCGGAGTGAGGGGGGCAGATGCGTCTTTCCGTTATTTCAGGCCCCAGCATGACGGTTCCAGAAGACGCGCTGAAGTATTAAAGGAGAAAATAAAAATTGTCCAGAATCTCTCCACACAGATAACGACTATTTAAGAATATTAGTCCTGGCTGGTAGCACAGTGGATAAGGCACCGGCCTGTGAACCCAAAGGTCGCAGGTTCGATTCCCAGCCAGGGCACAGAACCAGGTTGCAACCCAGGTCCCCAGCCAGGTCTGTGGCTGGAGGCAGGTGAAAGGCAACCATACATGGATGTCTCTCTCCCTCTCTGCCTCTCTTCCTTCCCCTCTTTCTGAAAATAATTCAATAAAATATTTAAAAATATATTATTATGCTTATTTTTTCTTTTTAACGCAATTCACATCACACATTACAGAAATGTAAGCACCACCTCTAAAGTGTAGGTCCTAAATAAAAGATGCTCCAAAGAGGAGCAATCTGTCCCTATCTAGCTGTAAAAGACTATGTAAAGAATGAGGCCCAGAGAGGCATAATCAGAATTTATTTAGATTTATGTATGAGTTGGTTATTTTCTTTGCTCATCCTGGTTTTGAATATCAAATCTTTTTTTCCCCCCTTGAAGCATTTCTTCCAGAACTAGAACCTTGAAAAAATTCCGTTAAGGAAAGTTTGTTGCTAACAACACTCAATCTCGGATGGTCCAAAAGATTTACGTTTGACGGTATAGATACACCATCCTTTATTGTCACAACGCCCTTTGGGAAATGATGAACTGAGACTAGTTTTAAAAATTAAATGTGTCCTTGAGCTGACGAAAACGTGAAATTGGATTTTGGTTGCAAAACTGCACATCACTGGGGACTGCTGAGCCGTGCATGCAAGCAGGTCAGCTTCGTGGTAGGCACTCTGTCACGGAAGAGTTCTGCTCTGCCCACGTCCTGAGCAGGTGACTTTCCTGGGTTTGCAAGTCCAGGTTGACAGCTACTCCCCTTCACCCTGTGAAAGGTATTGGTGTCCTGGCCCTGGCTGGTGGCACAGTGGATAAGGCGCCAGCCTGCAAACCCAAAGGTCGCTGGTTCGATTCCCAGCCAGGGCACATAACCGGTTGCAAGCCAGGTCTCCAGCCAGGTCCTCAGCTGGAGGCAGGTGAAAGGCCACCATACATGGATGTTTCTCTCCCTCTCTGCCCCTCTCCCTTCCCCACCTTCTAAAAATAATAAATAAATAAATAAAAAGGTATTGGTGTCCTGACTTTGGGGTCCATCATTACAGCCGATGGCTGTTCCTTTGTGCTAGTGGTCTTTTCCCTCGGTCTACTTTTAAGATGGTCTCTTCTGACTTTAGTGCCTGGAAGTTTCTTTGTGACATACCTGGGTCTCGGGCTCTTCGTATGTTTTCCTCTTGAGAGTTGTTGTGCCCTTGAATCTGAGGAGTTGGGTCTTTCATTAACTCTGGAAAATGCTGAACCTTCCCCCAGTGATTATGGCATCCCCATGCCTGTCTCTCCTGAGGTTCCACTAGACAGACCCTAGCCACCCGCCAGTTTTCCATTTTTCACTCTCACCCCCAAGCAGCGTGGGCACGTTATGGCAGCGCCCGGCACCCAGAGGCGCGTTGGCGACGTGCAGGTCCTGCCTGGTGTCTGGACGAAGACCAGTGGCAGTGGTCGTGAATCAGGTCCCCCCGTCTCCAGAGGGCGGATGAGTACAGAGCATTTGCAAGTCATCCATTTCTCTAGTGCAGCCTAGGACGTTCCCGCCTCTAGCGGTGCTGACGTGGCTGCGTGTGGTGTGGCTGCTGGTGAGGACTGGCCACCAGGGAGGCCACCAGCCTCTGACAAGCGTGCCTTGGGCGTGGACAGTCAGGTGCCCGCTCTTCAGCTGTGGGCTTTTCTCCATGCCCGGTCCTTTCCCGAGCCCTTGCTCCAAGGGGGCCAGCTGTCCCTGGCCCGTCTGCGCAGTCTGGGGTGTGGGGGCGGCGTCAGGACCGTCCGTCCTCCTGCGCACACCTGGGGTCCAGGGGCCTTGCCTGCAGGAGCGCTGCTCTGCCAGGTGAGGTCCCAGCGGGAGACGCTGGGGGTTGGGCGGACACCCCGCTGCTCGCACATCTGCCAGGCCAGTGTGCTGACCCGCAGGGCCGGGTGAGAGACCGTCTCAGTTTCCAGAGTCCCGTGGCGACTGGTGTGTCAACATTCCTCCTGTCACCGCCATCAAGCCCCGTTGACGGATGGCGTCAGCTCTCAAGGAAATCCAAGCCGAGCAAAGCTAAGCTGTTTCAGGCCAGCGGCGGCCCCGATGAGCTCCAGGCGAGGGACCCCCGTCTCCCTCCGCCCTGGGCCTCAGCCCCTTCTGTAAAACAGGGCTGCGACACACATTTGTCATCCTTTCCGCAGGGCTGCCGCCAGGGTTCAAAGGGGCACGCGCAATGCCTCTCTCCAAATAAGAGCTGACACCCCACGAGCGTTTGCTTCTTGCCGGCCTTACGTTCACTGTTAATAAAAGCACCGACGAGGTCACGGGCACCTGCCCAGTCAGCCTCCCTGCGAGGCTGCAGGGACCTGCTTCTGTAACTTATTGCTGAGCCTCTACCTTGCATTTGGGCCCGGGTTTCAGAGAAGGTTCCTCTTTCCCAGGGGGGCCCCCACCGTGGTTCCCCACCTCCCTCAGGACTGTGGACCCACCTGTCCTCTGTTCTCCTTCCACTCAGCCGCAGGGCTCACCCCCTTCCCCCGCCTCTGCCTCTCATGTCCCCACCGAGCGGTAGAGCACAGGGGCCTGGGTAACCCGGGGAGGGGTGCGTCCTCTGCTCCCCGCTTCTCCTCACCGTCCCAGGCCCGCTGGGGTGCTGACCCTCCTGCAGCCCAGCCGGTGTCACTCCCACTAGCCCGCGGAAGCCCCTTGCTTAGGTACCCGGAACCCCCACCTGTGACTTTGAGACAAGTGGCCCCAGGAAGGAAACTGTCCTCCTGGCTTCCAGGGGGAACTTGGGAAGCAGCCCCCTCAGAACCTCTGAAGCCCAGCAGTACCTGCCATGAGGGGGCCGTCCTGTCCTGCCACCTTCCAGTATCCATGGTCATTGTGGGATAACAGGACCAGGTGCCTGCAATCCCAACCTCAAAACAGGTCGTGAGGGGACCGTCTCCTGTCCCCCCTCTTCCCCAGGCCATCCACAGAAAGGTGGGTTCCAACCAGCTGACAGGGACCCAGCAAACATCAGAAGTGTCTCCGGCTGTTGGTGATAATGGGCCAGTGTCAAAGGCAGTGCTGGTTTATCCTTCAGCCCAGCCTGTCTGCCTGGACCCCTGCGCCCGCGGCTCTGCTTCCTGCCACAGGGACCTGCCAAGCTGCTCCGGTCCCAGCCGAGTGGGGGTCCAGGACGGGCTCCGAGGCGCAGGGACCCAAGTACGGGCAGCTGGACTGTGGCCTTGCTCCTTCTTATCAGTGTGTCCCTTCCCGCCAGACTCAGCAATTTCCATCTTCCTGGGGATACCTGGGGACTTTCCACAGCCGAACGGAGATGATCTTGGAAGATGCAAGTGTGTGCCCTGACCCCCCAACCTGAAAGGGGGGTGCGGGGAGGGAGGGGACCTTCCTGGCAGGCAGCTCTGGACCGGGACTTGTGAACGTGTCCTTGGGATGGTGAGGAGACAGGAGGGGACAGAGGTGGGGAGACAGGGTGGATCTGTTTCCACCTACGGGTCGTTCACTCAACTTGTTTCTGATTCACAGGACAAACAATGAAGAAAATTGGTACGATCGGAACCTGGGGCCCACGTTACCCTCCCCGGAAACCACCTGTAAGGGGTTGCTGTTCCTTTCTGGTCCTGCCCGTCCCCCACTGCCACTCTGCATCCTGCCTGTTGTGCAAGGCTACAGTGGCCCCAAAAATATTTTGAGGGGCTGAGTGTGCAAGGGGCTAATTTCGTTGGGAAAAATAGTAAATGCCTGTTACTGTGGGAGAATTAGAAACGTAAACTGTGTGACGCTGTCAGGATGGACATGTTTGTCTCCAGGGGCTTCTGTACAGACCCTGCGAGGGACCCTGAGGGAGTGGGGTGACCCTGGAGCAGGCAGGGCAGCATGGAAGTAAGACACCTGCAAAACACCTCTTTGTTCCCATCCTGAGTTCCGCTCTCCCTCTGGCACATGTCCTCAGGCTTGGGGATGGCACAGGCATTGCGTAGGGTTAGTTGTGTTTTCTTTTCTCCAGGAGGACGGCCTAACGGAGTCACTCCTGGTGCAGGACACCTGGATCCACCTTCAGAGAGAAGGCGACAGAGCTGCCTGCCATTGGTGGCCCTGCAGGGCGCCTGGATGAGGGGGGCACAGCAGGATTACATTTCCTCCTTTCCTCCGAGAATCCCACAGAAGCCGGGGCGCAGGAGCCCAGCACGTGCCCACCGGGGCGGCCTCCAGGCAGAGCGCAGGTGAGGGAGGGCGGCCCTTGGCTCTGACGGAGAGAGCTGGAGGTCTGGGCACCCTACCCCCGCCTAGCGGGAGCCCTGGGGACACTGGAAGCACTCACATCTGTGGTCTTTGAAGGGAGGCGGAAAGTACCCCGATGCCCAGAGGTCCAGGACAAAGAGGCAGCGCTGATTCCCGAGGGCCCCTGTCCGGGAGGTGGGCTGGGCTGGGGAGGGACCTGTTGTCTGTGACAGGGTCACCGGTCCTGTCAGGGGGACTCGGTTACAGGGAGGGGCACCTGGCGAGGGTCTGAGGCGGGAAGGCGAGTCCCCAGCCTTTGGACGCGGTCGAGGGTCCTCCTGTGACCAGCCCAGACACGTGGCCATCAGGGCTGGGGCGCAGTCCGCAGGGCGGGAGCCCCATCAGCGGTCTGGCTCCTGCGCACCCGCCTCAGCGAAGGGAGGGAAGGGCCTCAAACCAACACGAGCTTCAGAGAAAGGAAGTGGCTGCTTTGGTGACTTAGTGATGCCTCGTCCACTCGTTCCCGTTGTTCGGGGAGTTTGTCCTGCTTGGTTACTCCATTTGCTCGGGTCTGTGTCCCGTCTCTGTCGCACCCCGGGGTGGGGGGCAGGGCAGAGGCGCCCCTAGAGGGTCCTAAGCAGCTCCGGTGACCCGAGATTGGGCGTCCCAGCCAGACTCAGTCCTCCAGGGAACTGAGGCTCCAGACGGAAAGTGTAGTTAGCAAAGCGCCCGGTGATTCTACACCCACCCCACCCCACCCTCCTTTCTGGGAGAGCAGGTGGCTTAGGCTCCCCCTCCCCCCAGTATGAATCCTCCTGTAACTGCCTGAAGCATGATCCAGGCAGGTGGGCTGGCACCCCCGGATCCCACGGAGGTCTCTGCTCCGAATGGCAGGGGGCAGGGGCTTCGGGAGGGACAAGGCCAGAGAAACCGCGCAGCGACGGGACCTGGAACCGGGAGGGCTTCATGCCAAGACTATCGACTATGACGGAGGGTTGGAGATGCAGGGGGCCAACTACGAAGGACAGAGAGCTCTAAGGAAGACAGGAGCCGCCCTGACCCAGGGCGGGGACCCCGCCTCACCCCATGGGGGCATGGCCAGGGCCCCCAAGACAGTCATGTTGCCATGGTGACTCACCACAACTGTCCTTGGGGCCCCAGGGACGCTGATTGTGGGGCAGTCTCTCCTCAGAGGGTACCGGCTTTGGACAAAATCCCACCCACAGGTGCTGGGGGAAGCACCTGGCTGCCTGGGGTGCCCTGAGCTGAGGGACTGGCCACCTCCTGCTGCGTGTCTCTCTGATCCCTCCGCTGGGAAGCTGACTATTGGGCCAGGTGGCAAGGCAACCCTACTTCAAGGGCCCCTGCCCGTTTTCACAGAGCAGGCAAAACGGGAGACTTGGTAGCTGAGCGCAATAAACGTCTGATTGCCGAGGCTGGGCTTCGCTGCACGTCAGGCGTGGAAGGGACTTTCGAGGTCCGGTGGAACCCCGCGGGGAGGTGGCCAGGCTGGGAGACACCCCGGCAAGGCTGCTAAGTACTCACCGCCTATGAGGTCATGGAGCGGCAAGATGGTTTTCAGGGGGAAATAGAAGCTGTCCCCCGAGTTTCCAGTGTCTCATCTCCCCCCATCTCTCCATGGAAAAGTGCAACCACGTCCTCATCGAGGCTGGGACACAAGCCAGTGTCTGGAGCTTCTGCTTCTTGTTGAAGCTCAGTCCTTGGGAGCTCACGCCGCCTGCCATGGGTCCTGGTGGCCACTAGTCCCATGTGGCCCCGTGCTCCTGGGCAAGGAGGGCGTGAATAAGCAGGCGAATGCGGGTTCCCAAGTGTGAGAGAGAGACAGACAGACAGAGCGTCTTTGTTCCCCTGGGATTATGGCAGCTTGGGTTTGGGACGGACCAGGTGCTTTTCCAACAGAGCCATCAACTTCCCAAGCTTTTGTGGGCTTTTGATAAGCCCACCAGCTAGTGAGACTGGCAGGTCTCTAGGTCAAGCACTTCCCTGCACCCCGCAGTAATCAGGTGCAGAGGAGGGGAGGGGTGTTAGTCTCCTTGACGGAGTAAGGGGGTTCACCAGGGGACGGACTTCTGGCAATCACCAGCAAAGACCACTGACTGTAGGGAGCCTTTCTAACTTAAAATATAAAAAGGCAAAAACACCATTGGCTGGGATGTTTGGGGCAGGGTTTCAACAGGAGCTCATCTAACTTTAAATAAAAACCTGGACATTTGTTGTGACTGATTTTTGCAGAAAGTGTCTTTGGAAAGTGAGATCTTGAGATGTGCCCCATTCTTCCTTTTTCTTTCTGCACAGGAAACAAGGAAGGAAGGAAGGAGGTGTCTTCCTTGCTAACGTGCACTAACCCAGCATTTTTAGGCTCTTTGGAGGTCTTCCCAAACATGAGTGGAAATTAAAATATCCAACGATTAGTCTATATAAAATTTGTAACCTTGAAATCCATATCCACTGAAATAATTCGATAAGATACTCGGGTATTTCTTCTTTGTGTTCAGGTTCAGATAGTTTAAGTTGAATCGTTCTGGAGCTAAAATCTCTATGTTGAAGCCTCAGGGTTACACCATGACAACATTGCGGAAAGCTGCCGCTTTTCAGAGAAATAAGGCTGGGACATGATGCAGTGACCCTCGGATTCCACAGGCCTCCGCCCTGTGCCCACAGCAGGAGTTCCCTGGACTCACCCAGCGGTCAGACAGCAGGTTTTTCTGTGTCAAACTCGACCATGGAGTGAAAGTAGAGAAAGCAGGGCTTTGCCCAGAACTTGCTAGTCCAGTTTTTTTCCTCTCCTTTTATGTTAAGGACTAAAATGAAAAATTTCAAACACAGCGAATAGCAAGTCATGTCAAGTATACCCAGGTACCACCAATACGGCCTAATGAAGGTGGATGTGTCACCTGAAGAAATGAAAAGGTTTCAGAGATGGCGTGGACACTGCGTGCCCCAAGCCACTCTCTTCCTGCTCTTCTCAGCGGTCACCATGTCTTCACCTGGCAGGCGCCTTCCCATGCAGGCCTTTTGTGCAGCTCCACAAACAACACGGACTTTCAGTGCTTTAGAAGATTAAATAAATGATATCGTTTTTTGGTCTGTGTTCTACAACTTTTTGTTTTGAGGTAGAATTTGGTAAAAAGCACACATCTATCTCAGTGTACAGTGTGATGAGGTTCGAGAAATATAAACACCCGTGTGAACACTAGCCCACTCAAGTACCGGACATGGTCGTCATCCCAGAGAATTCCCTTCCGGGCAACCCCCACTTGAGAGACAAGTATTTGACTTCTACCATGGACAGCACTAGAATTGTTCTTGAGGTTGCTAAGGGCTATGATGCCTTTGGTGGGTGAGTATCAATCGCCTGGACATGTGTGAATCTACTTTTGGAATCTGTTTTGTTCCCTCACTCTATTTGTTTGTCATCCCCATACTATACTAAATTGATTACCGTAACTTTACAGTAAGTCATGAAATCACAAAGTATGAGTCCTCCAATATTCTTCCATTTCAAAAATAGTTTTTGCTATTTTTAGGTCTTTTGAGTTGCCATAAAAATTTGAAAACTAACTGGCTGACTTCTACAAAAGGACCATCTAGGATTTTTACTAGGACTACATTGAATCTACATATCAATTTAGGGGAAATCGACATATTGGCAATATTGCATCTCCCCATCCATGAGTATGGTCTACTTCTCCATTTAGTTTGAGCTTCTTTCACTTCTTTCAGGGCTACATTTTGCCTTTTGCTAAATTGATTCCTATGTATTTTATGGCTTTTGATGTTCCTAGAATAGAACTTTGAAATTTTATTTTCGAATTGTTGCTGTTGGAAATACAGTAGACTTTCAGAGACTTTGTGTTCTGTGCAACTAATCACCAACCGCTGATAAAAGTGGTTCCACACCTTTCTTTCCAACCCAAAGGCCTTTCTTTCTTTTTTTCTTCTTTATTGGTACGAGCTAAGATCTGCAGTCCAATGTTGAAAGGAAGTGGTAAAAGTGGATATCCTTGTCTTGTTCAGAATACTTGTTAGCTCTAAGTATTCACACATGTTCTCTATCACCCTCATACATGCCCTATATCACCAGCAGTGCCTTTCAAGTATAACCCTTCCTTAGTCATACTATGTATTGTATAAGATCTCCTTTTGTAGAGGATTTTTATGCCTGTTCATGAGAGACATTGGTTTGTAATATTTTTTTTCTGCTAATGTTGGGTAATTCCCAGTTTGGGGTGCTTAAACATAGCCACGTTATAAACATTCTTGCATATTTTTACGGGCATTATTGCACCTTTGAGCTGGGTAAACACCTTGCAACGAACTTTCTGGGTTACAGAGTATGTGTACAGTCAACTTTAGTAAATACCACCACAGTGGCTGTGCTCAGTTCACTCTCACCATCGGGGTAGCACTGTCACCCGGTGTGTGGGCTGTGAGCTGTCTGTGACCAGTGGGCCATGAGGTAAGTGCAGAAACTGAGAGTGAGCCCTGAGACACTTTTACAGAAATGTGACACTGCAGCAGTATCCATCATGGGGTCGGCAGCCCTGTCTGCGGGTGTGAAGACAGTTCAGAGGTCACGCTTGCGAGCTGATGAACAACAAATAGGAGGTCCGCTCAGTCCCCTCGGTGGGGCCATGTCTGGGTCTATGGTGCGTTGGAAATTTAGACAAAAGGACGCTGGCCCTCCACCACTCAAGTTCAAGAAGCGCTGGTGTGTACAAGTCCTGCTGGTCCCACATCCCTGTCACCATTCGGTCATTTTCTCAGCCTTCTGGTTGGTGTCCAGGTGAAAGGCATTGAGATTCTGAAAACTTCCTCTCCACGACCAAGAAAGTTGTCCACTATTCCCGGTTATGGACCGTCTGGAAATCCCTTTGCGTGAAGTGCCTGTTCAAGGCTTTTGCCCCTTTTTAAGGTAGAGGGTTTTCCACTTTCCTAAAGCATTTAACCTGGGCCCTTCCCTAACTCCTCCCCACCCCATCTCTGTGAGGCAGAAGGTGAGTGAAACGCGTGGGGGGCACGAACCTGATTCAGGAGTGAGGTTTGCCTGAGTTTATTCATTCGGTTAATATTGAAGTGACTCTCCCACGTGCCAAGCGCTGCATGTCCCATTGGGGACACAGCATTGAACAAAATAATGGCATTCTTGTCCCTGGGAATCACTCTAGTGGGGAGAAGGTGAACAATGAACTGATGACTCTGGGTGGTGACCCCGGGCTGTGGAAAATATCGGATAAAAAGAGAGCGACTGGGATGGGAGTTACCTGGGCTAAACCAGTGGAAAAAGGTTTTTCTAAAGAAAGTATAGTTCAGCCTTCCTCGGAGGAGGAGAGGGAGGTGGCCATGTGGCAACCACTGGGAAGGGCATTCTGGGAAGAGGAATAGTCAGGTGCAAAGGTTCTCAGGTAGAAACACGTTGGGTTGGTCTGAGATCACTACAAGAATACACATTCTCTTATTTGGGTAAGAACGGACATAATGGAGGCCACAAATCCCTAATTCAGTGGCTGGCTGCTCCCAGATCCTCTGACACCCTCATATTTCTGTGTCCCCCCCATTTAATGTGGGGTTAACGTTCAGACTTGCGACTGGAATGAATCTTTGTGAGACTGACCTCAGGGTACGGGGCATCTTTGCCCCACACTGGTGGAAGCAGGGAGTATCTGGGGGTTGCATCCCCAGCGTCCCCATCTTCCCAGCAGCGCTGGTCTGGTGGCTGAAGGATCCAGCTTCTGTGCCTGAAGGTAGGGCAACTTCAGGCCCCCCGAGAGTCAGGTGGGGCAAGGCTGCAGCACACAGTGGCACAGAGTCAAGGCTCAGATTTACCTGAAACCTGTCACGTGTGATCCAAGAGGCCTTTGCAGGAGTTACGTAGCTCTGTACCCTGAGAAAACGCTCCGTGTCACCAGGGTTTGGCTGGCCAGGGGTGGGGCCTCTCTGGGACCTCCCTGGCACCTCTAACAAGAAGGGAACCCTTTCATTTGACCCTGAGAGGCACCTGGTAAGAATCGCAGGTTCTGCTATAGTTGTTTTCAAGACAAGACCATCATGTTCAACCAGGCTACACTGCCCAGGAGACACCAAGTGTGAGTTGGGGCCCAAAGCAGAGCAAGAAGAAGCCACCATCAGAAGCTGGCAGGATGCTCGGGGTCTGAGGTTGTCATATACTGGAGGTTGTTCCTGGGCAAGGTCGGCCCTCAGTCCCCAAGCCAGCGGGGTGCGGTGCCCCTGGGGTCAACCTCAGCCTCCAGCATCCATGCGCCTGTTCTGACTGCTCCCCAGCGCGCCGGCCCTGCCTGCCCGGCTTTGCCCGGCTTTGCCCTGCCCTCCAGGACTCCGAGCTTCCCGGGCCAGACCCGGAGGGGTTGCAGGCAGGAGGCTGATTCAGTCGGCCACACCTGCGCACACCCGGGGTGGCTGTGGGGGGTGCCGCGGGCGGGGCAGGCAGCTCCTGCAGCCCAAGTCCAAGGTGCGGATTGCAGCCCGGGGGATGCGAACGAAAACTCTCCCGGGGCGCACAGCTGTTCCCGCGCTGCAGGGCGCACGCCGGCTGCAGGGAGCCCGGGGCAGCTGGGCCCGCAGCCCTCCCGCCTCCGCCAGTTCCTATTGGGGCGACCACACAAACTCCTCCCAAGCTAGCCGCCTGTGGGACGCCCCCACCCGTTGGATTCCCCCCTTATATCCTTCCAAAAGCTGGGCGTGGGCTTCCCCAGGGCTCAGGGACATTTCAGGTCCTGGGCGACAGCTCGGGCGCCCTTGGAAATCGCCGCAGATCTCCCCTCTCACTTCCCCGGGGCGGCTCCGGGCGGTGGGGTGAGAACACCCGGCCCTGGCACCCCGGCGGCTGCGGGCGTCTCCCAGGGCGCAGGGCCGAGCCGCTGGGCGCGGGCCCGGGATCCTCGCGCCCCGCTGCCGGGAAGGGCGGGCCCCAGCGCGCAGGAACGGAGCTGGGTTCCTTTTTTTTTTTTTTTTACAACTACTTTGCATTTTCCTTCCTCCACATTAGCCACCGCATCCTGTCGCGGGGTTCTTCTTCTAGGCCTGTTTTCTTTTCGAGAGAACGCGCTTGACTGGCGCGGCTTCAACCCTCCGGGTGTGCCCGTCGGGCCCGCTGCGCCGCAGGGACACTTCTCCGCGGGGCGTGGATCGCCAGGCTCACGGAAGAAGCAGGCAGCCAAGCCCGGTCCGTGTCGCGGAGAAAACCTCTGCCTGGCGGCGGGTGGGCACAGTTCCATCAGGCTCTGACGCAGGGGCACCCACGAGAAGGGAACAGGACCCCCAAAGTTAGGCAGGAGCCTGTCTGCGTCCTGGGCGCCCCCAAAGGAGCTGCTTGCAGTTTCCCGCACAGCAGCGTCCTCTGGGAGCTTGGGGGTGGCCCGGCGGGGCCCAGGTGACAGGCAGCAGTGGGTCGGCCATAAGGACAGCCACCGGGCAGCAGGCGCAGGGTGGGCTGCGGGGGGCAGACCCCTGTGGGAGCCTCCGCCCAGCAGGTGAGCTCCAGCCGTGCCGCGGGGGCACGCACGGCGCCCCGAGTTTTATCTAAACAAAATGCTGCTCTGGTGAGGCCCCTCGGCAGCCCCAGGGGAGCCGGACTTCTCCGCCCTCCAGCCTGGCATTTGGCTGTCCGCCTTTACTTTTAGGAGAAGCACAAAAAGAACCTCAAAAAGGTTTTAGGTCGGGAGGGAGAAAAAGTGAAAACACAGCAAGAGGGCTGCCTGCCCTTTGAGAACCCGCTAGGCAGAGAAGGGGGAGAACAGCTCCCCAGCATGGTTTGAAAAGCGAAAGTGTAGGCCGGTGCTTTGTGGTTACTTTTCTAAACAGGGCGCAGGAGGTGAATGGTATCACAAAACACAATTTTAGGTTGAATTCCCTGCACTTCTAGATAAGAATGTAGACTGGAATGATATAATAATAATAATAACCACAACAACAACAGTAATAAAGTGTTGGCTAAACTCATCTAAGGAAAAGACAACATCAAAAGACATTAAAAAAAAAATACTTTTCATGGGTGTCTGCTTCTATGTAGGAGTTTCACAATACCATCTGCTCAGATATTTCTAATAAAGTCCTTCACAAATAAAAGAATCCAAATGGAATCTATTGACATCTATTATTGAGGGTCTCCCCCCACTTTTTTGGGGGGGCTATCATGTGATACCGGTTGATTTCCTCCCCCTACAACGGGGATTTCTGCGTTGGACGAATTAACAAAGAAAACCCAGGCAGAACAAGCCAACAACACGCAGGTTCAGAAGTGCAGGGCATTCGCCTGGCGAGCAAAGTTGTCCCCAGAGCTACGTGGCGCTCAAAGGGGACCCTTGGTGTCCACGGGGGTGCTAGAGGTAGACCTGAGACCAGTCACATATTTGATGATGTCGCAAAGCAGGAGGGTTTCTTAGCCGTTTTTCTTCTGCTGACGCGGTTCCCCCGGGGGTCTGGCCCTGCCGGGGTCAGGGGGCTTTGCCAAGGCAGGACGCAGGGACTTTCCCGCAGTGCCCGGGAGTGCGGGGCTTCGCTGGAAGGAGCGGCGAGCGGTTCCCGACAGGGGAGCTTGTGCTGCGTGCGTGCGTGCGTGCGTGCGAGTCGTGCGTGCCTGCATTTGTGTTGGGGGTGGGGGTGGGGGTGGGGGTGGGGGTGCAGGAGCGACGGGGGTGCAAAGCTGCCCTCTAGCGGCGCCTTGCTGCAGTGTATATATTGCAAGTCAGCTGCCCCGGCTCCCAGTTGCTCGGAACTGCTCAGCCCCGAGGCCGGGAGCGCAGCCAGCCGGGGGGGCGAGCCCTGAGCCGGAGCCCGGGAGGGAGGTAAGGAACCCTCCTGCCGCAGCTCTGGGGCCGGGGCGGAGGGGGCACCGCGGCTGGCTCCTGCGCGCGAGCGCGGTGGCCTTTGTCAGGCGCTTCTTTCTCCCCGCTGGGATGGGTGCTCGCGAATGCGCAGGTCCGCCTTCCGAGAGCCCGCTGCCCCGGGGAGAGCGCCCTGCCCCGCGGGGAGGGAAACTGGCGCCGGGAGGGACCTCGCCCAGCGTTTGCTGGACTTAGGAGTCTGTGTTTTCGGGCTGCTGCGGCCACCTAAGGTCCAGGGAGCGGAGGGCTGCGCGCGAATGCAGACGGCTCGCCCTGCTTCTGAAAGTTGGTACGGGGGGCCGCCTGGCACCCCGCGTACCTGGCTCACTGCTGGCACGGCAGCTGGGAGAGAGCCCGCACTACGTAGGCAATTCCAGAAAGATGGGCGCTGTATTAAGGGAAGCAGAAACCAGTGCTGAGAACCTGGACCTGGAACGGATTTGAGTTCGGTGCTTTGGGGAGGGGCGGGGGTCCCCGGGTTCTTGGAGCCCCAAGGCTCAGGGGTAGCAAGCTCCGTCCGCTCGCCTCTCTTTGGATCACGTCCTCGCTCATCTAATTTCTTGTTCCCTTAGAAGGTGCGAAGTCCACCTTCAGTTGGGGGGAAAAAACCCGCACAAGTCTAGGATTGTGCCATCAAAATGTACTCTTTAGGTAAAACACGAATTTCGTGCCATTTTGCTAGCATGTTCGACTACTCGGGCGGCACCCGCGAGCCAGAATTCGGGGGTGAGGTCTGACACGGGTGGGTCAGCAGGACCTGCAATTTCCAGGGTGAGAAGTGGTAAAACTGGTTGCCTCTTTCCTCCTTTCCTTCTTTCCTGTTTTCCTTGTCGCAATCCAGTGGCTCACAAGCGAACCACTACGCTCTCCAGGGGCGGAGTGCCCCTCTCCCCGCCCCCGCCCCGCCGACCCTGCGGTGCTTTTTACATCTTTTGAGGGGACCTGGTTTGGAGACCGCTCCTAAAACCCCGTTCTGCAAAGGCTCGATGCGATAACTTTTTGTTCTCTCTTTCGACGCAGATGCTGCCTGTGTGTGCCTTCACTTGTGCCAGGAAAATGCCAAGATCAAATAAACTTGCCTAGAAATGAAAGCAGAGGCTGCGGGTGCCTGGCCGAACTTTGCATAGATTTTAAGTGGATAAGCGCCGGCCCGGCGCGCTCCTCTGCCGCCCCAGCTCGGCTCTCGGCGCGGGGCCCTCTCCCAGCGCAGTTGCACGTGGGAGCCCGCGTTTGGAAACAATTTGCTCTTTTTCCCCTTCTCTGCCGTAAACACTTGAGTGTGCACAGCGCCCGAGCCTGGTGCCCTGGCCGCTGGGGGCGGGGCGCGGGCTGCGGGGGTGGGCGAGCTGAGGAAGAGAGAGACAGGCAGGTGGAGGCGAAGGAAGGCTGGGGGGTCCCTGGGTTGGGGTGCGCCTGGGTTTTTAAAATGGGCATCGCTGCAGGGGTGTCGGCAGGCGCAGCCGAGGCAGCTGTGTGGGTGCAGGGGACTCGGGCCCTGGGAGGGCAGGCTACCCCCTACTAGCAGAGCCCCCCGGAGAGAGTGGTGGGGTGTTCTGGTTCCTAGTCAGGCCCAGAATAGGCGAAGGGTAGGTATTCTGGATTGGGGGGGGGGTGAGGAACGCGCAAAAAAACAAACAAAAAAACCTATTTACTTAGAAACAGTAGCTTTTTGTGCGGCATGCATCCGAAGAGGGGAGTTCATGGAAGTTGCGCCGGCCTGGGGGTGAGGGTCCCTCTCTGAACCCTGAGAATGGCCGATGAGAAGAAAACAGCCTCCCAGATCTCAGGGCGAGATTTCCCCCAGCGGCTGTGCAGAACGCCCCTGGAAAGGGAGACTGGAAAGTATTTGCACTTTCCACCCGGCAACTGAGGAGCTTAGCTTTACTCCTGGGAACAAAAACGGGACCAGAAGGCCTTCCAAGTGGGCAGGCACGGTTTAGAAACAGTCAAGTGTTTTTCAAGTCCAGGAAATTATAGCTCCAGGACACATAGCTGCTGTTAAATAAAGGCGAGCTGGGGGAAAAAAAAAAAAAAAAAAAGCCCAGAAGAAAGACAGAAGGAAAAAGGAACAGGATGGTTCTGTCATGTGTTCTACCTGGTGGCTCTCCGCAGCGGGGGTTGATGGTTTTTGTTACAGAAGGATACACTAACTTAGCATTGGGGGACTTTATGGCTGGTGAGGGCGGCCTTGCATAACTGAGCAGTGAAAACTCTGCCCAGCCAGGAGCAGGTCTGGAAACGGACCTGTGTTTTGTTTCAAGTGTCCGAAGGGTGGAGAGGCTGCGATCATCCCAGGTGGACGGAGGGCAGCCTGGGGTCTGCGCCCGCGCAGGGCCCGGCCAGCATCTTCCAGTTTTCTTCTTGCACCAGATACCTTTGTGAGAGTCTTTTCTCCCTTTGAATAGAAGAGTCTGAGCCGTGGCCGTCTCCCGGGAGCCCCATTGTGTGTACCGAGGGCCATGAGCGGCTCTCGGCCTGGCTGACCTCCCACTGCCTGCTCCTGGCCCTTGCTGGGTGGGAACTGGGCTCTGGTTACACCGGGCAGCCCAGCCGGCAGCCTTTGTGAGCGGCCCTGCTGGGCGCCGTGGCCTGTCTGCGGGGCAGCTGAGCACACGGGCAGATCAGGTTTCCGGGTGTGGAGCTCCTTTCATCCCCCGTTCCTGAAGTGGACCAGGGCACCCGTGCTAGCTGACACAGGCCTGAGGACCCCGCGAGTCGGTGGCCTGGATCTGAATGAAGGGATGGCTCTTTCCTTCTTTCTCCTTCTTCTTTTTAAGATTATTTATTTATTTTGAGAGAGAAGGGCAAAGAGGGAGAGAGACATCCATGGATGGTTTCCTTTCATCTGCCTCCAGCTACAGAGCTGGCGGGAGACCTGGCTTGCAACCTGGTGATGTGCCCTGGCTGGGAATCGAACCAGCGACCTTGGGGTTTGCAGGCCAGTGCCTTATCCACTGAGCCACCAGTTAGGGCTTAGCTTGCTTTCCTTTCTCCTTTCCTTCCTTCCTCCCTCCCTTCCTTCCTTTCTTCCTTCCTTTCTTTCTCTCTTTGTTCTCAAATGATCCTGAATAGTTCTTTACTTGGGTAAACTGGGATCAGTCGGAATTGCTCCTAAGCGTGTGGTCAGGTTGCACGTCCTCTGTTCGCTTGGTACCGAGGGGACAGCCTGCTGCCCCGTCTGCCCTGGCCACAGCTGTCTGCCGGGGCCTGAGCGCTCCTGGACTGCCCCGTAGGTTTATCGCCTAAGGTACACGCCTCAGGACCAAACCTCGGTCGTGTGCAGCTGGCTGGTGGCTCCTTAGGTCCTGTGGATTCTCCTTAGCCAAATGGCAGGCTGGCCAGCCAGGCAGGAGGGGCGGGGCTTTCCCGGGAGACCCGAGCTCGGTTCCCACTGGATAAAGTCTCTGGAAGGGACATTAGCCTCCAGCCTGAGAGAGCCGCCCCTTCTCTGGCCCTGCCTCCGTTTCCAGGTGGGGGATAGTGGCAGGCAGAGCAGGTGATCTTGCCTGGGGACAGCACTCAGCGGCTGTTGGAACTTCCTTCCTGGGGAGGACACGGGTCCATCCCAAATTGCAGAAGGTCCTCTGCAGGCAGAGGTCCCGGGGAGCCCAGGGGGCCCCTTGGTGCGCAAGCGGGTGCCTGGGTGCCCTGCCTGGCCCGGGTTATCTGGGACGCCTTCCTCCCTGAGGTGGCCTGTCTCCTGCTGGCTTGGTGTGCGGCCTCTGTCACCTCCATTCCTAGAAGCCTTTTCTGCTCCAAAGCTACTCACTGTGGTAGCTCCTGCGGGGACGGGCCCAGCCGGGCCCTCACCCCTGTCAAGCCCTGATTCTCACTCAGCTCTCCGTGTGGGGGTGTCGCCTCCGCCGGGTTCCGTGACCCTCTTTGCGGCGTGTCCCGGTCCTCTCAGCTCTCCTGCCTTCTCCTCCAAGGCCCCCCGCCCACAGGGTCCTCTGTTTCCTGTGCCCCACGGCAGAGCCCATCACAGGAGAGCCACCCCCAACATTGGGGGCATGAAAAGGGGTGAGGGTGGCGCCTTCGCTCCATGGGGGTTTCACCTTCAGGCGCTGGGCTGACTCGAGTGGGTTCACCGACTCTGGACTCACGCGTGTCTGCTCTGGGCCGGGCGGCGCCGTTGGCTGCGTCTGCACGAAGATGCGTGAGGCTTCGTGGGGCGGGGGCGTGAGCCGGCAGGAGACGTGGAAACCGTGCGGGACCCAGCGCGCAGAATCCTGGCCCAGGGGGAGGAGGCGGAGACACCGGACAACGGTTGTCACATTACAGGGGAGGGGCTGAGGGCACCTGGTGTCTGAGGTGGGGAATGGCGAACGTACTGAAGGCGGTTGGGGTGACCACCCGTCAGGCACCTGAGCGCTTGGCAGTCTGTCCAGAGGGAGTGATGTTTCTTGCAGGACAACCTGCCACCCGGTGGGGATGCTACGCTCCGGTGGTGGGGCTGCCCCCTCGCCCTCCTCACGGACACTGGTGGCTGCGTAATGGGCGGAGGCGGGAGAGTCCTGGGCAGAGCAGAGCCCTTTGCCTCGGGGGCTTCTGGGAGCGGACGAGACCCTTTGCAGACCTCCGTGGGCGCCGGTCCCCCACAGGCCCAGGACAGGCCGACGTGGTGGACACGTGGCACCATCCGGGTGAAGGTGTCGGGCACAGCTCTGCAGAATCCGGGCAGCTCGTGAGATGAGCCGCTAGAGGTGTCAGGACAGGGAACGGACGGTGGTGTTACTGCCTTCTGCGCTCACGGGGGCTCTGGAGCCCAGAAACAGGGACATCCGGGGACGTTCCTGTGTTAACATTTACACGATTACGATTTTTCAATTTCAGTTGACGTTCGGGGTTATTTACTGTTTTTAGAGAGAGAGGAAGGGAGGGAGGCAGAGAGGGAGAGAGACATCCATGTGTGGTTGCCTTTCACCTGCCTCCAGCTACGGACCTGGCTGGAGACCTGGCTTGCAACCTGGTTATGTGCCCTGGCTGGGGAATCGAACCAGCGACCTTTGGGTTCACAGGCCGGCGCCTTATCCACTGTGCCACCAGCCAGGGCTTATATAACGTTTACGTGACGTATGATGTGATCTCTGAGCCTGGCACGCACCTGGCGCCGCACGTTGTCATTACAGGCTGCTGACTGGACCCCCTGGGCTCTGCCCTACCTCCCGTGGTCCCTTGTAACTGCCGGTTGGTGCTTCTTAATTAAATTGTGCGTAACTCTTGCTGCCGTAGTTCCAACAATACCCGAGCTCACGGAGTCAAGACTGTAGTCCTCACTTGGCTGCCTCAGCCCAGCCTCCGGCCCAAGGCTGGACACGCGGCGCGCGCTCTCTCTGTGCCTGCCCGGTCCGGATTGATTTGCACGTAAAACTGCTCATCACCTTTGCGCTCTGACACGGGAGAGGCGGCGCCCTGTGCCCGCGTGGCTGCACGCTGCCTTGCTGAGCAGCGTTGTAACCGTGGGTCTGCGCTGTCCCCACGCTGTGACCTGTGGCTCCGCTGCCTCACACTTCTCCGGCCCCTGGACTCCGTTGATTCCACGTGGCCAGGCTGGCCACGTCTTGCACACCCAGCCACAGAAAGATAGAGGACGCAAACACCTCCTTTGAGCCCCAGGTGGATTTCGATTCTGGGCACGTTAGCTTCTGTTCCGCCGAGTTCTGTCATGGTTGTTTCCTTCGTGAAAATTCTGCCGGGCAGACACGGGGCAGCGGACGCAAGGGGTGCTGGACGGGCGTTCCGACCGAACCGCAGCACGTGTGTGCTAACCCATGATTTTCCTCTTCCAGCTTCGCAGCGTGATTTTCCGTGCAGGCGCCCCGGCCACCCCCGGCAGCATGGATCTGCCCGTCTTCGACTACACGGAGCCGGGGAACTTCTCCGACATCAGCTGGCCCTGCAACAGCAGCGACTGCATCGTGGTCGACACGGTGACCTGCCCCAACATGGCCCACAAGAGCGTCCTGCTGTACACGCTGTCCTTCATCTACATCTTCATCTTCGTCATCGGCATGATCGCCAACTCCGTGGTGGTCTGGGTGAACGTCCAGGCCAAGACCACCGCCTACGACACCCACTGCTACATCTTGAACCTGGCGGTCGCCGACCTCTGGGTGGTGGTCACCATCCCGGTGTGGGTGGTCAGCCTGGTGCAGCACAACCAGTGGCCCATGGGCGAGCTCACGTGCAAGATCACCCACCTCATCTTCTCCATCAACCTCTTCGGCAGCATCTTCTTCCTCGCGTGCATGAGCGTGGACCGCTACCTGTCCATCACCTACTTCGCCAACACCTCCGGCCCCAGGAAGAAGGTGGCCCGCCGTGTGGTCTGCGTCCTGGTGTGGCTGCTGGCCTTCTGCGTGTCCCTGCCCGACACCTACTACCTGAAGACCATCACCTCCGGGTCCAACAACGAGACCTACTGTCGGTCCTTCTACCCTGAGCACAGCGTCAAGGAGTGGCTCATCAGCATGGAGCTGGTGTCCGTGGTCCTGGGCTTCGTCATCCCGTTCTGTGTCATCGCCGTCTTCTACTTTCTGCTGGCCCGAGCCCTGGCCGCGTCCGGCGACCAGGAGAAGCACAGCAGCCGGAAGATCATCTTCTCCTACGTGGTGGTCTTCCTGGTGTGCTGGCTGCCCTACCATGCGGTGGTGCTGCTGGACGTGTGCTCCGTGCTGCACTACGTCCCCTTCAGCTGCCAGCTGGAGCACTTCCTGTTCACGGCGCTGCACGTCACGCAGTGCCTGTCGCTGGTGCACTGCTGCGTCAACCCGGTGCTGTACAGCTTCATCAACCGCAACTACCGGTACGAGCTCATGAAAGCCTTCATCTTCAAGTACTCGGCCAAGACGGGCCTCACCAAGCTCATGGATGTGTCCCGGGTGTCGGAGGCCGAGTACTCGGCTTTGGAGCAGAGCACCAAGTGACGCTGCGTCCGGAAACGCGCCTGCTTGCTTCCCGCCTGGCTCCTGGCCACCTGGCTCCCAAGGGTCCAGCGAGGGGCTTTGGGACTTGAGACCGATCAGCCCCAAAGGGGGACTGTGTGTCACCGTGCTTCCCCCTTTTAGTCTCTCCTGCCAGCCCGGCTGTGGTGAGGCTGTGACCCTGGCTTCGTGGCACGCGGTGCAGGGCCACCAGTCGATGGCGCGGGTGGCCCCCGGGCGTGCCCGCACCTCTGTACTATAGCACTGCCTGCGTCCTCTGAAGGTTTTCTATGGCGATTTGTATTTAAATGCTGAGACTTTATTTTTCTCACTTCTGGTGTTAAAAACGTATTGGAACGTTTCTATATATTTTGTCAACCCTGTACGGGAACTATCATGCTGACCTGCGTGCCGTGTTGTAGTTTGACGGTTAGGTGGACCCGGGCTTTGACTAAGGGTGACGTTGATTGTTCGCTGTCATGACGTTCTGTGTACACGTACCTATATCCCAGCCTTGGCGGAAATGCGGTATTTACGACGGTTCCGGACCTGCGTGGCGCTTTGCCCTGGTGTGGGGCGTGCAGTTTCCGACATTAATAGTATCTGTAAACGTGTTAAAAAAAAATGAATGCGCAGAAATCAAGGCTGTTCCAGCCCCAATCCTGTGCTTAGAAAATGAACAGTTGTGGGTAAGGGTTCTTGCCCTCTGTAAGTTATTTTTAAAAAAATAAAGATTGTCTTTTTCCTAAAAAGGTATCCGAGTCTCAGGTTTGAAAGCATGCTTGGTATTGAGGGGACATGTATGACGATACCATGCAAACACAGCATAGAGAGGTCAACATACCATGAATATTTTTTTTTAATTTTATTGTTGTTGTATTACATCCATCCCCTTTTTGCTCCCCTCTGTTCCCCTCCCCACCCCACCCCCATTCCCCCCAAAGTCAATCCCACCTATTGTCCATGTCCATGGTTCCTTTATACTAGGTTCTTGTTACCACGAATATTTTTAAAGAGAACTATAAGGGTGAAACTCCAGGGGTTCACTTGCATCACATGATTGCCAAGGAAGAAGAACATGGGAGTGCATTGAGCATTGTGTTTTCTATTTCTGTAGTTTTTATTTTTTAAAATGAATTTTAGTTATTTATTTTTAAAGATTTTATTTATTATTTTCAGAGAGGGGGAAGGGAGAGAGGCAGAGAGGGAGAGAGACATCCATGTGTGGTTGCCTTTCACCTGCCTCCAGCTACGGACCTGGCTGGAGACCTGGCATGCAACCTGGTGATGTGCCCTGGCTGGGAATTGAACCAGCGACCTTTGGGTTCGCAGGCCGGTGCCTTATCCACTAATTAATTTATTTTATATTGTAGTGGACAGCAAGAGCTGGCCTAGAGGGGATGGACGCTGGGGGAGAAGCAGCCACCTCCACCCGTTTGTCCCTGAGGCCTCACCTGCAGCTCCCTTCCTGCCCTGGAGTCAGGGGAGAGCTCTTGCCCCACCCCCTCCCCTCCACAGGGCCCCGGAGACTGCAGGCCACCACCAGGGACCCCAGTAACCGTCTGTCATCAGCGAATAAACAGCAGGCTTCCCACTTGAGTCAATGTATTCACAATGTCCTGGGTTCCCCACCAATGAAAAAATGAACAAGGAAAATAATGTCAAGTCCTCGGGGCACAAAGGAGCACCTGGGTGACAGACATCTGTCCTCCTGGGCAGACGCACGGATGCCGGGCGCAAGGCCCCCAGACACATGTGGGTCCAGCAGTAGAAGCTTGAACTTCCACGCGGGTCGATGCTCCCGGCAGGGTAGGGACACGGCCACTCACCAGGAGGCGGACATCGGCCTGGCCAGGTGTCCCCTCGCTGGGCCTAGAGACTCCCCAGGGACGGGAGGCTGGCACCTCAGACCTGGGAGCAGGGAGAGTGCCCCAGAGGGGTGAGGGGAGCAGGGAGGTCCCCACGGAGGTGTGGCCTTTGATCCGAAGCCGCAGCTCCGTCTCTGGGTGGACACTGAGGTTTCAGTGCTCCTGGGAGAGGGCGCGGGGCTGGCCGGGCCTGTCTGGTTTTACGAAGCATGTCACACGCCCCTCCCCCAGCCCTGGGCTCCCCGGGGCAGCTCCTTCACCCCCGGGACAGGCGTGCACAGCAGGGCCTGATGGGTCCCGAATCTTCCCACGGGCAGCACCTGGCACGCAGCTCACCTTCGGCCTTGACTTTGTTTTCCCTTCCCGGCCCCTGAACGAGGCCTGACTTCCATGGAGTTCCAGCAGCATCCACGCACCTCACGCCGCTCCTACCCTCCCACCCATGTGCACAGGTGGGACCTAGCCAGTATCCGGTGGGACGTGATTTCCCGGACTCATCTAGGACAGTCCTGGCCCACGTTCCAGAATTCGGTGTCTCTGCCAGCGCGAGGGCAGCTCAGTGTGAGGTCCACGGAGCTGTCCCGTGAAGCTTGGCGAAGCCTCCGTTTCCTCCTTTGTGAAGTCACATGATGCTGGTACCTGCCTCCCAGGTCCCCGTGGGGACCGTGGGGGTGCCTGGGGCACACCTGCCATGTGCTCAGGGGCCGCGCCCATCCGGTCTGCAGCCCCCCGTCTGCGAGAGCCTGTCAGTGGCAGTAACTGAAAGAGACAGAAGCGTAAGCCACCAATAGTGGTTCTCAACAGGGGGACATTATCACCGGGGTGGGAGAGGCCCGGGAGGCCTCAGGAGAAGTGTCCCCAGGGTGCAGGTTGAGAGACTTCCTCCCGGGTACAGGCAAGCACGTAGAGTTCTGCACACTATTTACTGCGTCACTACCATCGGCTCCCAGCTGGGACCTTGCATGGTCCAGGGCTGGGGTGCACCCGAGGGGCCCCGGAGCCCTCAGCTTTGCACTTTTGCCCCGAGCCTGTGCAGCAGAGGACAGGCCAGGGCACGAGTCCCCGTCAGCGTGTGTGTGAGACCTCGCCCAGATCTCTCCTTGTGCCCAAGGGCTTCAATGCCAGGAATCTGTCTCACAAACGGGTCAGAGACGCGCTCACGGAAAAGGGACCTGCCAAGAAAACGTTAGTCAGCTTTTCAGGGTGCCGAGGAGGTTCTGACCTTCGCGCGAATGTTTACGACGCTGCCTTTACATGCGCCCCCCGGGGGAGCACGGTTCCCCACCGGGCCGCGTCTGAAGCCAGGGCGACAGGTTCGAAGCTGCGTCGCTCAGCTCCATGGCCTTGGCAGGATTCCACCGTGACCCTCCGTGCGCCCTTGGGGACTGTGGTGTCTCCCCCTTGGAGAAAGGCTGCGGCCGAGGTCAGGAGGGCATGTATGCCGGTAAGTGCAGCTGAATGAACGTGTGAACTGATGTGCGAGTGCTGGTCCTGCCCCGGGCCACACGCAGGCCCCGAAGAGTTTCCCAAGCCTTCTGCACGTTTCATTTCGTGCTGCCCAGCATTTAGTGGACAGGCAGCATGGGGGTGCGGCGCCCACATGCACCCCACCCTGCTGACAGTGGGTCCGAAGTCCACGGTGGGGGGTGCCTGCTCCGCTGTGCGCTGCTGTGGGCCACGGTGTACACAGCCCCGTCCCGCTGCCCCAAGCTCCCCAGGGACTGAGCCGGTGGCCGTGGGGGTGGCGGACTCCCCTCCCCCCCCAACCCCGTGAAAGAGGCGTGGTTATCTGGACCGTATGTGAGAATGAGGGGTCATTTTCCTGTTTTCCCCATTTTCAAAAGCTCCATTTTCTTTCGGTTGGCTTTTCATATGCTTATGCCCTCGGACCTTCCCTGGTGGGATTCCCACCAGCTGCCCATCACGTCAAGCACCCCCCCCCCCCCCGACCGACTGGGGGGCGGGGAGGCAAGGGGGCTTCATCAGGCCGTTTGTCCCAGAATCGCGCTCAGAAGCAGCGGAATAGAAAAACCGGAATTTCCGCCGTTATTTCTGGAACTAAGCTGATTAAAGCCGCGTTCCCTAGGTGGGTTGGATCTTCGCTTGCCCCCGTTTGCAGGAGGCAACGGGAGGGTCACGCTGCCGATGGCATTAAATCTGCTCGGGTGACTCCGAATGCGCGTTGGCACGGCAACGTGTCATGGGGTGCTAGGCAGAGACCGGTGTCGGTGGCGGTGGTGTGTGTGAGGGGCCGGGCCCGGGGCTCCACTGCGCCCCCCGGGGCCTCTGCCTCTGGGCCTCGCCAGCGTTGGGGGCGGCGCTGTGGTCCAGGGGAGGGACAGCCCCCCCTCCGGGTCGCGGTCCCAAGTGTGGCTGGTGAGGAGCCCGACGCGGAAGAGAAGCCTACTCAGCTGCCCAGCCCAGCAGGCGATGAATGTCTTTCTCGGAGGCTTTCTGTTCCTTTATTCACCCACCCAGGCCTTTGTTCATTCAGTCACAGACGGGACAGGCTGTGCCGAGTGCCCGCTGGGTGCCAGGCACCCGCTTACCTCCCTGAACTGTCAGCCGCCTCCCCGCCCGGCGGGGGATGGACACTGTGACACAGGGACATCTTTGCGGGGCTGCACGAACAGTGGGTCTTTCTGGAAATGCCCGCGGAGGAGAGGTGGAGGCCCGTCAGAGGAGGATCCGGGAGGCTCAGGAAGAAGGGGGCCGGTCCCCCAGCCTGCATTCAGCCAGGACCCGGGGAAGGCCGGGGGCACAGGGTGGGGGTGGGGGGCTCTGCATGGCTTCTGAAGGGTGAGCTCTGTAAGGACATGTGAAGGCATCTGAGAAGGGTCCAGCAGTTAAGGGCTACTGACGTCATTGTCCCTGTGAGATGTGGGCGTAGTTCTAGGTGGGAATTGACGGTCATGATGGGACCCCACCCTGAGGACAGGAGGGTGGGGTGGATGGGGTGACGGTGGGCCTGTGGTGCCCCCCGCCTGCAGAACGTGCCCTGGGCCGTGTTTCCTAAAGGGCCGGCCGAGCTCCTGCCCACCTCGCCCGCTCCCTTCCTGCCGGTGGCCCCCACTGCAGGCCAAGGGACCTTGTGGCTTTGATTGAATTTAGCTTTAAAATCCCAGAATAGAAACACTCTCTCTCTCAATCTCTCCCTATCTCCATACACTGCCCCCGACCCCATAGTCAGCAGCCCCTGAGACCCCCGAGGTGGCAGGAGGCAGTAGCAGGCACCTAACTGATGGTCACAGGTCAGGACCTCTGGGCTAAACGTCACGTCTTGACTTAAGTTCGGTTTCAGCTCCTGAGCTCTAAGGTGGGGCGGCCCTCTGGCCACTTTCCCCCAGAGCTGACAAGGGACTCGGGACCTCAGAGCTGTCTGTCCTCAATACCTGGGGGACAGTGTGTCACCCTGACCTCAACTCTGGCCCATCAGCTCCCAGGTCCGCCCCGAGTCCCAAGCGCCCATGCCTGTGACCCTGCCCTATGGAGTCTGTCACCCACTCACCACCTAGGAGTTCAGGGTCTGAACTATGGGGGCATAACCTCCCATTCTCCTGGGTGGCGCCCCTCACAGCGAAGAGACCAACATTCGTCCACCACTGACGCTTGGCCCTGCAGCGGCTTGTTCTGCGGGTCACAGGAGACACCCCGGCGAGACCCTGGGCTCACCCATCAGCAGACACCCCTGTCCCCTCCCTCACGCTCCCCCTCCCACCACACGCAGGAGTTTTTAGCATCTGTGACCGGCCAACTCCTCGCCGACCCTGCACGGGGCACAGATCACACTTAGCTTCTTGTCACTCTGACCTACAGTTTGTACCCTTTCCCTGACTTTTACAAAAGATTTTATTTATTTTTTTAGACACAGGGGAAGGGAGGGAGAACGACAGAAACATCCATGTGTGGTTGCCTTTTGAGGGTCCCCCAACCCAGGCAGGAGCCCTGGCTGGGACTCGAACCAGCGACCCTTTGGTTCTCAGGCCGGCACTCAGTCCCCTGAGCCACGCCAGCCAGGGCTGGCTCCCCGCCCAAGCGCGCCCTCCCGGAAGCCTTGCCCAAGTCCAACAGCCTCCCAGGTGCCAAGAGGTTCTTTGAGGGTCAATTCCTGATCCCGTCTGCTGTGACTCCTTCCCCTGTGCTGTGTTGGCCGATCCGCGACGGGGGGCAAAGCCCCTTCACGTTTGCCTGGACATCCCGCAAGCCAACGATGGATGCACCTTCCCGGGGGCCTCCCCCTCCTCCGCCTCCCGGGGTGGGAGGCTGAGTGACCGGCGGCTGCCTCGCCGCTGGGAAGTGTCCCCTCGCCATTCGCAAGCTCTGGGAGAGCCCGTAAGGAAGCTGCCTCCCGTTGTGGGCTTCCCGGCTCCCCCCAGGTGCCACGGTGTCCCCAGGCGCCCACCCCACGGGGCAGACTGGTACCTCGGCTGGCCCGTCTCTTCCACGCACCTCAGGGAGGCTCCCATGAACAACAGATCTCAACTGCTGGGCCCTTGGGCCACTAAAAATGCTTCCATGGGCTCAACAGCCCACACCCAGGTGGTCCTCAGAATCACCTGCAAAGTTTTCAAAAGTTCGTCTTGCGGGGTCCACCGGGCTCTTAAAGTGCAGCCCGCATGCTGACCTTGGGCATGGTCAGCAAACCCCTCCCCGTGGCCAGGCCGGGAAACACGTGAACTCGGCCTGCGCAGTGGGGCCGGGAAGCGTGTTATAGCAGAAAGGGGTTCCTCAGACAACAAAGCCGAAGGGTGGCTTCGCCCCAGGACTCGGGACCTCGGATGGGCCCGGTGCCCGTGAAGACCCCAGGGCGCAGCGATGACAGGGCGTCTGCCGGGTGGGGCACCTGGGAAAGGCTGCCGGATGTGGCGGGCAGGCCTCCTGCTTCCTGACACTCGGGCTGGTACCTGCGTCCCTGCAGCCGGTGCTGCTCGAAACTGAAATCTGGTTCCCGAGAGTGGCCTCAGCCATGACACTGGTCCCTGGGTATCTGTTTCTTCCCCACGAAGTGCGAGGGGCACTCGGCCTGGAGGCAAGCCCCTGACAGCCCAGCAGAGGAGCTCTGAGACCTGCGGGCAGCCAGCCGGGCATTTTCCGTCTGGTCCCCAAGTTGGGTGACGATGAGGGTCACCACGAGGAGGATGGTTTACCTCACGCAGACGCAAACCAGGGTGACAAAAGTGCAGCGTCTGCACAGTGAGCTGGGCAGAGTCTCCAAAATGACGGTGTGGTTGAGTCAGTCCAGGGCAGACGACCAGAGACCACACCTCATTACTCACTGACCATAGCAGCCTGACCCCTCCCACTCTTTGGCCCTGAGTCACCACCCGCCTTAAGCGGCTGGGTGTGTCCGGTCCCCGGCGGGCTTGTCCGAAGGCTGCCCTGGGGAGCTGGGCGCTTGTGCCCTCGGCCACTTCTCCTGGTCACCATGGCGCAGGACAATGGCCTGAGAGCTAAAGAAAAGACAGCTCGGGTCCCAGGATTCCCTGTGGCAGCACTGGGAGTCACGTGGACTTGCACCCACGCCAGTGACAAGGGCTAGAATTTGCTACGCAAAGCAAAGTGTCAAGTGCAAAGGAGTGAGGGTCATGGGAGGGAGCGGGGAGCGTCCTTGGGAGAGCAGGCGACCCTGCCAAATGCAAGGAAGGGCTGAGTCCAGCCGGGAAGCAGAAGCCCGCTGGCCGTCAGGGAGAGAGGAAGTAGTGAGGGCCATGGTAAGAGGTCCTGGGAAGCTATCGGGGACAATGGGGTGGCCCAGGGGTCAGTACCGGGGTACAGTCAGAAATGGTAATGAGTCGGGTGCCGGGGCCGCAGCTGCTCATGTAGCTGGAGGCGCCTTTGGACTTGGCCTTCCCTCTATGTCCAATAGGGGAAGGGTTTCCCTTTCTCTGCGGGGAGGACAAAGCAGGAGCCCCGTGTGTGTTGACTTCTCAAGTCGTAGCAGGCACACCAAAGGAAAGACAGGAAGGAGAAACTGCCCGTGTTCTTGGGGCAGGAAAAAGGAGGGGCTGGCAGGCTGGTGCAAGCGTGGGTTGCCCTGGCAGCCCGGGCAGGGGCGGCCGCACACTGGCCCTCGGAGACTGCGGACTGGGCGGCGACCAGGGCCCCGAGCAGAGACGACTGTGCTGTGAGGTCTCAGCCCTGGGTGGAAGCAAAAGGGGCCAACACTACCCCAGGGCTGAGGGCTGGGCTGAGCCTGTCACCAATGTCACCTCGTTCAGTCCTGCCCAGGCTTCGGGGGGAGGTGTTATTATCACTCCAGGGTCATGTGTGAAAGAACTGGCACACGGAGCCCTGGCCGGTGTGGCTCAGCGGGTTGGGTGTCGTCCTGCAAAGCGAAAGGCTACCAGTTGGACTCCCCGTCCCGGCACATGCCCGGGTTGCGGGTTTGATTCCAGGTCGGTCGGGCATATGGGAGGCAATGGATGGATGTTTCTCTCTCACAGGGATGTCTCTCTCTCTGTTTTTCTCCCTCCCTCCCCCTCCATCTAAATAAAATAAAATAAAATAAAAATAGAAGAACTGGCACATGAACCCTGGCTGGTAGCACAGTGGATAAGGCGCCGGCCTGCGAACCCAAAGGTCGCAGGTTCGATTCCCAGCCAGGGCACATAATCAGGTTGCAAACCAGGTCTCCAGCCAGGTCCGTAGCTGGAGGCAGGTGGAAGGCGACCATATGGTGATGTCTCTCTCCCTTCCCCTCACTCTGGAAATAATAAATAAAATCTTAAATACAAAAAAACAAAACAAAAAAAGAACTGGCCCATGGAGTATGGGGGGATGAGGATGAATTTGAACCCATGACCAGTGGGTTCCAAGGCCACTCCCCTGGACACGCCCTGAAAAGACTACCTGAGTGACCCCGTGGGTCCCTGGGACAGACCGCAGGTGCCCAGAGCACCTGCAGCCCCGTCAGAAAGCCCAACCCAAGTTACAAAAGCGTTTCTGTCTTTTCTTCATGTTTTTCCGAGCTGTGGGTGTCAGCAGAAGACCTTGAGTCTCTGGGTTCAAGAACAGACACCTGATGAAACATCAGTTTATTCCACAGAAGGTACCCAAGTCAGAGGTCGTCCAGGGGCCAGGCAAGGTGGCGGGCCAGGAGCGTCATCTGAAAACAGGCGCAGGGGCCTCTGGTGGCCCCCGCCAAGGGGCCAGCAAAGAAGGACGTGGCTTACACCGAGCTGGGGACCCCACTTTCGCTGCGGGGGCCCATCGCCCTCCTTCTGTCCAGCTGGCGACTCTCTGTCCTGATAGTAAATAAACAATACCCATGGCCGTGTTGGGAAGCTCTCTCCTGCCATTTTCATTACAGAGCGGAGTTCCTGCTTTAAGCAGCAGGCAGGGCCACTTGCTCGGGGCCGGGGCTGCATTTTCGCTCACCCGGCCTAGAAGACGCCCATGGACTGGAGGGTCAGCCAGCAGAGTGGCTCCCGTCTCTCTGCGGCTCACCTCTCGGTCAGCCGTGCCCGGGAGAGACGCCTCCAGGCCGCTGTGGCTCCCGGCCACCCGGCTACCCGGCCACCTGGCGGGCCCGGCAGAGCGTCAGCGGCGTGAACAGCCAGGGAGTGAGTCCGGGGCCAGCTGCCTCCCTCGGTTAGACCGAGTGGGTCCACTTTGATTTTAATTTGGCTCCAAGAAAGCGGCCAGGGCAGAAAAGGTGGAGCCCAGGGGCCAGCAGCTGTGTGCTCCACTCCCCTGGAGTGTTTCTCCAAACGTCCCGGCCGCAGGGCGGGCCACATGCCACCAGGGGATCAGTCCTCAATGGATGCTGCCAACTGATGGGGAAACTAGGTCCCCGGGAGTCAGGCTTTCATCCGGAACTCCCCTGGGGTGGACCCCCAAGCTCACGCCCGGCTCTGGAAGCAGGTGCGACCCGCCCCGTAGATCGGCCTTTCTCCACCTGCACATTCTGCTTCAGGGGTGGGGACAGGGCTTAGCCATCGGCCGCACCTACTTCAGATTCTCCCCCAGGGCAAGAGACCCAGCCCCTCACCTGCACCCCCCCTCACCCCGGAATGGGGACCACATGCTCCTCTCTATTTCAAGGTCTGCGGTGAGAATTCGTGGTGACCATTCTGTGGCAGCCCTGACCACACCGCCGGATATGGGACAACTGTCCCCCCCACGCTGGCTACCTGTGCCCTCCCCTGTTTGCCTTCTTTCCCAACCTCGCCCCCATGTCTGACACCATGGCGAAAGGACAACAGGGAGGATGTGTGACCCAGCCCGAGACCGCAGGCACGGATGAGGCGGGGACACCCCTCGCCCACAGGGAGCCTCTCCCACGGCGGGAGGGGCCTTGGAGGATGGTTACCAGGGGAACTGGATGAGCTCAGTTTCCCGCCACACCATGAACTGGGCAGGGGTAATTTGACTTGGATGCAGCTGATTGCTCCAGTCTCTTGGTGCTTTAAAAATAATTATTTCTGTATCATGGCTCCTTTCATACAGATGTACTGTTCTTATAGTTTCGGTGAGAGCTTCCTTTCCATTTTAATAGCCCTCCGTGATTAATTTCTACCCCTTCACCCGTGGTTCATGCATAATATTTCAGGAATTTACATATCTCTAAAAGTTGGGAATGGCAGGGAAATAGAAAACAACAAGAACAACAAATTTTGGCCCTGCCTGTGATGACTCAGCTCTGGTAACTCTGGGGATCAGCTGGGGCCTGAGTGGGGAGCAGGCAGCACCCCTTAGATCAGTTAATTTGTGAAACATCACCAAGGCCAAGGGATGCAGCTCTAGCTTGCACGACAGGCCCCCGAGGGCTTCCTGGAGGAGGTGGAATTCTCGGGGGACCTCAGTCGGGACTTGCTTAGCCAGCTCCATCCACTGTCCCTGAGCAGCTGGGCTCTCAGTGCTCTACGGCTGGTTCTCAGTTTCATCTGCGGCAGAGAAGGGACAGTGAAGACCAGGAGTCACACCTGTGAGCACCTGTCACGGGACATAATGGGTGTGGGGTGGCTTCACTGGTGTGCTCCCCCAGCTCAACTGCCTTTGTCACCGAAAAGGAGACCACGGGACGGGAGACCGCCCGCCGCCCTGAGGTCTTCGGGTCCTCACGCGGAGCCCAGCACATGGCAGGAGCCCCCCAGGCTGGCTGGGTGAAACAGTGAATGAATGAGACCTGTCATGCAGACCGGGCCGGTTGATTTACACCCTTGCAGGAGACTCATAAATTTGGCCGGGACTCACCACATCCACCCTCAGGGCAGGCTGGGTTTAGAGAGCAACTAGCTGTGGGTTCCTTAATGAAAACCAAACAAAAGAAACCGAGCCAGGACTCACCCGGGGAGCGGGCGCCTTTGGAAGTTACCTGGTGCACACGCATGGGTGCGCGTGTGTGTGTGTGTGTGTAGCAGCCGCTGCCAAGAGTGGTGGAGCCCTGGGCAGACCTTCAGCCATCACACCAACACCAGTTGCCACTGCGGAGCCTTCCCCAGCGCTGGGACCCTGGAGAGATGCAGACGAGGTGGGCGGTGAGGAGACTTCCAACCCAGCCCCAGGCCCCCGGCCCCACCTGGCCCCTGGCGTGAAGCGCTGGGAAGAAGCGATGCATGAAACCGTAGTTTGAAAGGTTCCTCTTTCCTACTGAGAACGGAACTCTCGACCCAGAATGCCTCCCTCCTGCACAGCCCTGCCGCTCAGGACGGGAGCTATGAAGCACTCGGCCTAGAATGACTGCATTCATCCCCCGACCTGCCCACATGCTGGGGCGAGAATTGATTTTCTCCCCGCAGGAGCCAAGGGTGGGCTGGGCTGTTGCTTTCGTGAGGGGAGCCTCCCGGGCTGCTGGGCTGTTCCGGTCACCTGTGCTCCCCAGCCAGCCTGTTCCCCTCCACAAAGGCCGCCTGGGGACACTCATTTTACTAACATAACCCCCAGACTTCGGGAGGGAAGGCCAGCTTCGTAGATTTTTGAAAAGAAAAACACGGTTGTTTTTCAAAATCCCCTAATGACACATCATACCTATTACTTTAATATAAACACTCACTTCTGAAGTGACAGCATTTAATCAGGCTTCCTGGAATGACTTTTTCACCAATTAGGCTTGAGTCAGCGGAAAAAAGCCCCGAGAGTACTAGGGATTAAGTGTGAAAAAGTCACAGGTCGCAGAGACCCCTCGCTCCCGAGCCCCACGGCTGGGCGGGGGCAGAGGCAGGCACAGAGGGGCCCAGGGGCTCGGGTGGGCGGCCCACGGCTGGCACCGGCAGAGGCCACACCTGCAACAGTCCGGGAAACATCTGGTATAAGGTGGGTTTTCATGAATCCTCTGAAGTTGGGCCCTTGGAAGGCCCGGCCGGCCCCCCACCTCCGTGCGGTTGGGGAACGCTGACACCGGGCCGTGGGCGTCTGGGAACCGGCCCACGTAGGTGTGAGCGTGGTGCCAGGGCCCTGGCTGGGTTCCCTGCGCCCTGGCCGAAACCGCTCATCAGCTGTGGAACGCAGGCATCTCTCCACGACTCCACTACGCTGGCTGTCCTTCCGCACCCAGAAGTCTTCTCCGTGGCTCCTTCCGAGACAAGCCCTGTCCTTGGTGCAGCTAACCATGTGCCATGGTGGCAGCATGACAGCCCTTTGAGAAGCGGGGCGACGGGCAGGCACCTTTACTTTGCTGGGGGTTTCTGGTGCTCAGGGGGCAACACTGCATCTTGGACAAGGGCTGACCCGAGAGGTCAGAGGTGCGGGTGGGGACCCTGTCATCAGGAGGCCATACCCTGGCTGGTTTTCTGCAACAGGCGTGAGCAGGGTGGGGGCTGCCCAGTCTCAGGACCGGAGGAACTTACTGAGCATGGGCACCAGGTCGGGGGAGGAGAACCTGCCCAGTTTCCAGAATGCATCTTGTCATCCGGAAAGCCCGCGGGCACTGGAGCGGGTGCCCAAGGCGCTGTGAGATTTGTCTGCAAGGCACAGCCGTTCCTTCAGCGGCTGCTTTATGGGGTATCTGCAGCCAAACGAGGCCCAGGGGAGGGCAGAGGGCTTGCGGCAGAGTTTAATTCATCAACAGGCACCTAATCCTCCCAGAGGGGTCTCTTTAAACCGTTGCAGGGAGGGTCCAATGAAACGGCGCGGCCCCGTGCCTGCAACTTGTCCAGCGCGTCCCTCCGGGGCCCTCTGGGAAGCTTTAAACTATTCAGAAGGCTGCTCGCACCCGAGAGGAACCCGAGGTACGTGCAGGGCATGGTGACCTCTGTCAGCTTAGGAAAGGGCCTCCCAGGGGTCACGACTTGGCATCACTCCCACTGCTAAGAAGGCCCAGAGCTTTTCCCACCAGCCTCTGTCTGCGGCCTCGTCCCCCGGGCGGGTCCATTTAGGGAAGAGAGAATCTAACGATTCTCGATTCTCGGTGGTTTGTTGCCTGGAGTCTCTACCTTGGCTTCCGAGGGCCTCGCGGTCCCGCGCCACCTCTGTGACCCCCCAGGAGCCACTTGCAGTTCGTTACATTATAAAGTGAAAGAATAAAACGAGCTCCATTAGTTAGCGGCCCCAGCTTCACGCGGAGTTGGGGGGCAGCCCGCGGGGCGGGGGGCAGCCCGCGGGGCAGGCGGCTCTCTCTCGGGAGGGACGGGCTCAGAGAGCACGTCCGGCCCCGCAGAGGGTCCAGCGTCCGCCCTGCCGGTGCCTGGCCCGGGGCGGCTGCGAAGAGCCCTGTCCGGTCCCGCACCAGGCGGGTCGCCACTGGGGAGAAGTCACAGGGCCCCATAGGCAGGAGGGTTGAGCCCCCCTGGGTGCGCAGGTGTGCGGCCGCCATGTCCCTCTTTGGGAACCTACGTCTCCCTGTCCTGCCAGCAACCCTGTGGCTCCCAAACCTTCCCCAGCTCCTGCCCCTGACGCCAGGCGGAGGCCCCTGCCTGCCACCCCCTGAGAAAACTGGGGTGAAGGAAGGGCGCACCCCCTCATTCCCTTCCCACCCCCCACCCCACACGCACCCTGCCCCCTTCTCTCTTCCCAGGCAGCCTCTCCGCCCCCCTCTTGGGACTCCTGCCCCTGCTAGTCTCCGGGAACAAGCGGGTTGGCATTGGTCTCCCGGGGCTGCTGCCACGACAGGGAGGCGCCCATGGGCTCTTTCCATCAACAGATGCTCATTGTCCCCAAGTGCTGGGGGCCGAAGGCCTGGAACCAAGAGGCGGGCAGGGCCACACCCTCCCTGGAGGCCCCGCGGAGACTCGGTCAAACAGTCCTTGGCCTCCGTCCTCGGACTCACACCCTGGAGTTCCAGGCAGAAGCTGCTTCCCTGCCATCCTTCTGCAGGAAGTGCTGCCTCTGGCTTCACCCGGCCTCTTCTTCTGGGGACCTGAACCACTTAGTCTGCAGCGATGGTCCTGTTTATGACTAAGGTCCCTTCCGGAGGCCCCAGGGGGCTGGGACTTCCCCGCCTCTCTGGGGGAAGACGAAATTCGCCCAGACTGCTCTCCAGTCGCGCCCCTCCGCCCTGCGCCCCAGGCTCCGCGCAGGCTCCGTGCAGGCTCCCTGTCACGGCGCCTTCTTGTCCTGGGTCCCTGGTTGGGGTTGTCCACAGGAGCCTCCAGGAGGATGGCTGAGGGGACAGGAGGGGCTGATGGGGGCTCGGGGTCAACACCCACTTGGGAGGGAGGGGACATGATGTGCCTACAACAGGTGACCCCATGTTGGCCCTGAGTGCTGAACAGTCTTGGGTTTTTTAAAAAATCAAGTTATTGCAGATACTTGTACCAACTTTGAATTCGTTGCCGAGAGACATGAGGAAATAAACAAGATGATACGCAGCTAAATCCGGGTGGTCGCCCCCCATTTGCTTGCGTAGGGCTAGATTTCCAAACTGAAGTGAAGTGTTCAGGGGATGGCTGCTTTACAAGGTGGGAGAGGCGTGTGGCCCCAGGTCCTGGGCCGGAGCTGTGAGATCTGGGGACGGGGAGAGGGCTGCTCCTGCCTGCCCACCCCCGGCCGCCACCCCGCTCCCCATGACAGCAGCCCCGGGAGGCATTGTCACCCGTCCCCTCCTGCTCTCGGCCACCTGGCAGACCGCATCCAGGGACCTCTCACACCCGCGTGTCTGGGGCCGCTGCTGGCCGGGGGTGCAGGCGGCTGATTCCAAGGCCCGTTTTCCGGGGGATCCTCCTGAGGCAACCGGGAGTGGAATCAGAAGTGTCCGACGAAGGCGAAGGCCCTTCATACACCAACACGCGTGACTCCAAGAGACACGGAGAGCTGCCCCCACCGCACGCAACCCTGCAGCTTATTTTAAAAAGGGTTAATTTAGAAAAGGGGTGAGTGATGCCCGTCAAGGGCTGCTCAGGGGTTTGGGGGTTCACTTCCCCCTGCACGTACTTGTTTCAGGAGGCAGGGCCCTGGGCCAGATTTCACATTCTTGCACACAAGACATCCCCAAAGGCACCCAGGTGTGACCCTCTGGCCACCTGTGCTCCGACGGGGGAAGAATTAGACATGCTTTTTTCTTCAGGGCACCGTGATAAGGGCCAACAGCAGCTGCCAAAGCACAGGGACAACAAAACTCCACGGTGTGTCAACGTCAGCCCTGACAGTCCAGCCACGCTTTGGGCAGAGAGGGGCAGGGACAGCTGCAGCCGTGGGACGGGGGGCGGGGGAACCAGCCAGCGCGCCGTGCGCCCCCGGAGCGGGCTTTGGGCTGTGCTGGAAAAAACCCTCATGTGTTTTGGCTGCCCAGGCCCTTGATGAAAACACTGCAAAGTTGCTGGTGGGCCCGTGGCACCAGACTTGGCACCAAGGCGAGTGGAAAGGCGATGCAAGTTGAGTCACCCTGGTCGGCCCTTTGAAAGTGATCCGCCCTGGTGCCTGGGGCCGGTGATGCAAGCTCAGTGGAATTATAGGTCAAGTGCTCAGACTTACAGAACTAATCACCTCTGGGTTGAGGAATGATTACTAATCAGCCCCAACTTTTGAGCCGGCTTTTTGCTGGATGGTTTGAGCGAACTCATTAGGTCCAAATTAATTTTGCTAGGGATCCCGAGGGAGCAGCGCCCCGGGGCTCCCAGACCGGGGCGAGGCGGGAGGGAGGCTGCGCTGCTGTGGGTGGGACACCGGGTCACAGGGGCACTTACGACTCTGGGTCACGCGTGTGGGTCAGGCTGGCAGCACAGAACCAGCTGAGCAGAAACAGTTGGGACCAGTGGCTGGGATGGAGGCTCTCCAGCTGGATCGCGTGTGGGGAAGGGGCTGGAGACCAGACCATGCGGACGTTGCGGCTGAGCGTCTGAGTCGGGTCTCGGAAGCCTCGGGGCTAAAACTCGTTGCTGATTAATCCTGGGTCTGACCACGGTGACCACGCGCCGTGGCCGCCTGTCTGTACCAGGCTGCGGGCTGCACGTCACTTACCTCTGTCGCCTGAGGAACCTACGAGGGCGCAGGGTTCCCTGGATGTGTACGTGTTGAGGCATCTGAAACAGGCTGCCCGGAAGAGGTGCGGCGAGTAGTCTACTCACTGGAATGCAGGAAAAGATGGGCCTTCATTTACTAAGTTTAAGTTTTCAACTACAGCGTTCGGAAGGATAGTTGGCGGGTGGTCATCGGTTTCCGCTACGACTGGTCTTCTGCACAGACGCTCAGGGTCTGCTCACCTGCCACCTCCCCACCAGGGGCAGAGTCCCTCAGGGGGACAGTCTGAACGGAGCTTGTGTGGGATCCAGAACCATCCAGATCTCGTCAGCAGCCTCCAAGGTCCCCAGGCTCCTGGGTCAGGGACACAGGTGGAAATAAAAGCACCCCAGTTGCTGCCTGTGTGAGCCCCCAGTTTCTGTAAGGGGGGCTCAGGGCTGGGCCTCCTGGCAGCTCACACTCCGTCTGAGGGCAGCCTGGGTCTCCTACCCGACCTTCCCCAGGTTGCCCTCCCTGCTCCGATCCCCCCGCTTGTGGCTCCCGGCTCGGAAGGCTGGCCCTGCGGCCACGGCATGCTGCAGAGGAGGCCATCCGGCCAGCTGCACTGCCTGCTCTCCGAAGGGGCCGGCTCACGGAAGGCCACGGGGCACCGAACCCGGAAAACCAGCCAGACCCATGGTCCTGGTTTCCAGCGGGTCAGGCTGCCCCACGAGTCCCCGCTGGAGCTGAGGTGACGAAGACCCAGGGACACAGTGGCTCCTTGAAAAAGCTGGGTGACTCTGGTTTGTCCCCTGATTGCTATGTCGCCTTCTCCGCAAAGACGGGGAACTCCGTCTGTATGTCTGTATCGTGGGGTGTGTGCAGGTGGGTGGGGGGCACGGGCCCGCTGCGGCTGGGGAGGGTGGTCCTTGTCTGCGGATGCAGTATTGTCCCCACCTGCAGATGAGGGTGGGCCCTTCAGTACAGCAGCCCCGTAACGCGCTCCTGTGTGGCCACGTGTCCTTCCCACTGACTCTGGGGAACACCTGGGAACACCCTGGAGAGGGGTGGGGGTGACACCCTTCCCAAAGCACACCTGGGACCCCCGGACTTCGGATGTGAGCCCCTGGGCCTGGCTGAAACCCGTCCCCACCAAGTGCCCGCGATGTCCGAGGTTCCCGTACAAAGGTTAATGTCGGGGACACGGCCGGATTCCGAGTCGGTGGAGGCAGTGCCATCGCACCGGGGGTGGGGTGGGGGTATTTGTTCCCCCTTTCACGGGCGCCCCGGGGCTGAATCACAGCTGTCAGGGTTTGTGGAGGGAGGTTCGCCTCAGCTCAGTGTTTCTGGTAAAAATATTCGCCGCTCCGCCCCGCCTTGTTCTTCGACTCTTGTGTTTTTATTCACGCTTCGGTTGTTTTGGGATTTATTGCATCTTTGTGGAAATTGCCCCAAACCTGCTCTGGAAACAGGCCACTTTCTTCTCCTTGGGCTGAGTGGGCTGGCTGGTGGGGGGTGTGCAGAGGGGGCACCCCAGGTTCGGGGTGGGCTCGCCCAACCGCGCCTCTGCGAGCCTCAGTTTCCCCAGCTGAGAAGTGAATGGTCCCACCCTCATCCTTTCCCGGGCCCCGGGGGCGGGACAGAGGCTTCGGTTGCCCAGCCTGGGGGCAGCAGCCCCTCTGAACGGCTATGTTCTTCCCGTGAGTGGCCGGAGCTGGGCCTGACCAGGGCTGGCCTCCCGGGTGTGCGGCAGCCGGGTCACAGGGCCGGTGCTCAGAAGGGCCTGGCTGGGGGTTTAGGTGTGGTAGTCATCGCCTTGACATGCTGAGCCATTTCCCCCCTGAATCCGTGTTCTGTAAGCGGAGACCGCTGGGCCCTTCCCCCACCCGCCCTGCTCAGCGACCTCTGCCACCCTCCACCCCAGCGGAGCCCTGGGGTGGGCGTGCAGGGAGGGGGCTTGGGCACCGTGAGGTCTCAGTCACCCTGCAAATATCTCTGTGCTCAAGCAAGAGCGACCTAAAAAGCACGTACGAGCCACCACGTTAGGTTGAGAGCCCGCGTGCCCCTGGCGCTGGGCGGTGCAGCTCTGGAGCGGCCCCGGGTGCGGCGACTTCCCTGGAGGGTGTGAGGGTCAGCCTGGGGCACGGCGGCTGCTGGGTAAGGGGTTCCCGGACAGGGCAGGGGGGCAGGAGGACAGGAGGATGGCGGATTCGTGTCCTCAGACTGATCTAACCAGGGCCACACGCCAGCGGGGGCTTCAAACAACACGAATGGCCTCCTAGTTCTGGAGGCTGGAAGCCTGGAGCGAGGGGCGGGTCGTGGCGGAGCTGCGGCCCCAGGTGTTCACCCCGGCTCCCAACCTCAGCGCCGGCCAAGAGGAGGATTCAGCCCCAAGAGTCCAATTACAAGACAAAGTTTATTTGGAACGTCACAGAGATAGAAGAAGTGAGCCGTGGAAGAAGTGAGCTCAGGAAACAGGTTAGAAAAGAAGAAGGACCCTCGGGGCCGAGTTTGGGGGGCACGGTGTGTGCATGGGGGGGAGAAAGCCTTACTCGGGACCCATCCTGAGGGCCTTTGTCTGAGGTCTCAGGGGCTGATCTCAATAGAATAGTCATCGGCTTTCCAGGTGTATCTTCTCAGGGTCTCGGTCGGCCAGGCCGGCACGGAGGGAGCAGTCCTTAGTCTCAGCAGCTGGTTCGGCGGTCCCTCAGCAAGGGTGTCCGTCACTCCAACTAGATTTGTCCTTTCCGGGGCCTGCACCTGAAGCCCAGCTGAGGCATAGATGTCGTCTCCCAGGGCTAATGCTCAGGAAGCGGTCCTGCAAGGCCGCGTGGCTTGGCCTGTTGCTGGGCACCTGGGGCCCCGCCCGTCATGCAGGCTCCGCGGTGCCTGGTAAAGTGCCTCCTCCAGTGTTGCAGCCCTCGGACACCTGCAGGGGGGCCTCCTGGCCTCCTCCAGCATCTGTGGCATCTGGAAGGCCCTGGTGCTCCTTGGCTTGAGGCTGCGCTTCCATCTCTGCCTCCCGGGTCCAGTGGAGTTCTCCCCGGGTCTTTGGAGTCTCCTTTGGAAGGACACCAACCTCTTCTTACAAGGGCACTAACCCCATTCACGAGGGCCCCACCCGCAAGACCTACTTACCCATCCAAAGGTCCCACTCCCTGGTATCATCACATTGGAATTGCAGTTTCAACATATGAATTTGGGGTGGGGGCCCAACCATTCAATTCATAGCACCAGTCCTATTGGACTGGGGCCCCACCCTGATTCAATGTGACTTAAATGTAACGATCACATCGGCAAAGACTATTTCCAGATAAGGTCACACGCACAGGTTCCAGGTGGACACGAATGTTTGAGGGGGTCAGCTCAGCCCAGCAGCGATGGCCCTGGCTGTTCAAGGCCTTTGGGTTTTGCTGACGGAGGGCGAGTGAGATAATGTCACAGGGACTGTGCCATGGCACCTGGTGCCCGGCAGTCTTGAGAAGCACCTTTCTTCCTGCCTGTGCCACCCACGGCTCTGCTGGGTGGGTGTAGGAAAAGGGAGGTCCCTAAGAGCCGTGGCATCAAGACTGGCTGATGATGACTCGGGAAATGCAAAGGTGTACACCCCAAGGCCTGTAGCAGTGAGCTGGGGGCTGCCTGTGGGGGGCACTCACTGCAAAAGGCCCCCACATTTCCCACATTCTGCATGAACGTCCTTTGTTCCTGCTGCAGCCGACAGATGTTTATTGGACGGGCACGGTCTCCCGGCACCGGGCCAGAGGCTGGGGTGCAGAAGGAGGGTGACAGCACGGGGAGGGCTCTCAGGACAGGGAGCTGCACACTCTGCCCGGGAAGACGCGTGAGGGCTTCAGCAGGGGTGTCGCTGGGGATGCACGGGGAGGGAGGGGCAGGTCTGCTGGGTGACTGAGAGCCGGGCAGAGGGCACCCCTCGGGGCTCCCGCGTGGGCCAGGCCAAGGCGGGGGAGTCTTAGCGTCTTTTCAGGGAACCGCATGGGGCCCCGAGCTGCTCACAGGTGAACGTGGGGAGTTGAGTCAGAGGAAGGAGCTGGCGACCAACCTCGACAGGTTGTCAGAGCAGTGGCTGGTTACCAAAGACTTGGGGACACTCTGTTAGTAACAGAAAAGAGCGGAGACAGACCGGTGTCCACCCTGAAAATGAATGGGGACACCAACAGTGTGTCCCTATAGCCAAGTGCCCTGCTGCTATGAAAAAGAAGGAAGATCACACGTGCAGAGGCTAAAGGAAACCCAACCCCCACCACCAACCGGATAAACCACATTGCAAAACAAGGCTGGCTTGGGGGACCCGTGCACGCCAAGGAAACACTGCCCAGAGGCAGATGCCCCTCGCATTCGTGCGTGTCAATAGCTTTGCGTGTGTCCGGCTCCGTGAAAGAACCGGAGAGACAAACCACAAGTTGTCAGTCATGGTTCTTCTGAGCAGCTGGGGGGCTTGTGGCTGGGATGATGAGGCATGAACCCTATTTCCCACATGCAGGTTGTGTTAGTTTCTGATCCCCGTGCTGGGGGCAGGGCGGGAGCCAGGGGTCACCCACCCTAAAGCTGAGTGGGCGATGCTGGGGGTTGGGAAGGACGCTTGGATTTGGAGTACCCTCCCGTCACCCCATTCGTGGTCTCTAATACTGGCCGTGTCCCTAATTAGCGACATCTGCTCCCTGCCACCGGGTAGGGGTTGGTGTTAGGTTCCCAGGCTGATGAAGGAGGCTTCACCAAACTGTGCTGTGGGTCTGTCCTGGTTAGCACGCCCTGCCCTTTGCCCGCATGCATCTTCCGGGGGCCCTGGAGCGTTTAGTGTGTACCAGACGCTCATGGAAGGTCCACAGCGGAGGGGCTGGTGGCTGGGTGGGCAGACAGACCAGCGCAAGGATGTGCGTTAACCGCTCTTGCCTGGCAAGAAGCTGGCGCTGCCTGGAGCACACGGATGATGACGGGGTGGCAGGCATCCCATCGCCACACATTCAAATGTGTGTCCTGTGGCCCCTCGCAGGCCAGGCCTGGGCTCCAGGAGACATGGGTGATCTGCACAGACATACCTGAAGTTCTTACCCTCCTGAAAACATAGAAGAGGTGTCTTCTGGTAACGTATCGCTGACCATGCTGGATGACAGCTGCGGGGTGCAGAGATGCTGGCTAAAAGGCGGAGCCCTCTAAGCAAAACTGACTTGGCCTCAAAACCCCCCACTGCGTAGCTACAAGGAAGAAGACGCAGGGTACAGGTAGGAGGCCAGAAGTCCTAGAGGATGATGCAATGCATGCTAGGGGGAATTATTCAGCTCCTTTCACAGAAGTGTAGAGTTCATGAAAAAACCTGGGTATCTTGTGCGTCTCCGGGCAGCTCACTCTCCTGGAACTCTTTGGAAGGACTCATTTCCAAGGCACCCTCTTTATTTAAAGAAAGAACTTTCTAACTGCCAAGGCTGTCCCAGGACAAAGAGGGCTTCCCGGGTGGGAGTGGACTCCCCGTCACGGGGGTGTGCAGGCGGACTCACCCTGGGCCAGGCACCAGGCTCTTCCCGTCCTTGTCATTCCCAGCAGCAGCACCACACCCACCTTGGAACAGCTGCTGCACTGCGGAAATCTGCGGAAACAATAGACGGTCTGGGATGCTCCCTCTAGGCCTGCGTCCTGCCGCCCCACAAAATCCCACCTGAGGGAAGAGGCATGTGTCAGCCTCCTGTGGCTGTCGCGACAAGTCCCGCTAACTCCGTGGGTGAAAACCACACCCTTATTCTCTCAAGTTCTGGAGTCAAACTCAGTGTAGCTGGGCTGAAGTCCAGGCATGGGCGGAGCTGGTTCTTTCTGGAAGCTTCAGGAGGTCATCGTGCACTGGTCTTTTCAGCTTCTAGAGGCGCCCACATTCCTTGGCTTGTGGGCACTTCCCCCCACCTCTGCCTCCTCCTGACAGGGCCTTCTCTCTTCTCTGCTCACACCTCCCCCACTTCTTGCTTGTAAGAGTCAGTGTGGTTACATTTAGGGGACCACCCAGGCATCCAGGATAATCTCTCCATCTCAACAGTGATCACTGCGTCTTAATCCCATGGGCTGAGTCCCTTTTGGTATAAAAGGAATCAGTCCCAGGGCACAGGAATGGGGTGGGGTGCACTCTGTTGAAGGTTTGGGGGAGGGAAAGGAAGAAAGTGGGGGTGCACAAAGAGGCAGAAGGAAGTAGCCATCAAGTTCAGAGGCTCTATGACCGTCCGCTGAAGCCACCTGGGAGGGCAGGGGGTGCTAGAGGAAGGAGGGGAGCCCGAGGGGAGGAAACTAGAGTTTGGCCTTTTCCTTACAGTGTCCTCAGTGCCTGGAACTGTCCCGGGGTGGGGTGGGTGCTTGGTGAGGTTTGTTGAATGAATGAATGAATGAATGAGGGCATGGCTACCGACTGGGGAAGGGGCTGCGCTGGGGACCCCAGTCAGCATCTTCTTAGGGTCAAATCCCTGCAGGAAGCTGAGGTAGGGCTGGACGTGACCCGTGCTGGAAAGGAGACTGGCTCTGCTCTGTTTCACAGGCTCAGGCCGAGGTCGGAGTGGGGGCTTCCTGTCAGGTGGCGTGGGGCCTGGGGAAAGGGGTGGGCACGCGGGCCACACACAGACAGGGCTTGGCAGACGGACGCGTGGACACAGCTCGGTCAGAGGCGTGGGCTTCGCTTCTCTCTCTGAAGGAGAAGATGGGAGGCTTAGGGAGCATAGAGCAGCCGCACCTGTCAGCCCGGGAACGGAACCAGGCCGACCGGGGAAGCTTACTATTCAGGAAATTAGCCCTCGCTTCAAATCTCCCCCGTTTCTGAGACAGAACCCCGACAGTGCTGCTTTCCTGCTGTAACCCAAGGCTGAGGTCCAGCCTGGAAACCGTTCCTCACGGTGTTTCCTGCAGACAGGACAACGTCTCCTCGCTCATTCATGGAGCTCACGGGCTTTTCCCATCTCGTTATCTTTGTTTGCCAACAAGCCTGGGGTGACCTGTCCAGCAGTTGCTGACACGGCGGCTGGAGCGGGGCGGGCTGGGCGGAACGAGGGTCCCGTGCTGCGCAGGCTCCCGGGTGCGCCGCGGGGCGCACAGGCCCACGGGGGCTGCGGGTCCTTAAACTCCCCTGCCGGGCCAGGCTCCGCCCATGCCAGCCTCCTGTTAAGCTCTTTGATACCAGATTTCTGGGAATTCTGATGTCAGGACTGGACTCCAAAGCTCGGGACATATCCAGGATGTCATCGTGACTGTCCCCACCCCACTTCGGCCATCAGTGGGGCTGCCAGGGGCCCAATGGAGGCACCCTGGGGTGGAGACCATAACAGAGTGATTCGGAGGCCCGCCCTGGAAATGCTGGGGGGGCGCGGGGGGCACAGAAAGCCCTGCTGAGTGCCCGCGTGTGCCAAGCACGGGAGGCTTTGCCATGCTTAGGGGTGGGGGCGTTGAGGGAGGCAGGCACAAGCACAGGGAACCAAACTCTGCCACCTGAGGGGCCACCACCCCAGGACCCCATGTGCCATGAGGAGTCCAGGGTCCTAGCGGCCGGGCTCGGGTGTGCGGTGCTGAGTTGGGAGTCCAGATGAGGGGCCGGGAGGGTGGGAGGATCACAGGGAGACGGGGACACCTGTGTCCCCAGGGGGCCCAGGCTGTGCTGGCCGACGGCAGGGCCCCGGGGCCCCCCGTGCTGGCGGCATCACAGATGCTGTTCTAGGGCGTCTGTGACGCGGGCCATCAACAGCATCCTGCCCATTTGTTAATAATCAGGGATCCGATCGCCAACGGGACCAGGCTTCCTGACGCTGATTTCCCTTTAATAATTTCCAGCTTTTTAATCCAATCGCGCGGCCACTCTGGAGCGAGCCGTTGGACCGTCCAGGAAAGGAGGGGCAGCAGTAATAAAGTCGACGGGAGGAGAGGGGAAGGAAAGGGAGAAGCCGGCTGAGGATTAGAGGGTCGCCCACACCCACGCAGGGCAGCGCCGGTGGGACTTGGAGAGGTGGCCTCTCCCTGGCGGCAGGCAGGTCGGGGCTGCAGCGAGACCCCTGGTGGCCCCATATCACGCCCCTCCTGTGGGCATGGCATCCACGCTGGGCCCCAGTGCACCCTGTCAAAGATTCCTCTTAAGCCCCAGGGAGCCCCGTCACGGCTCAGACGTCACTCACCCACCTCCCGGGCCCCTGGCTGAATCTGTTGCCCCTGAGGACGGAGGGTGGATGGGGAATGAAGGCTCGGGGGAGCCAGGCCCCAGCAGCTCTTTCTCAGGACCCTGCTAACACACTGCGGCCCAGGGCTCGCTGCTGGGGACGGCGGAGCCTCGGGCACACCAGGGCCGCTCGCCCCTGCCGGGGGCTTCCCTCGAGGTGGCCCCTTCCCTCAGGGGGTGCCGAAGGCCCAGTACTCCCCACAATATGAACGCACCTCCGAGCGGGCGGGAAAAGGGGCACAGCCCCCCGTGTCACTTACAAAGCCTGGCCGGCTCCCAGAGGTGGGTCCTGCGTGGTGGCAGGGCTGGGTACCAAGAGTGCCCCAGGGCCGCCCGGCTGGGCCCGCAGCAGCAGATGGAGTCGGGCCAGGGCTGTGGGCCGGAACACGGCAGCCGCGCTGAGCAAGTGTCCAGGTGGCTTTGGACCAGGGTGGTGGTCAACAGACGGATTTCCCTCTGGGGTCCATGGGTCCCCCTGTTTCACAATGGGCCTCAGGAGCTGGGGTGAGGGAAGGGCTGGGTATGGGGACAGGCCACTGTAGGACTTTCCTTCTTCCCTCTCAGCCAGCGACCCCTCCCCATGCCACCCCGGATCAACTTTATTTGTCGCAATTTCATAGGAGTTTTGAGGGGCCAGAGAAAGGTGTCCTATTGCTTAGGATAGACGTGTTTGAGACCCTCAGTGTGGCTGACAGGCTGTTGACAGCGCGCCTTGGTTGTCCCACCCTGGCCCGCACCTCCTCATGTCCGGGCGTCGGGGCTGGCCAGGCGTGTGTCTGTCTGCAGCGCTGACCCCCACAGGATGTCAGTGCCTGGGGTTGGTCGCTGCCCTGTGTGCCCCTTCCCAGGCCCCCTGCTGGGATGGCTGGGCTCCATTCATGGCGACCTGGGATGAATGTTTGTTCTGTGAATGACTGACATGCTGGAACAGGGCTCGGGAGACCCAGGTGTGAAGCAACCCATCTCGTGACCTGGACAAAATGATTCCACGTCTCTGAGTCTCAAGATGGGTGTCGTGACAGAGCCAGCCCTCTGCACTGGCAAGAAACGTGTCCCTGTGCTCAGGACACCCCCAAATGCACGGATATTTCCACCTGGCTGGTGGAAACTGAGGCAGGCAGGGGCCTTTACCAAGGAGGCCCCAGGATAAAGGCAGCGTACCCCAAAGTGTGTGCGTGGGACTGTAGAGGCACAAGATGCTTTGAGCAAAGGGTTCCTGCCCAAGCACTGGGGAGCAAGGCCACCCTCTTGTTTGAAGGTTGCAAGAACTGGACCCTGGTGGCTTAACACAACAGAAAGCCATGTGACATCCGAGGTGGGCTGCTGCACGCTTCCCCTCAGGGCTCAGGGGGAGGTTCCTTCCTGCTCTTCCAGCATCCGGGCTTGCTCCCCACCCGGCTGAATAACCCCGAGCTCTGTCTCCCTGGTCACGTGGCCTCTCCCTGTGTGTCTGTCCCCATCACAATTTGGTATGACTGCAGCTTAGTTTCACTGACGACATCTGCAAAGATGTATTTCCAGGTAAGATCATACCCTGTGGCCGTCCTCCTGCGTCCCCTCCTTCCCCTCCCTCCACGTCGGGGCTGTGGATGCTGACAGGCTTGGATGGGCCAGGCGGGGACACGGGCACCTGGATGTCCCACCTGCTTCCACTTCCTTCCCCTCTGGACCTCCTGGGACCATGTGCAAGCTCAGGGCTGCTGGAGAGGGTCCTGGCAGCTGCTGCGAGACAGACCCTGGGAGGGGCTGGGTGCTGAGTGTTTCTGCGCCAGCTCTCTGCAACGATACCTTTCAGAGTCTGGTTTGACTTAAAAAAACCGCGTGCGCTGGTTCCCAGGCCGCTGCATAAATCCTCACAAACTGGGCAGCTGAAACCAGCAGAAATGCGTCCTGTCCCTCGTCTGGGGGCTGCAGTCCAAACCCAGGCATGGGGGTGGGGGTGGATCCCAATCCTCGACTCCTCCGGCGTCCGGGGGCACCAGCATTCCTTGGCTTATGGCCCCATCGCTCCACACCCCACCTCTGTCTTCACACGGACTTTGCCTCCTTTCCTGCGTCTCCCGCTGTCTCTTACAAGGATTCTTGTCATTGGGTGTGGGGCCTACCCCCACCCTGAAAGTCTGGCAGCTTTAACTTGACGACATCAGCAAAGACTCTATTTCCAAATCAGGTCCCATTCCCAGGAGCCAGGATGCAGACGTATGTTTTGGGGGAGCCACAAACACAGCCTCACACATGTTGAGGTGTTTGGGGCTGGGAGCTGCGCCTTGCCCTGCAGAGCCTACCTGGCTTACAACTTGCTCTATGCGTCCTGGGGAGCAGCCGCACCCTGAGGCCAGCGACTGACCTGCCCTCCCGCCCTGGAGTCCGGCCTGTTGGGATTCCCCGCCCCTGACGGACTGCAGCCGGGGTGTGTTTTCTGGTGACTCAAAGCCCGACACAGAGGGGCCGTTTGCTGGGCTCAGGGGCCCGCTGTCTGGAGACACTGCTATCTTAGGTACTTTCCTAGCAAGCGTCACTGGCCGGGCGGTGAGCCTTTGAACGTCTGAGTTCAGACATCAAGCAGCGTGGTGTGTCCCCAGCTTCGGTTAGGAGGTCACTGCCCCGTCTGCAGCCTGAAGGGTCAGGAGCAAGCACCCCAACCTTTTTTTAGCTCCCACGGGCTGCACCCTGGCTGCATTCAGGAACTCGGCTCAGGCCTTCCATGGACAGTGGCCGGTCAGGGTGGGGAGCCGTCCATACACAGGGGTCCCTCGGTGGGCAGGAGCGGGCTGGGGGCACAGGCAGTCTTCTAGATGTCCCTTTATTCCAGGCACAATGGCCCTTCCCGGGTGACCATCCATCCATCAAGTTCTGACTCCCCAGCACCCCCACACAAAGCTGTGACATGGCCGGGGCCGGGCCACCTTCTCCCCACTGTTAAGGATCCTTTTGGGGGGTGAGCAGCTCTGTGACTCCCTTTCCTTCCTGGGCCTCCTGTCCCAGGCTCCGTGTCCCTATTCAAGTCCTCCCTGCACCCCATTGTCCGGGGGCTTTGTTTCCCTTTCCCTTTCTGTGCATTGTTTTCCTTGACAGACATTTGTCTCTGCTACAATAAATCGTGCTTTCCCCGCTATTTTATACCTTTGTGGGTAAGTGTTGTCATTGTCGCTGAGAAAAGGCTATTTTTCTTTTTAAAATGTGATCCTGGACGTTGACAAGGAAAGCCAGGGCTGAGGGCCCAGGGCCATTGACCGATTTTCTGCCTTATTTAGTTTCCCGTTCCCATTCCTCTTCTCTTGGGAGGTGGTTGTTTAAAAAAAAAATTTTTTTTTTTAAATTTTTAATTTGTTGAAGCTCGCAGAGGCTTATGCCCTGAATCGGGTGACTTTTGCTTCTGAGCACCACTTTAAAATGCGCCTTTTGTTTGTCTGCCCCCGGAAAAGGGCCTGGTTGCTTCGAAACCCATCGGCGCAGTCGTTTTGGAACCGGAGCAGCGTGGGAAAGGTAGGAAGGGGCCTCTCCGGCGGCTGCTCTGCGTGGCCCTGCGGAGATAAGGCCGGGTGGGCCTGGGCGGCCGGAGCGATAGCGGGGTGGGGCCGGGATGGGGTTTAAAGGCGACCCGTCGGCCCCACCGGATCTCCAAGCCTGGGCGGGGGCCAGGCATCTGCTCCGCGCCAGGCGCCGCGCTCAGCCCTGCAAACACGTTATCTGCTCTGCTCTGTGCCTGCGGCCCAGTGACCTGCGGCCTTTATCTGCCGTTTGCAGGGAAGGGGCCTGGGTGGGCAGGTCCAGCACTTTCTCAGAGTCCTGCTTCGGGTGACCCCCGTCTCTGGGGCCCGAGCGGTGGCCCAGGCCACTCCTTCCCTGTCAGTGCAAGGTGTGTGGTGATGAGCCTCGGGCCCGGCCTGTGGCCGTGGGCACCGCGGGCACGGCCGCTCTCGGGCTGCGGGATGGGTCAGGGCAGCAGATGCCACGTGACTTCCGTCGGGGCTGGGGCAGGACCCTGCTTCCCGGGGCCAGGCAGCCGGCTGCGCGGAGGGGGCCTGACGGGTCGGAGGGAGCAGGGCTGTCAGGGTGGGGTGGGCAGGACGCAGAGGCAGAGTTTGGGTGCGGAGAGGAGGCAGGAGGCCACTCATGGAAGTCAGGGGGGGACCCCGCAGGTGAACGCCAGGGCCCCTTCCAGGGCAAGGGGGGCCCTGAGCCGTGTTAGCTGGGGAAGAGGGGTGACTTTCAAGAGCTGGTCTTGCCCGGGGAGGACCTGCGTGTGGGCATGTGCGTGTGTGTGTGTGTGTGCAGGGCAGCTGGGGACAGCACTTCCTCGCCAGCTGGGTCAACCCGACGAGGGTCAGAGTCCTGCCACCAGGGCTGCTGCGCAGGGCAGGGCACTAACCTTGGCCGTGTGACCCTTCGGGCTCCCTGTGCAAGTTTCCTCCTGTTGTTCCCTTTCGAGCTCAGAGGGGCTTTGGGGAGTCCCATAGCACGCGCCTCAGCTTGGGGTTCCCGCTGTTCTTGCCGTGAGACTGGGGCTGTGGGAGTTAGGGGGAGCCCACCCAGCGGAAGTGCCCCCTCCTCACGTCAAAGGGGCGGCTGCTCGCAGGACACGTCCCGGGGAGCGGTGGGGGCTGGGGTGGGGCGGTGTCCCACGTCCAGGGTGCAGCTGAGCTGGAACGGGGCTGCAGGAGGCCTGTGGCGGGGTCGATGGGCAAGCGGGTGGCGGGGGGCAGGCCGGGGCTCACCGTGGAAGTGCACGGGGAGCAGGGGTGGCCTTTGGGGTGAGGCTGGAGCAGAGGAGCGAGGAGGTTGGATGGAGAAGACAAGGGGGGGAAAGGGGAGGCTGGAAGCCAGCCTGAGACATTCCGGGAGGGGACGGTCGCTTCCGCCTGCCAGATGAACAGAGGGCAGGGCCAACACCCCACTGGGACCCGTAGGCAAAGAGCAGGGAGGGGAGCCGCCCCGATTGGACCGTGGAGGGAGCTGGGCAGGGGCATCTGGGGCTGGAGGGGACGCACCACGGCTTTCACGTGGTGGTGGGGCAGGTGACAGGCCTGGGGAGGGCGCCCTGCAGCGTGAGCACCGGGAGTGGCCAGGAGCAGGACCCCCATGGGCCATCATGGGGGCCCCCACACGCCCCCCAGCTGGGTGGGGGTGCTCAGATAAAAGCCGTCCCCAGGACTTGACCGCGGGGGGCTGGGCTCTTCACTTTCTCATGCTCTGCCATCTGGGCAGAAGCCGCACCCCTTCCACGGAGCCCTAAGGCCTGTTGGCGTCACTCAGCCGCCTGTCTCTAACCGCACACCAGCCGAGTTCTGCACCAAGGTGTCGGCGACCTGGTGTTGGTTGCTGGTGGGGAAGAAGTGGGGTCCTCAGCTGAGGTTGACCCGAGTCAGCAGGGGACCTGGTGGCTCTCTTAGTGGGAAACCCAATTTGGGGGGGGGTAACAGGGTGAGCTGAGTCTGGGGGACCGTGTCTATCAGCAGCCTGGACCGAGGGACAGGCAACTTTCTGCTAATTTCCCCAACTCCCCTGGCCTGTGCCCTCACGCGGGCACCAGAGTCGGTGGCTTGGCTTCTCCGGGCTTTTTGCACTTGAGAAATGGCTGCTCTGCTCCCCCACCATCTCCTCTCGGCCCCAGCGTGCAGGTGAAGGATCACCCACCTGGCAGGTTAATTAACTTCCGTGCTGTCTCGTCACCCGCCCCTTCCAGGGGAGTGAGCGGCAAGCGTGTGCTGATGCTCCTGTCCTGCCCTGTCCCTTCGTCGGCTGCAAGGTCTGCTGCTGTGAATCAGCGGCCCGGAGACCCCGGCTGTCGGCCCCCAGGTCTCCGCCGATCTCCGGAGGCCGGTTCGCACTCCTCCTCCCGGAGCCTCGGGCTGGGCTCACGGGCGCGGCCAGTGACAGCTGCCACGTCCCCCGAGCTGAGCAGCTTCGCGCCAAATGAGGATTTATGATCAGTCCTCCTACAAGAAGGCGGCCCCGTGGGCTCCAGGTGAGGCCCTTGCTGGCGAGCGGGTCTTTGTTCACCCGCCTGGGAGGGCGCGTGCATGTGTGTGCGTGCGTGTGTGCTTACGTGTGGGCTAGAACCACACTTGTCTGTTGTGTGGTCAGTCGCTGTGGCTCCTGTCCGGGTCCCTGCCCCCCGGCTGGGTGGGTGGTTTCCTGCTGGAGGCCACACCAGGGGGGGTGTCCTGTGGTCCATGAAGAAACAGAGGTTCTGGAAGGGTTGGAACCAATGCCATCGTGGGGTACTCCGCTCTGTCGGGGGTGTCCTCAGACATGGAAGCTGCCTGCCTGTCTAGCACAGGCAGCCTCACCCACGCTCACACCCCCCGCAGCTCTGAGCGCCAGCTCGGTACTTCCCCAGGCACCCAGCTCTCCCCTCTGTCCTCACCTCCAAGCAGGGGGCTGGACGGTCACCCTGAGCCCAGCACCTACGTCCCAGCCCCCAGTCCCCCGGAAAGTTGGGCCTTTGCAGGTGTCATTAGTTAAGAATCTTGAGAAGAGAGGGTCCTGGATAAGGGTGGGCCTAAATCCAATGACTCGTGTCCTTGTCCAAGAGGAGGGGACACAGAGAGAAGGCCAGCGAGAGGAGGCAGGGACCAGAGCGAGGCGGCCACCCACCACGGAGCGTGGCCAGCTTCCGGAAGCTGGGGAGACACGGCAGGGACCCTCCCTAGAACCTGCGGAGAGAGTGTGGCCGGGCCAGCACCTGGATGGTGGTCTGCTGGCCTCCAGAACCGTGAGCGGGAAAACAAACGGATGCTTTAATCCAGAGTTGGTGGCACTTTGTTCCAGCAGCCACGGGACACGCACGGTCCTGTCCCCCTGCGGACGGCGTGCAGGAGAGAGACATCCCGTGCCTGGACCACACCCGTGTCCTTCTCAGCAATGTCCACCAGGACGCAGACCCTCTGAGCCCGGCGGGGGGAGAGCTGCTTCCAGTTCTTGCCTCCCCTACCATTGTGCGGTAAAACATGTTTTGGGGGGAGGGCTGGTTCCTGTGTGTGTGATGGTTAAATTATCCGTAGCCTGTAACCACATGCAGGTCTCATTCTCTCTCCACAAATCCCATTGTCAGCCCCAGGAAATCCTGCACTTAAACAGGCCTCCCGGAAGCATTTTCTGGGCCTCGGGAGAGGGTGCTCAGCCGGTGCAGGACGCAGCCTCTCGGAAGCTTCCTTTCACACTGAGCTGCTCGGACAGTGGTCCCATCCCCCGGGCCGCCCGCCCTGACGCACAAGCACCCCTTGGGCCAGGATCCGGCTCCTGGGGGGCAGAGCAGATGGGCGGGGGGAGGGAGCCTATCGGGGAGATGCGTCCACCCTGCTGGTCTCAGTTAGGTGACATGCAGGCTGCCCTCTCTACAGAGGAGATGGCACCTGGGGGCACACGAGGTGCGCTGGCCTGGGCACTGGGACGGGCGGTCATCCTGGAGGGGCGCCATTCACGGTCATGCTGCAGTGGCTCCCAGAGCCTCACATCTCCACCGCCACCCTCACCTGTCCTGCCTCCTCTGTCTCCTGCAGGCGTCCTCCTCTGGGAGTGTCTGATGATCACGTTACCTTATACACATCGCTCTGTTTTTTTGGCAGGAGTTAGGACATCTTACATTCTTTTTTGCTTCTTGCACACTCTGAATGACACCCCCCGCCCCCAGCAACCCAGCGCTGGCTCTGCCCTGGCTGGAGTTCCGTGAAGTGAAAACACGTGTCACACGCTGGGGTCTGGAGGGGTTACCGCTGTGCCCGCACACGGGGCGTGCTCCTAACGCGTTCACTCCCCGGCAGCCTTCACAGCAGGGCTGGGTGGAGGCGGGTTGCACGGCCATTACAGGCACGCAGCATCCACATTTTCTCTGACATGATCTCATGGAAAATCCCATCTGCTCAGCTGAGGCGAGGCACCAGATTTCCAACACCAGGAGGTTTCTTAAGAAGGGGATGGTTCCTTATTAAATATTGGAAAATATTTCTAACTTCCCTCCAGAGAGTGGCTGTGGAAGATGACCCACTTCAAGAAAATGCAGTCACATGAAAGTGGGATGGCAACGTTCTGCCATGATCATTTCAAAGACGTGGATTCTTTCCGTTTGTTATTAATGGCATTCCTACCCGGCGCCTCAGTGAGCATGGCATGAATATTCATGAGGGACTCTGGACCTGCGGAGTGGTCCCTGAAGGGCAGGGATGTCCTGGTCTCTCCTCTGCAGTTTGGAGGGGCCATAACGGCCCAACGACATCAGGAAAGTCTTTTAGAAAAAACTTTTGAAAATAATAAACTCCAATGGAGTTTATTACAGGTTCGGTGAGGGTATGTTGTTAAGGTGCCATAGGTAATTAGAAAGAAGGAAGGACCATATAATTCTATTTGCATTTGTGCAAAAAGAGACCCATAAAAAGTAACAAAGAATTGAGTAAAATCAGAGGTCTTTAGGGGTTGGGTAAGAATGGGGTTTATGCCCTGGCCAGTGGCACAGTGGATAAAGTGCCGGCCTGCGAACCCAAAGGTCGCTGGTTCAATTCCCAGCCAGGGCACATAACCAGGTTGCAAGCCAGGCCTCCAGCCAGGTCCCCAGCTGGAGGCAAGTGAAAGGCAACCATACATGGATGTCTCTCTCCCTCTCTGCCTCTCTCCCTTCCCCTCTCAAAAAATAATAAATAAAATCTTATAAAAAAAAAAAAAAGAATGGCGTCCAGGGTAGGGATGGAAGAAGAGATTGTCTAACTTTGTATGTGATTGTGATTTTTGCAAATAGATATTCTAATATTCAAAACAAGGTTTTAAATACAAAATAATGTAAAAAAATAGCAAAAGTCTAGTATTGAAAAAAAAAAAAGAAAGCCAGTGAATTTAGCTGTATGTTAAAGTCATAGCCGTAACCGCACCAGGGAAGAGAATTCAATGGAGCAAGTGGGACTTCGCTAAGAAGACTCGTTATTGATCGTGGCTTCCATGATGCTCATTTTCACTTACTTTGTAAGTGTCATGGGAGAGATCACAGAAATAGGCGTGTTGTATTGTTGGGACCCAGGGCTCTCTCTTGGGGAGACACAAATGTGGGTCGGGCGTGAGGAAGCACCTGTAATGTTGGGGTTGAAGAGGCATCAGGATGGAACATGTTTGCTAATAACCTGTCCCCAGATGCATGATGCAAAGGCAGCTCAGCTGCCTCAGGCGCTTCCAGTGCCCAAACATGGTGTCTAAGGACCGCTTCCCGCGCCCTGTGACGGACGCCCGGAGCAGGGACCCCGCTGGCCCCTGCAGCACCCCGTTTTTGAAAACCAAGGGGGTGCTCAGCCGTCCAGAGGAATGATCGTGTGCTACAACCAATTCACCTTTCTGGCATTCTTCCCCAAAACGCTACTAACGAGGGCACAATCAGGCCTGCTAGACCTTCCACGAGACAAATGGCCTAGAGTCTGTTCCATGTCACGAAAACCAAACAAGCCTTCCAAAGGGTGGCGGGTGGGGCGGCTTTAAAATAAAAAGAAAAAAATAATAAAAGCGCAAGAATGCCTTGAAGGAAGCTTCCCTGGGTCCGGGGGAGAAAGTGCAGCATCCACGAGGGGCCAGCTGGGACCACCGGGGAAGGTCAGTGTGGGTGGGAGAGCGGGCGGCTTCCGTGCGTGCGTCTGTCCTTCGTGCCATCCCGGCCCAGCCCCGGCCTGGGCACCGTCCTGGGGCAGAGCCCCCACCCTGCTGGCGCTGTGGGCTCAGAGCTTCCCAGCAAGGGGCACCTCTGAGTAGCACAAAAACAAAGTGAAAACAAAGACACCCACACGCACGCTGACTCCCACTCCTGGGTCTGGGTGAGGCCCCAACACACGCACTTTGGGGCGAGTTCACAGCCTTCTGACGCCTGGGGTGGGGCCGGGGTGGGGCGGGAGGAGACCCCGCAGGCCAGCATGAGGTCCCACAGACCTCCTTCCGGAGGACGGCAAGGAAGCGCTTTCTGGGGCCTCCGAGGTTCGGGAGGCTGGCTGGGCCCCGGGTGGGTCCCGCGTGCTCCCCGGCGAGGTGGCCGCCCCGAGCAGCTGACCCCACCCCCGCTCACATCTGGCGGGTTCCTGACCGCAGCCCCGGCCCCCGGGGAAGGAATGTGTGCACGTTCCGGCCTCTCCATGCCTTCTGAAGGGTCATTGGAACCCGAGTGGCAGCGAAGGGAAAACAGCTGGGGAGATGACAAATGAGGTTGATTTCAAAGAGGCCTGTTTCCTCAGGGGGCGGGGTGGGCTCTGCCCAGGGAAGCCGGTTTGCACGAGAAGTCCTTGGATGGTGGATCTCGTTTCTCCAGTGGTTAAATCCCTTTACCATTCGGTAGCCAGACAGTCCGATGCCTCAGAGCGCGGAGCACCTGCCTGTCCCCGGCCGGGCATCCGGCGTGTGTCCTCCGAGGAGCCCAGGGGAGGTGATGACGGTCTGTTGCCTGGACCCTGTGCCCCGATGATGCCGGCCCAGCTGACCACCGATGGCTGGCGCAACCCCCGGAGGTGTACTTCTGGCCACGTGGCCTCCTAGGGGACAGCCCAGTGCGCCTCTCCCCTCGCCCACCCCCTGAGCCTCAGCTTCCCCGTCGGTCAGCCTGGAGCCCACGTTCACGTCTCTGAAGTAGTGGAACCAACGGTGTCATTGGGACATTCACGAAGCAGGTGCTGGGGGTTGAACGGCGGCCCCCACAACGTATGGCCCCGCCCTAGTCCCTGGTACCGACGACTATGACTAAAAAAATAAGTTAGGAAAGTAAAAACGTTTAGAAGGAGTCCTGGTAGGGGTCCTGAAGCAAGGAATCCCAGGGGGAGGGTGTCAGGAGGGATCATCCTGTGGGTTGCAAATGCAGCGACAGTGGAACGGACGCACTCGGGAGACCCAGCGGACCTGGCAGGCGGGTGTGACGCGGCCACAGGCAGGGGACGCCTGGGGCCACCGGCAGCGTGAGTGGCAGGAGGGGCCGCCCCCTGGAGCCTTGCTCATGGCTCTTCGGACCCCTTGATCCGGGGCTCGTGGGCTCCAGAACTCAGGCTGCGGTTCTCAGTAACGTGGTGTGGCAGCCACCGGCGATGAACACACACCCACACACGCATACGCACACAGACGCACATGCATGATGCTGGACCCCTGCCGGGAGGCAGAGAGCAGCTGGGCAGCAGCAGACCTGCGGGCAGCAGGGCATCATGGGGACCCATCTCCCCATCTCCCGAAGCTCCCTCCTACCCGCGTCCCTAGTGTGCCACCGATGTCCTCCATTCAGCCCGGTCCCCAGGCCACTGTCCTGCCCTCAGTCCTGCACCCACTGACCCCCCGCCTGCAGGGCTGTCCCACGACCTCTCAAGACCCCAGGCGACCCGGGAATACCCTTTTCCTGTCCTCACGTCAACTCCAATCACGTCCAGCGATGGCGAGGAAGCCCTGGCTCGCCCGTGCGCTTCCTACCTTCGTAGCGGTGCCTGAAGTTTGTTTTCAGCTGGTGAATCAGCGTTAGCCTCACGGTGGCCCCTGCCCTGCCGCCCACGGAGCAGGGGGGATTCTTCTCATCCCAGCCAGAAACCCACCTTCGATTTCCCGAGTGCAGGAACGGCACCCTCTGTGCCCCCCACCCCCGTCCCGACCCCCGTTAGGGAGGGCTCTTCCGGCCGTGCGCTCCGAAGAAGGAGCGCGGGTGGCACCCCTGTGGGATATGTAACTTTTGTCAACTAACAGCCAGAAGGAAAATAAGGGAAGACGGATAGTCATTCATGATCATTATGGAGCAGGGACCTCTTAGCATCCCATGTAGGGTTCGAGCCCAGTATATTTGGAAACCAAGCAGTTCATGTTTACGTGTGAGACACAGCGCATATGGTCGGTGAGGCTTCAGAATTGTCTGCCTTAAGGAGGCACCAGAAGAGACCAAAACTATTTTTACTTTGCATCCTGGGTAGCTTCGCTCTCAAAATAAACTCTCCCCAGGGGTGATGTCATTTAATTACTAATTAAAGCAATTATAGCCTCCTCTTGTGATGTCCCAGAATAGCTATACTTAGAACCCTAAAGCAGACTGAATTCACTGGATGGCTGGGGGCTGACCGCAGCATCCTGAAATCCACGACCACGGGTGTCCTTGGAGGCCAGCGAGCCAACCCCCCTGGGTGGCGGTCGGAGAAGGGCTGAGGGGCAGGCAAGGGCCACAGGCCCTCCCTTAATTTTCTCTCTCACCCCAACCTGTGGCATTTTGCTATTATTGGCAGCCAATGATCTGGTTATTAATTTTCCCCTCTAGCTCGTAGGGAACTACCAGCTAAGTTTAATGATTATTTCCCATGCAGTTCCTCTGCTCCTGGAAGGCGACCCTGATTCTGCCCCGATCTTAATTCTGTATTTCATTCTGCAAGGGTGCGGGGACACCAGGGCCCGGCTCGGACTTGGCCTTCCTGCTCGGGAAAGAGAGGAGGGGGAAGGGCAAGTGTGGATGAAGAGGCTCAAAGGGAATATCCTAGAGTTGGGAGGTAGCTCTGCAAGGGAACCATGCTGGCCAGCATCCCTCCCTGTCCACCAAGAGCTTCCAGGTCTCCCTGCGTGTCCCCCAGCCCCACATCAGGCCTTCATGTGGACGCAGCTATTACCGCCCCTGCGGGGGTGCCACTGACCTCCCTCGTGAACCTCAGCTGGGCTGGGCTGGGACTGAAACCTCAATAAATGTGTGGTTTTATTACCAAATTCTTGAACCGTTTTATATGCATTTATAATGGGAGATAAGGTGACTACAATAACCCCGTGCCCATAATTCTTCTGAAACATCTGTTTTCAAAATATTGTTTTACCCAGAGGATGCCACCTTCAAATACTTGAAGCGGCTTCTAAAAGGGCCGGGCTGTCAAGCTGGACTTTCATGCATGAATTATGGTTGAACCCTGCGAACAAGATTCACTCGATTGCAGTTCTTCGCTTCACGCTGGGATTTCTTCCACAGCATTTCCCAAGTGTGGCCCAGGACGACGTTAGGATCATCTAGAAATCTGCAGACTGTTGGGGTAGAATTGAACAGCCTCCAGAAAGACATTGAGGCAAAATAAAGTTGGAGACCCACCATGCGAGGGGTTGCAAACATTTTCTATAAAAGGCTGGAGCGTACATATTTTTCAGGTTTTGTGGGCTATTAATCTCTGTGACAGCTGGACTCTTGCTGTAGAGCCTAGGCGGATGGGTGGGACTGCCTGGTTCCAATAAAACTTTATTTACAAGAATAACCGGATGGGCCGGACTTGACCTCAGGTTGTCGTGTGCCGAGCTTGCCCTGGCCAGAGAGCTTAGTGAGTGGAGGCCGTGTGGCTCTCCCCGGTCTCTGCAAACCTAGGGAAGTCGGCACCGTGAAGGGCACTGGCAATCTCAGATCGAGTGCAGAAATGAATGAACAGAGGCTTCCCACAGACACGGACTCTTTCAGGTTGCTTTTTTCTGTAGTAGAATTATTTTATGGGGGTAGTATTGATTCACGACATGAACTAACTTTCAGGTGTCAGTATTGTGATTCAACATCTGCGTATGGGCCACATTGTGGTCACCCCCAGAAGTCTAGCTTCCCTCTGTCACCCCACAGTTGACCCCCTTACCCATTTTAGGGTCACTCTTCACTGACATGCACAAGAGGCTCTCTTGGGGGTGCACAGTTCCATGAGTTGGGCAGATGCCTAATCACATAACTGCCATTGCTGTCGCCTGGCGCTGACTTCCTCCCAGTTGTCCTTGACAGCCACGCGGACGGGTCCTGGGTCCCTGGAGCTGGCGTTGCCCTAAGACAAGGTGAACGGAACAGGTCCATAGGCAGCTTCCCGAGCCCAGAGTCTCGTGCTGATGGAGAGCATTCGAGCTGGTGGGCTCCTTCCTCCGATGCACCGTGCCCGTGCTGGGCGGGTAGCACCGCTGTGCCCTCCCCACCGCAGCCGCACTGTGCTGGTTTCTAGTTTTAGCCATTAGAAAGTTGCTATTGACACCCGTGCACACGTTTAGTAAGTGTTGAGAGCAGGCGGCTGCATCGTCACACAGTAGGCGTCTGTGTCACACAGTAGGCGTCTGTGTAGCTGTTAGGAACCATCAAACTGCCTGTGAGCGTGGCCCTAATTTTGTGGTCCTCTGACAACGTAGGAGAGTCCCAGTGAGTCCGCCTCCATGCAGGCCCTCAGGATTGCCAGTTAAAAGTGTGAAATCAGCCTAGTAAACGAGAATATCTCAGTGCAGTTTCAATCAGCACTTTCTTAACTAACATTGAACGCCCATCTTTTCATGGGCTGATTGCCATCTGTGTACCTGCTCTGGAGCAGAGTCTGTTCAAATTTTGTCCTTTTTTGAATTTTTAACTTTTTTTTTGAGGTTTTATTTATTATTTTCAGAGAGAAGGGCAGGGAGGGAGGCAGAGGTGGGAGAGAAACATCCATGTATGGTTGCCTTTCCCCTGCCTCCAGCTGCAGACCTGGCTGGAGACCTGGCTTGCAACCTGGTTATGTGCCCTGGCTGGGAATTGAACCAGCGCGACCTTTGGGTTCTCAGGCTGGTGCCTTACCCACTGAGCTGCATCAACTAGGGCTTGTTCCCTTTGTAAAAATCGGGTTTCGTTTTTTGTTGATCTTCGAGAGCTGCTTATGCAGCCTTAAGTTCTTTTGTCAGCTACACGATTTGAAAATATGTTCTCTCAGTAGGTGGCTTGCGTTCTCATTTTCTGTTGCGGAACAAACGTGTCGAATGGGGTGGGTCCAGTTGACCTGTGTTTTCTCTGATGGATTGCGCTTTCACAGCCCATCCAAGGCCACTTCGCCTGACACGAACAAGGTCACGAATCTGCCTCGGTGACGCTCACACTTGTCTCGAGCTGGGTCCTGGGACTGAAGGAGGAAGGTGGCCGAGTGCCTTTGAGCCTTTAACATAACGGGGCTGCATGAAAGCATCACGTGGACTAAAGACGGGTGATGCCACTGAGTTAAATACCTAAAACAGGCTCCAGGCCCTGGCCGGTGGCTCAGCGGGTTGGAACATTGTCCGGTGCACCAAAAAGCTGTAGGTTCGATTCCCGATCTGGGCACAATAGGTTTCAGGGTTGATCCCGGTTGGGGTGCAGAAGGGAGGCAACCAGTCGATGTATCTCTTTCACATCGATGTTTCTGACTCTTTCTCTCTCTCTCAAATCAATAAATGTAGCCACAGGTGAGGGAATAAAAAACATTTTAAAAAAATCCTCTGGACGAAGAGAGAGTCTGAACGTGCACGCATGAACCGAAGCGGAGAAATGATCTCTCCTGAAGGTCACACGAGAAACCTTGACCTTGGGCCTGGCTGCCCAGGAAATGCCCTCCTCCCGAGCTCACCCAGGAAACCAAGGCCTGTCCACCCCGCGCCTCACAGAGCGAGCTGGGCCTGTCCCAGTTCGGGGGGGCTCCCCCGCGGGACATGATAACAGGGGTCACACACGGGAGGCCGGATGCCGGTGAAGCACAAGCCCAGCACTTCCAGAAAAGTGCAGAGGAAGCGTTGGCTGTTATCCAGGGCCGCACAATAATGAGTTGAGTGCTCTTTTGGCTGAAAACACCGGCTCGGCTTAGGAAAAGAGAGCGCTGATCTGACACCAAAGGGACTGAGGAAGGAGCTTTCAAGGTTTCCAGAGAATCCTGTGTCCCTGCTGCAGCCTGAGGTCATGTGGCGACACCTGTGAGGGTGACCAGACCTTGAAGAAGCAGAGGCCCCAGGCTGTGTGGAGTCGGGGTTCAGGGCCCCGGGTTTGGGGATAAGAGCTTTAGCTGGTCAGCCCTATCCCCTGGAGGCAGCCCCTCCTGAGCATGGAAAGGAGGGGGGCCGGCTTTCTGTCCGACCCTCTGGGCCCCGTCCTCACTGCCCCGCCTTGTCCTGTGGGCGGAAGTTCCAGGAGTTCCCAGGGCAGCTCCTGGAAAGACCCCCGTCCTGCCCAGGTTCCAGAATGAGAGGAAGACACTGCCCAGGAGTCCTGCCCATGAAGGATGAGCCTGACCCAGCCCCCCCTCCAACAAGGTGCAGAGAGACATGTCTACACCGAAACTGTCCCCACACCAGGGGCAGAGGGGAGTCACCTCTTGGTTGCCCTCACCTTCCCATGAGGCTGCTTCTGAGGACCCAGGACCCTAACGATACAGCTTTCCCTCGACTGAAATAATAGTAATTTCCCCCCCCTTTTACCTGCTGTTAGTTTTTCTTGGCTTGAATGGACACGTGATAAGCTTTTATTATTCTTAGATAAAGTTTTATAACCATAGATTATTTAAATGTGACTCATAAATTAACTGATTCCATCCTATTTTTTTTTTTTTTTTGGTAGATCATGCCATTACAGTATCTCAATTGTTAACACGTCCACTAAAACCATCCAGAAAGAGGGCAAACATTTTATTTCGTCTTTCTTCGAGAACGCTGACATTTTTCCACTCTGGTTTTCACTGCTGTTATTTAAGTAATTACACAACATCTCAAACGAAGATTCAAAAGAATAACCTTTAAGATAGCGTCCGATAAATAGACACCTGTGTATGTGATCTTATTATGAAGTTGTTTGTATCTTCTTTTATTTCTAGGTGCTACTACAGTATTCTTTTGTTACTGAAATTGAACAATATGGTCTCCTTCTCCGTCTCCTTTCCCCCGGAACAGTGCTGCCCCCCTACCAGGTCCCATCTGGGGGAGACTCCAATCTGTCTCCTGCCTCACGTGCGATGGTGCCACCTCGGGGGGTCCCGGGGAAGAACTGCTGTCACCCATCGAGCTCAGACCTCTGAGCTGCCGTCAGGCCAGGGGGAGGAAGGGTGTCCCAGACCTGAGCGTGTCCCAGACGCAACCACATGGCGTTCACCCAACAGCTCAACATCTGTTCCTAGAAGAGTCTGTCTTCAGTTTCACTTAGTGAGCTTTTCTAACCTAATTACGTGTGTCAACTCCGGGGCTGGAATCAGCGCTCTTGGGTTAACTTAACCTTCGTCAACAGACTTGGAGGGCTTGATGGGCTGTCCCAGGGAGTCCTTGGGTTACACGAGGCGTGAGGGATGACCCGGCCGTGTCACCGAACTATGCAGCCTGCCGACCTTTCGGAACACATTAGCAGGGATGGCGTTTTGGCTTCACCCTGACCACTTGGCTCCCGCGTAGCTTTTGTGCCTCAAGAACGAATAACGGCAGACATTGTCTAACAAATGACCGAGCGACCTGGACTGGCTCCAAGGGATAAGTGTGTGGTGAGTTTGCAGAAGAGGGAGCCTGACAGCGCGCCCCGAAGTGCATCTCCGGGCGTGAACTGCGATTAACCCAGTTTTCGGTGGGTCTCCCGGATCCACCCCTGCGCACTGGCTCCTCGGCAATCCTGAAGCGTGAATGGGCGTTTTGTTTTCCTTCTTGCAGTGTCTTTAGCTGTTTCCCATCTGGAATGGACACGAGGGAACAGGAGTGGGTGGGGGGCATCCAGTTGATTTGGATGTTTATGTGCAGTTATTTGCGGGGTTTTATTCAAGGTCTTTCCCTGGGCCTTGTAGGTTACTATTGAGCTTCTCTTATGTTTCTGGAGCCATTTCTCTTTCTGATGGTTGGCGCTGGAGTTCCCATCTGCCCAGTCTCTCTCTTTGCCCTGGGGGATTCCAGGGGCCTAGGCCTGAGAACCTGTGGCCAGCATGTCATCAAAAGGGGTCATTTATTTTTAAATCAGAAAGCGGTGGCTCTCACTTTTCAAGTCAAGCTAGGAAACCACTCTATTTTTGTTTCTCTGTCACTAAAGAGACAGCTGAAGTTATAAAATCACGTCGTGAAGGGAGGCCAAGCGGAATCTGTGGTTTTGGGAGACGTTATCCATACCCAGCCATAATAAAAAATTAATGGGTGAGCGCAACCCTGCCATGTAATGACAATTAGCCTCATTTTACAAGGCAGGCTGCTCTCTGGCTGAGAGCAGTGGAAGGAGAATAAAAGATAAATCAGTGCCCCCTCTTCTGAGTGACAGTCCGGTCATGTGTGATGCTGGGGACAGCGTGTCTCTTCAGGAATCACGGCTGAGAGCGTTCGAGGGTCCTGCCCTAGGTTGTAAGCTACCTCATCTCTCGTAAAAAAAAAAAAACCAAGCTCAAATGTACTCCAACTCCCCTCTGCCTTCCCCAGAGCCAGATTGTCTGGCTCTCTTGCCAAAAACGTTTTTAGCCCTGTGGCATTTATGAGACGAGAGTAAATAAGGGGCGTCAGGACTGCCGGCGTGGTGACGCGCACGGGGGAGGGTGGGGGCCGGGGTGCCCGACAGCTCACTTGTTTGCAGGGCTGCGGGTTAAATATCCCAGCATCGGCGGGGCTAGTGGTTGACTTCTTGTTGGCACCTTGACCTTGGCCAATGTGCAAGTGGGTAATCATAGGAGGGGAACCGGCCAGTGCTCCACGCAGGGCCCTCCCACCCCAACCACCCACGAGGTGACCACGTAGCAGCACACACCCCTGCCTGGCCTGCAATGGCCGACAGCTGGGTACGGAGCCTCCTGCCCTGCTGGTGGCCCAGGTGGCCATTTCTGAGATGCTCTGGAACACAGCAAGGCTCGGGCGTGGCGGGTTGCTTATTCCATCAGCCACTGGTGCGGATGATGGGTGTCCCTCACCCACCCCCGGTTCCCCTGAGTTCTAGGACCGGAGAAGCGTTTCTGCTCTGGGTCCCTTTCCCGCGTTCCGAGGGGCCACGTGTTTGGCACAGAGACAGATGAGCTGGACCACGAGAGGCCCGAGAAGCGGGAGGTGACGAGGCTGGTTCTCACCCCGTCCCGACACCCGGACTCGTGCGGCTGTCACCAAGCAGGTCCAGGTTGGGGACATTTCAGGAAGAGAAACAGGCAGGCACATGCTTCAAAGCTCTCGTGTTGACCCTCGCAGCTGATCGGAACCATCCCAAAAAAGAGAGAGAGGGGGAGAGAGAAGAAAAGCTGAGCTGAAAAGATGTTTCCGATGTTTCTTTACATCCAAGCTTCTGGCTCCAAGAGGGGGACCTGGTGGCGTGGGCTCCCTGGGCGTTTCTGGTTCATTCTAAACGAGAATCAGAGGCCATGCAGGCTGAGGTCAGGTTCCTGCCTCCTTACACCCGTCCGTGCCGCCGGGTCTTGGTTTTCTAAAACCTCATCGTGTTTCAGTCAGCTGGCATCCGATAAAGAAGTCGGGGCCCCGCTACCCTCTTTCGCCCGCTTAAATGCTGGCTCTCGGTTTTGTCTCTGCCGCAGCGGAAATGACAGGAAACCAGCACTTGCAGGTGGAAAGAACATTTCGTGAGGTTCACTTACCAAGCCCGATGCAGGGAACACGCTTGGTTGGGAAGGTCGACCCTTGAAGGTGGGGCTGCCGTGACCTTCCCCTCTGCCTGCCTCGTTTGGCTATAGTTCCCGTTCTTTCCGTTTCCAGGGCAACCCGGCGCCCTTGGCCACGTCCCGAGGTCACGGTCACCGTCACAGTCCTTCCAGGCTTGCATCATCACCGAGGGCCTTGGGAACACCGAGACCTGTGGTTGCTGTGAGCCTCGCAGGCTCTCAGTGGTTTCACGAACTGACCTGGGCAGGTGACTCGGGAAAAGGCAGGATGTGTGCAGACTCATCAATGGTCGGAAACGCGTGGGTCCTTGCAGGTGGGGGAGTCCTGACCCACCAGCCTGCCCTCGGGAACGGTCCTCCGTCAGGGTGACTTTGCCGCCCAAGGGACGTTCGCCGCGTCTGGGGACAGTTTTGGTTGTCAGCGCTGGGAGGAGCATGCTGCCGGCCGGGGCTGGGCAGAGGCCAGAGAAGCTGCCCACACCGCACGCTGCCCTGCAGACCATTCACGGGCCCCAAGTGCTCACGGTGCTGCGGTGGAGACCCTGGTCCCCCCGGGGACTGAATCCCTTCCGGGCCCAGACTGGGCAGCTCAAGAGAATCTGGTGGGAGACCCACCCCCAGTGGGAGCCCACCTGCTGCCTAGAGGGCCGGAGGTCGACCATCGGAACAGAAGGGCCAGTGGCCCCGAGAGAATTCATCAGGGGACGGGGAGGCCTCGGGGGCCGCTGGCTGTTTTCTGGGCTTTGAAGGGCGTAACGAGATTCGGTGAGAGGGGTCGGACTGCCGGAGTGGGTCCAGGGGCGCAGGTTTAGGGACGTTAGCGCCAACCAAGTTCCTCTGCTGTCAGGTTTGGCCCAGGGCGGGTCTCCAGCTGAGGATGCCCCTGTGTCTCACTGAATACAATCCTGAGGTTTCCTTGGTGCCCTTATTTACCCAAGTCGCCAGCCCCCAGCCTCGTGTTCTTGTGATGTTGAGTTTCGGCCCCGACACCGTTCACGAGCTGGGTTGTGGGGATAAGCGGGTCAGAGAGGGAGGAGGGTCTGGAAGCAGGCCTGGGAGGTCCCCCAGGTCCCTGAGCGCCGGGTCCTGGGCACACCTGCTGCTGGAACAGCCCCCGGGTCCTGTCCGTGGGCAGGAGATCCCCACCAGCCCCACGCATCCCGCCTGAGTCAGAGAAAGAAAAGCCAGCGCTGGCTCACGGTTCAGAGCGCACGTGGGGATGCGTGTACGTGGATGGGTTTAGGGCACCCTGGCTTTCCCGGAGCCCACAGTCCAACAGCCTCCCCGGACCTGGGGCTGCCACCAGTGGGCCCTTGGGAACAGTGCCCCTGTCTGAAGCACGGCCGCCTCTCTGCCCCTCCCGCCACGCCTGCTCTCGGGCCCCGCGTCCTGGAGGGGTGTCTGCTCCACAGCCCCGACAGAGCCCACCAGGCTTTCCGAGGGCGGCACGCGGGAGCCTGGCAGGGCTGTGGTGTTGATGCGACGTGATGTTTTACATGAATGAAGTTGCTTTCATCAGAGCGGTTCTGGAGCGCTCTCCCAGCTTTGCGGAGTAATTAGAACAAGTTACAACGGTTTAATTGGTCTCTCCCGGAGCGTAGTTTCTGGGTGAATCACTGGGTTTGGACCCCACGCTGTGGGGGGTACTGATCAGGGGCCCGTTAGCCCCGGGGGCTCCGCTGGGCTGGAGGGGAGCCGGGCTTGGGTGGGAGCCAGGAGACGCGACACCTGCCACCTCTGGCTGTGCCGGCGCACGGCCCTGGGGTGTTTTTTAAACCGTCTATGAAACCGTGTGGAAGCCTAACTTAAAAAGGAAAAATACCCAACAGGATGGGGACTCGCTCAGGGGCCAGAGGGGCCTCCAGGGTGGGGACCTTCCGATCTTGGCCTCTCCTTCTGTTTGTGGGGTTTGCTGAGGGTGCGGAAGGGTCACTGGGGTCTGTGCCCCCGGCCCCGGCCACTGTGGACTTCAGCGCTAGAGGATCTTGGCCGGAGGAAGGGGTCCGGTGCCGAGGACAGGAAAACGGCTGTGGAACCTGCCTGGTCCGGCGTCAGATGTTAGAGGTGATGACCAGAGAGGGTGTGTGAGCGCTTGAGGTGACACGGCTAACCCTGGCCAAACTGGGGGAGGACCGAGTCCCCGGGCTGCCAGCCCAGGGTCCACCAGGGACAGTGGCCATTTCCGAAGGAAGGACAAGCCAGGCTTCTCTTCTTCTACTCGGAAGAATGGGTCATGAGTCACGGGCAGGAGGGTCACTGGCTGGCGCCTGCGCAGGCTCAAAGGAGGGAGAGAAAGTCAAGAGCAGAAGCACGCGCCTCTCTGATGTGGCCCCCGTGGATGCCCAGAACCACCTTGGGGACCACGAGGGCACTGGGTGCTCAGCATGGCTGGGTCGGGCTACCTCAGGAGAGGGTGGCCAGCCTCTCCCCCATCGGGACCCTGGGTGGGACTGGGACCTCTGTCTACCCCTTCAGCAGGAGGGGGACACCTGCTGACATCAAACCCAGTGGCCCCAGTTCACAGCCAGGTGAGCCAGTAGTTTCCTAAATACTCAAACGTCTGGTGCCGCTGGACTGCGCCCATCTCAGGGAGAACCCTGTCCCCGTCCCTGGGCGTGGCTGCTCGACCCACACTCAGACCTGCTGTCCAGGCGGCCCCTTGTTCTAGGACGGGAGCTGGGACCAAGGAGGGCCGGTGAAGGGCCGGGCGGGTGCGCCTTGAGCCCAGGGCGTGCCCGGGTCCCCTGGCTTCCCTCTCACACCCCCCTTCCAGGACCGGCTGGAGCACGCAGACGGTTTTTTCATTTGCCGGAAGCACGTGGTCAAGCAGAAGCCTGAGTGTGTGCATTGCTGAAATCACTTCTTGGCCTTCTCACTCCCCACCCCTGTTTACCCACCCAAAAACCTGTGACTCCTATTTTCACCGCCATCCCTCACAGGGGAGTTCACTTCCCGGTAAGCACAGCGGCAAACGTACCTCCAAGTGTTTATTTGGACTACAGACTCTAGCGACATGCCGAATTTTAACACAGGAGGCTGAGGTTTGCTGCTGAAAATAGCCAACGGCATTTTGGGAACATCAAGTCATTTTCCTTTTCCTGCCTGCGAGTGATGGGGAAAGGGTTAGACACCAGGCCTGGTTAAAGGAGGTTGTTCCAAAGCGTTTATTCTTGGGGAGGAGTGAGAGCTCGATGCGCCATTTGGGGCCACTTCCTTCCAGGAATGTTCCCTTTTGGCTGCCTGCGCGCTTGGAATGCTTTGGAGAAAAGCAGCGATTTGAAGAAGGGGGTTCGCTGGGCCAGGGCTGTCATCTTACAGATAAGGACCTTGGGCTGCAGGTGTGTGTGTGTGTGTGTGATGTTCCCACACAACGAGTTCAGGACAGAAGGGGCACCGGACTCCAGAGTCCCAACTACAGGGTTGGTCGGGGTTTTCTCTGCCCCCCTCCGCTCCCCTGATACTTTCCTGATGTAGACCAAACACTCCGCCGCATCTTTATTAAACACTGAGTCATGAGGCGCGCCGCTGGGCAAGGCAGGAGTCTTGAATGTGCATTTCTAACTCTGGGAAGGTCCTGATTGCTTTACAGACTGGTAGACTTTGAAATGCCTCTGGCGGGGCTGCAGGCGTGGCTTCCACGGGGCACCACGGGGAGCGAGTCTGTGGCTCCAAGGATGGAATCCTGGTTTCTGTCCACGTCAGTCCGTCCGTGCTGGGGTGATTCTGTGAGGTTTAACCAACTTACATTCCGCCACGGGAATCCGTAGGGAGAGGCACAGGGACGCATGGACTTTGTGCTCCTGATGTGCTTTGGCTTTCCTGTGTAAGGCAATGATTTAAAGACTAGAACGGCTACGTGGAAGATGTGGAAATTGAGCTAAACAGTTGGCTCACAGAACAGAGCCCTTTCATGTTCTCCCCAGCATCCTCTATTCATGCGTCGAGATGCCAAGTTTGGGTTAAGTTACAGCCAAGTATGTTGTCTCTGCCCATTCAATGTATTCTTGGCAAATGCCGCGGAGTATTTATAATAAAGTCCCATTTCGAGCGTTCTATTGCTGCAGCCATACTCTAATAACACCGGGTATTTACTTAATGTCTAACTCGAGGAGTTCAAAGCACTTTACAGACATTCCTGGACTGATTCTAATACCCCTGCAAGATTTACAGACTGTGAACGTCAACCGAGGCACGAAAGTGTGCCTGCGATCGCCCAGGAAGAGCAGGGCGGCTCTGGGTCAGCCCCCCACCTGATGGTCGGTCAGCCATGTCCGTCCCAGGTGGCCGCGCAGATCCGCACCACCGGCCTCCGTGCTGCTGGCTGGAGCAAGTGCGTTACTTTCTCCACGGAGATCGTCGGTCAAGGAAGGCAGGACCCCCACGAACGCGTGTGCCCCGGCACCCATTGGGCGAGGACGCTTTTCCATACTTGTCTCTTCGTGGGCAAGGGAGTCAGCATTTTGGTGGCTGATGGGGGGCAGTGGAGGCACGTCCCTCAGATTATAGCGATGGAGCCACAATAGCCAGCGCCAGGGTGTGGGGTGGATGCAGGGCCGTGGGGTGGGTGGTGGAGAAGCCACCAGGGGAAGGGGGGTCTCCAGGCATCCCTGGCATCTGCCTTCTGAATGGTGACACCGTCTGCCATTGGCAGGAAGGGTTGCGGAACATTTTCGTGGCATTTTCCATGTTTGCGAGTCAGAGTTCTCTTCAGCTCTGTGTTGGTTCCGAGGTGCAGACCTCCGCCACGGAGGAGGGAGGAGGCCAAGTCTCAAGTTCAAGGGTGGCATCCAGGCCTGCGTGGAGGGCAGGGGTCCCTCACGGCCTTTGCTTGAGAAGCGCAGAGGCTGCGGCGGCCCCAACAGCCCTGGTGCACAGAGCTGGTGGGCTCTTGCAGAGATGACTCCTGTCTCTGCAGCCTGTTTACCTCTGACCCGCGTGGGGCCCAAGGGTCCTCCCCTTGGCTGTTCATGGGAGCCAGGGTGGAAGGCTTCCCCCATGTCCCATGCTGCTCCTTGTCTGTCCCCAGGGCTCCTCCTTGCTCGCCCCTGGGGCACCAAGATGTGGAACGCCTGGCCACAAGGCTGAGTCTGGAGCTGGGCTGACTAGTGTTGGCACCACTCAGCCGCTGGATGACCTGGAACCACTCACGTAGCGTCCATGGGCCTCCGTTTCCTCACCTGCAAAATGGGGATAATCAGCCCAACACCTGCCTCACGAAGAGGAAATGGCGTCCGTTCCTGGCACCTGATAGGCACCTCCCTAGTTTACCAGCTACTGTTGTAACTCCAGCAGACGGCACGGAGCAAGATGGACCCCTCCACCCCTCTGTCTCCTGGAAACCGACGGGAAAGATACTGGTAAGGCATGGGGTCAGCCCTGGGCGTGGAGGTCGGGGGCAAGGTGCTGCGTGTGGCCAGGGGACAGGATCATAGAGGTTAGAGGTCACCTCACCTTCCCCCAGACAGCAGTGAGGGCCACAGGTGTGGGTAAAGAGTGTCACCGTCCCCCGGCCCGGGAGGGCAGGGCTCCAGAGGAGAATTGGCCACATAGGGATGCCTCTTAGTGTCCCTTTGCCCCTCCTTGAAGTGACCCTTAGGAATGTCACAGAGAAACACCGGCTGATGTGCTTGTCTCTGAGGGGCCCCTCCTGTCCCATCTGATCTCACGGTTGCGACCCACAGTCTCATCCCAGGCAAGAGGGAGGCAGGTGTGGTACCAGACAGGGCCAGCCACCGCCAGCCCGGGTACTGCGTGGGGAGTTGGTGGGTCAGTCAGTGTGGACAGCTCAGGGTCCACGTGAAAGTCCCACTATCCAGAACAGACCAAGGGACCAGCCAAGGCCACACTCACCAGGAGGCCCAGGCAACCCAGCATGGTCCCTGGACGTCTGCGTCTGCCCGGGGTCCAGCCCAGGGGTCCGGCTGGGGGTCCAGGCGTGTGCACGAATGGTCACCGTGACTGCGCTGGGAGTGACCCTGCCGTGCTGGGTCAGGCAGTGTCCCAGCTCTACCCCCAGACGGACCCCAGGAATAAATAGCAGTGGGAGGTCATTCTTTGGTTTTCAAGACATCATTTTAGGAAAAAAAAAATGAGAGAGGACTTATATACACATGGTAATCAATACCTTTGAACCGGGAGCCAAGGGGCACCCGGTTTGCTCTCCAACGGGAGCATCCAGAACCTCCTAACTACCGCAGAGGACAGACGTCCACGTCAAGGGACGGTACGGTTAACTGTTTAAAACCCTCAGTAAGTAACGAAAAGCAGCACCAGCACACTCCGTAAAAAGGGTGTGTGTATGTGTGTGAAGTAGCGAAGAGATAAACAGGAAACTGTGGCCACGGGAAAATGGAAACAGCGAGACAAAACAATACATTCCTACCCAACTGTCTGCTGGAACACGGCAGCCTCATGCAAAGACTCCGCCTGGGCAAGGCGTGAGGAAACAGGGACGCGCACACGCCGGCGGTGGAAAACGGAGCCCCTGCGAGCCCGGGGAGGGGCCCTGGACCCCGCCCGCTGGCCCTGACCTGGCCGAGGGTGGCACAGGGCCCGGTGCCGCCTGAGTTCCGGAAACGCAGTGGCCGGCGGCATGAGACGGGTTCCGTTGGGCCACGTTCTGAATGCTGGCTGCCAGGTGGGGTCACCCCCCGTCCCCCACAAAACGCACCCCGGCCCAGAGTCTACCTGCCGGAGGGCCTGACCCACGGACCTGGGGGCTGCCTCCAGCCTGCTTTGGGTCACCTGTGTCTCCTGAGACGGTATCCAGGACAACAGCCGTCCCGCATCAGGGAACACACGCAGGTGACGGCCCCCAGACACAGGCCCTGAGCCGGGAGCGCACGCGTGACTGGTTTGGGGCTGACTCCCCCATGCTGGGCCAACGGGGAGAGGCTGTTCCTGTAATCTGGACCTGGGACCTATGATTCTAATTAGTCTACGGGCGCTTGGCCGTGCTGGTGGGGGGCGTAGCAGGGGGAGCCATGCGCTCATGGGAACAGAGAACACGGGCATGTGGGGGAGCTAATTCACAGGCGTGCAGAGAATCGGTGGCGGGTGATGGTCAGGGGAGGGAGGGAGAGGGGAGGGGAAGGTGGCAGGACCTTGCAGAGGCCCCTCTGCACTTGCCCTGAGCCCCATGAGGCAAACCCGGGCGGCACCCCCATGAACCCCACCCACGCTGGCAGGCTGGTTGCAGCCCCCTGGCCTGATGCCTGCACCTGGCCCACAGCTGGGAGTTTTGCCTCATTTCACAGGTGACAACCGGAATGAGGCAGGTCCAGGCTGCTGGTGGTGGTGATGACATTCAAGCCCAGGTCCCTGTAGCTCCCCACGAATCTCTGGGACCGTCGAGACCCCAGAAGCCCACCGATGGGTGGCAGGGGAGCGCTGGGAACAAACGGGTGGAAAACAGCGGGAGGGAAAGGACTGTGCGCAGAGGAGGCCTCCGGTGCCGTTGGCTCCCTCAGCCCCCGTCCCGCTGCCGCAGGTTCGTTGGAGTCGGCTCGGAATAGAGGGGCGGGGGGTGTGGGTCTTTTTGGAAGGAGAGGTTTTTCTCGTCTCTGTCTTCACCTCGATGGGCCAGTGCAGGAGAAATGAAGTTGGTTTTGCCTCCAGAAGAAAACAAGGTGACGTCATCCCTCCTGGAGTTCGGGTCTGGTGCCCGTCCTGGAGGGAGCTGCTCTGCCCCCTGTGAGCCACGCGACATGCTGGGACACGGCTCAGCACGGTGGGTGGGGCTCCCCCCTCCTCCGCCCGCCTGGCAGGTGAGCGAACTCGGGCGAGGGCGGAGGGGACCTCCGCAGGGGGGCTTGCTGTGAGGGGCGGGCAGGGTGGACTCATCGGACTCCACGACTCCGGCCCACGTGAGATAATGAGGGTCCTCTACCCCTGTCACTTCCGGCGCCGTGGGCATGATGTCCAAACTCCCTGACTGCGGCCTTGTCCGTCTCCTCCGCATGGTGGAGATCGCGTACCTGCCCCCGGGGATTCCTGCGGAGGGTTCAGAGACGAAGTTCCGCGGCCTTGGGCCTGGGGCCTGGAACACAGGACCGCGGTGCGACACTTCGGCGGTGCCAGTCACAGCGCTGCCAGGTTAGCGATGGTCGTGCGGGGAGGCGTTATTGTGCATTTTCGGCCTTTCTCCTCTATTGGGTTTAAGAGGCCTCAGGGGTAGGATGTGCCGACCTGTGACAGGTGACGGAAGGGACCCAACATCGCTCCATGAAGAATGCTAACCCCAGAGTGGCATCAGAGGGTTCCCTGACCCAGCACGGCCCTGACGCCTTGGCTGCTGTCCTAGGACACGCCTGCCGAGTAAGACGCCCAGGCCCAGCCCCCGGGCCCGGCTGGTGGCCCCTGCCTCCCTGAGCCTCTACGAGGTGCACATATCAGAAGCCAGCTGCACGAGTCCTCATTCCAGAAGCTTTGGGGTGCAGGGGAAGGCCTCGAATCTGCCAGTTAACATCCCGACCCCGAATGCTCAAAGCAGAAGGGGAAGGTCCATCCATCCGGCTGTCACTCCGTCACCAGGTCCGGGGGTGCAGGCCTGGACTTTGCAGAGTGCGTGGGGCCACTGGAGCCCCGCTCGGCCAGCACGGGGTGAGGGCAGGTCCATGCCCATGCTGTGCTCTGCACCCCGCTTTTCTCACTGCAGGTCACTCCCGCAGCCCCCAGGGCAGCTTCCTCTCGGTCGTAGCTGCACTCTTAGGCCTATTTCCAAATGGCACGCAAGGTGCGCTGGGCCCCAGGGTCCACGGAATGACAGCAACACAGCTCCCTTCATGCCTTGTTTCTGTGTGTGTGTGTGCATATGCCCGTGTGCTTGTGTGTCTCTGTGTGCACATGCATGTGCCTGTGTCCGTGTGTGCATGTATCTTTGTGTGTACATGTGCCTGTGTGTTTGTGTGTCTGTGTGTGCATATGCCTATGTGTCCTTGTGAGCCTCTTTGTACACGTGTGCCCGTGTGTTTGTGTGTGCTTGTGCCTATGTGTCCTGTGTCTCTCTTTGTGTACGTGTGTGCATGTGTGTACCTATGTGTTTTGTGTGTGCATGTGCCTATGTGCTTGTGTGTCTTTCTATGTGGCTGTGTGTGCATGTACCTATGTATCCTCGTGAGCCTCTTTGTACACGTGTGCCCGTGTGTTTGTGTGTGCTTGTGCCTATGTGTCCTGTGTCTCTCTTTGTGTACGTGTGTGCATGTGTGTACCTATGTGTTTTGTGTGTGCATGTGCCTATGTGCTTGTGTGTCTTTCTATGTGGCTGTGTGTGCATGTACCTATGTATCCTCGTGAGCCTCTTTGTGCACGTGTGCCCGTGTGTTTGTGTGTGCCTATGTGTCCTGTGTCTCTCTTTGTGTACGTGTGTGCATGTGTGTACCTATGTGCTTTGTGTGTGCATGTGTGTACCTATGTGCTTTGTGTGTGCATGTGCCTGTGTGTGTGCACACACGTGTGCACTCTGCTCTCAGCTGCTAGTGCCGTAGCATGTCCCTGTCCCCCGCTGGAGCCATGTATGGCCGACCAGGGCCTCTCATTGGCCCCGAGGGCAGCCCGGCCACAGTGAGCTGGGCCCCCGGAGGAGGCTGACCCTGCGCAGTGGGCCGGGGGGAGCCCTGAGGGGGGAGCTGGCTCGTCTGCTGGCCTCCCGGGCCCCAGCCCCGAGGCAGCTCCAGCCCCAGCAGCCTTCAACCCGCTGCAGGAGCGTCTCCACTCCTTCCGGGCCCCGCTGGGTGCAGATCCCAGGCCGAAAGTGGAGAAGCGGACATGCCCGCGGTCACTCAGGCTTCTCTGGGTGCACAGAGCTTGTCAGCACCTGATCACGGGCCCAGGCAACTGGGGTGTCCTCCCCAGGCACTGGGCGGTGGCCACAGCTGGACACCGAGGTGGAGGGCAGGACAGAGCAGTGGCTGGGCAGAGCCAGGGAAGGCCCCCCGGGTGTCCGTGGAGAGGGAGGAGGGGTAGACACAGGCTTCCGATGTGGGGTGTCTGGGCAGAAGACAGAGCAGAGAGGACTCAGGTGGAAGACTCTGGAACCCAGCGCACGGCATCAAGGGTCCGGGGGTCCAGTGGTGTCCCTGAGCGTGGGCAGCAGACTCTGTGGGGGCCGTGGAGGGGCCAGGCTGCTGGCCGGGCACTCCCAGCGTTGCGGCTGATGCCCGGGGCGTTTACGGAAGGCAAGCCCGCAGGCTGTTCGGGAGTCCGAGGTCCCTCGGGGGCCCCGCGCTGGCCTAGGGTCTGACGGCGTGTTGCTGAGGGGCCCCTGCGCACAGGGGTCTGCCCGTTGCCTGCCTCTTTCACGTGGACTTCCTTGTGGCATCGGGACCAAGGGCTGCCCCACCTCGTCCCTGCCTCACACACCCGGCCCTGACCCCTGTACCTCCTCCCTGGTCTGGCCCGTTTCCCGGGACGTGCAGTCCTGGCCACGGGCGGGGCCCTGTCCTGGAGGGTGGGCCCTGCCCTTCCATGAGCTGTGGGAAGCCGCCCGTTGACAGGACGTCACTCACAACCATCTGTGAGCCCCTGGACTGTCTGTTCCCAGAAGCTGGGGTTTTCGGAGGAGGCGTAGCTGGAATCCGGTGTGTTCTGGAGGGGGCTGGTCCCAGGAGGCTGGTTCACGTGTGTTCCCTCTGCCAGCTCCCTCATCTGCACCGACCAGCACAGGCCCCGCTCACCCCCATGGAGAGCCCCTGGATGCTCGGGGAGCAGGAGGATGTTTGGGGACTTGCTCTGGTTTCCCGGGCAACGTATGGGCTGGGAGGGACCTTGAAAAGAAGCTGGGGGGAGGGGTGTGGGGGGAAGGACCCGGAGCCCTGACCTCACGGCAGAGGAAACAGCTGCACCGAGAAAGGGGCTCTGGAGGCTCCCGGTGTCGCACACTGGCATGGCACACCCCCCTCTCCCCTGCATGCCCCTGGGCACTCAGGAGACCTGGGGCCCATGCCAGGCCCGGGAGGGGCACCGCCCTTCCTTGAGAGCCCTGGTGCTGAAGATGGCCTCTAGGGGGAGCTCCTGAGCAGGGGTCCCTGGGGGTCCTCAGGGTGCGTGATGTGGCACAGGTGAGGCTCCTAGGTGGAGAGGGCCCAGGAATGCTGATTTGGGGTCAAGCGTTTTGAACTGATTTGAATCCAAGCGAATGATATCCAAAACTACAAAAGGCATTCATGCTACAAAAACGCATGAGAAAGGCAAGACTGACAGGGGGACACCCCACTCACATCCTGGTTCGCTTCTCTGGCTCCGGCCGCAGGGGAGGGTGTCTAGAACCTTCCGCTCACATCAACCTCCCCTTCGCCAGCAGAGTAAACTCATCCACGTCGGGCATCGGGCGGGCCGTGCGCCCCTGCGGACTGGGACCGGTCCCTCCCGGCTGCTCTCCCAAATCCCCGTGTCACCTGGGGGAACCCGAGAGGGGGATCTGAGATCTTGGTGTGGCGGTTTCCACCATGAGTCCAAACTTCCGGCTGCATGTTTTTATACCCAGCTGTAAGAATTCCCAGGCGGTAAAGGAATGTGTGGGAAGGTCCCGGAAAGGGGGTTGAGGGCCACAGCCGTGTCCAGCACTGAAGAGCCGGGTCCTGCCCAGGCATGGTGGGTGGGACGTGGGGCTGGCAGCGCCGGGCTCCTGGGGGGCTTGGGCTGCACGTGTGGATGGACGAGCTTCTGGGGTGAGAGCCCCTCGCTGGGGGGAGCGCGGGGGGTCCCTGCTGGAGCTGGCCTCTCTGTGTCTTGCAGAAGTGGCACAAAATGCAGTGAGAACAAATCCTTGGGGGCCCGGAGCTGGCGGGGCTGCCACCCATTTCCTGAAGGTGAAGTGACTCTCCTTCAGAAGTATCAGGCCAGTGTGCCCACGTCCACATCCACGTCCACGTCCACGTCCACGGCGGCTGGGCTGCGTGCCGTGGCTGCTGTGCCCTTGGTCAGTCCACACCCCCAAGACAGCCCTGCCCGTGGTGGGAGTTCATGAGGCGCAGGGACTGTCCTGCCCTTGTTGGGACAGGCTCTCCCCGCCCCACTCCTCACGTCCCCAGGTGGGGCTCTGTCTTGGCTACCGGGGTCACTGGTGCACATCAGCTGCACTTCCTCTGTCCTCGGACAGAAGGACAGCGGGCTGTGCGGGGAAGGGGCCAGGCCGCTAATGTGAGTCCTGCCTACGGCTCAGGCCTCCCCCAAAGTTGATCTCAAAGGGGACACTGTGCCTTCCTTTTTTATTCCAAGTTTCGGGGGGATGGCTACCTCCTCCGTTGTCCGTGCGGTTGGAAAGGATGTCGTCACGCTTTTCAAATTTTGAAGTCACTCATCTGGGACCTGTTGTAAGGTATATGTATCCTCTAGGTTTTTGCCAGAGCTGTGGAGTAAGACGAAAACCGCACAGAGAGGTCAGGGTCCCTAGCTTTAGCTTGCAGATCCCCGCGCCGGCTGCGGGCTGGCTTGTGGCCTTCCTGTTCGCCTCTCTCCACGGGAAGGAGCCCCAGGCTGAAGCCTTGGCTGCTGGGCCCAATTAGCAGGGAAGGCTTGATTGTGTTCAAGGGTTCTGCCTTGGAATGCTGCATTTCTGCGTTCCACACGGGCGGAGGGAACGCTGTCAGTATGATAGTAATTGAAAATGAAGAATGTTTTCTCTTATCTCGGATTTGAGCCAAGACATGGCGGGAACCCAGCAGGCAGACGCATTCACAGGCCGCCTTCTGTGGGACGGGCCCCTCACCCCTGAGCACGTGCCCCCAGGCCGTGCACTCGTCTGTGCGTTTGGGTTCCTGGAATCTGAGCAGGGAGGGACCTCAACCGTTCCTGGTCAGCCGGCCTCCGTTTCCAGATGAGGATGGCGTGCCGGGGGCCCCGGCAGGTGGTGAGCCCTCCTCCGTGACATGGCCTCCTCCTCATAACCTGTGGAATTTGGAGCCATTATTTGCATTTTATAGGTAAACAAATAAAAGTCGGAGTTGGAGTGACTTGCCCGAAGATGAAAGGTAGTTATTTTTGGTCTGGAGTTCAAAGGCGGTCCCTCAAGTCTCTCTATCCACCCACCACCCATTTACCAACCCACCCATCCACCCATCCGTCCAACGTGCGTTCCCTGAGGTCCTTCTCAGGGACAGGTGACAGTGCACCAGGAAACCTGACAACCCTTCTCCACAAGGACATAGGGAGGCAAGCAGGTCCTCTCTGCACCCTCTGATTTTATTGAGGTTTCCTGGGGTTGGGGTCACATAGGCTTTCTTCTCGAACTTCCTTGGGGCAGGGTCTTATTCTTCGACAGACTGGTCCCAGCTCAGCACAGGATGAATTTCAAACTCCCATCTTCGTCTACGTTGATCTGCTGTGGGGGGCACCGCTGCCATGTCCAGCTGGCAGCTCGCCCCCTCCTGAGGTGGCTTTGGCAAGTGACTTCACCTGTGAAAAGCGCCCAGCCCTTCTTATCCGAGATTCTTGACTGAGGCCAAGGAAGAAGAAAGGGAAGTTCCTAAAAGTAGAAGCTGTTCCGACGGAGGACGGCTTGGGGAGGCCCTAGGACACCCATTTCCACTGCCCAGGAGCCCTGGGGATGCACCGAGCCTGGGGGCCCAGCAGCCACGGAGAGAGGATTCTCAGAGGCCAGAAAAAGCTCTTCTCCCTCCTTGGCCATAGCAGCTCTTCAACATAGGGTGACTGTGGTGCAGAACGGGGCTCATGGTCCCACTGGCTGGGGATCTGGACCTGCCATGGATGACCGGGTTGTTAGTTCTCTCCCTTAAAACCTACTGCGCGCACCTAGGTAATGAGTCATCTGTCCTCGGAATCCCATGAGCAACCCATGTTGTCACATGGTCTTTCTGTTAGGGTATCGATCTTTGGAGGATGTATCATGGAATATGGTTTAAGTTACGTTTTTTCCCCTCCCACTTGGCTAATGTCAGATGTGTATTCCGCTTACTTGGACCTGAGAGGAGCAAGACTCTATCCGAACATTTAAAGCTGACATTTCACTTGCCTTCAGGTGTCAAAATGAAACAGAATTAACCTTTCTGCCCTGTTCACACATTATAATTACTACCACATTCCCGTATTTATGTACACTGCTGGTGACCATCTCTAGAAGGTCCTTGTGAACGGTTGAAAAAATACATTCCGCCTCCGGTCTGTCAACTGGCCAGTATTTCCCTATCGCACGTCGTAATGACATGTGCTGTTATTAAAACGAAGCTGACCTTTTTAAAGGAAGGCCCAGTCAAATGTCACATCCAGTATTGCAAAGTGGCCTTGCGAAAATGCACTCTCGCAGTGACAGCCACTTGGGAGAAGCCATTTCCCAAGAAAAGCCGGCTCAGGACCCCGGGACACCTTGCCGGGCTTGAGTTTCCTCGATCGGATTACGTGCTGGACTGCCAAAAGGCCCGCAGACGGCAGACGCAAAGGAAGGCCTTTTCTGGGTTGGAAGGAAAACAAATAAAATATGCGAGATGTTTACACTTCCAACAGCTCAAGTATGTACACCCCCCGGCGCGAGCGGCGGGCTTTAATGAAGACTCCTCTGTGGAGTCTTCAGCATCAAGTCCGACACGTCTGGGGCACTCCGTGCTGGGGAACAGAGGGGCCCCAGCTCCTTGGAAGGAATGTGGCCTCCCGCTCTGCCCCGCCCCTCACCCCGCCCAGGGCTGGTCTGCAGCTCACCGCCCTCTCCCACCTGCCCCAGGAACGCGCTCACCTGCTCACGCCGCGGGGACTCGGCCGGGTCCCCAGGGTAAGGAGAGAGCAGACATGCCTTCCGAGGGGCAGCATCAGGGGTCCTGAGGAGACGGGACCCCCGCCGGCCATTGGCACCCCACCCTCGGCTCTGCAGAGTGACCTTCGCTGGACACAGCTCTCCACAGCACCGACCGTGGCGGGTCTCGGAGCTGGTGGAGGACAGTGTCCCCATCCGCACACCCGGTGGACCAGGGCCAAGAACCTGTCTGCCTCATAAAGCTGTGGCCCCGGGAGCTGCGTCCCTCCTCCGCCTGCCAGCCATCTTCTCCGAAGTTCCCAGCCACTGGGCCCAGCTGCCCACCTGTCTCCCGGGAGACGCTGTCCTTCCGTGGGGCCGCCCCTCCGGTCGTGCGGCTCCGCGGAAGCCCCTGCTCCTGCCAGTCTGTTTCCTGGTTCCCCATCGGGTCCAGTCTCACCCAGACAAGGACCATGACCCTCCCGCCTCCCTTCCGGCCCCATCAGCCCTCCCAGCAGAATTCCCGTCCCCTGTGGTCTCTCTGCACGGAGTTGCAAGAACACCGGTGACGAGAACGCACTTCCGTGTCGTCCTCACGCCCTAGACCGGGAGCCCCGAGGACGTCCCGTGCTCTCAGTGTGCTGTTACCTTGCCTGGCGTGTGATCACAGCACCTGCGTGACCTTGATGTCTTACTGAGGGGAGGGACGGACGGACCCTGTGCTCGCCCCCTGAACGTGTGTGGCGGTCACTCCTCAGGGACCCACTTGCGTATGAATTTGACTGACAGCTACCCCTCAGGCCTCCAGCTGGGGCCGCCCGGCTGGGAATGTGCGGAGCAAAGCGCCCGGGTGACGGGGAGAGAGGTGGACTGTGAATCCTCTCGCACACGTCCACGTGTGCTCTGACACCAGCCGTCACTGCTGTGTTGTGTTGGTCAGCGTGATGTTTAATTTTGCGGGTCCACTGGCTGAGCCCAGGGTGCCCAGGCGTTTGGTTTCTAATGCGCCTGACGTTGGAGCAGGACCCTGAGTAAGGCAGGAGGCCCTCCCACCCCCGTGGCGCGTGGGCCCTAACGGAAGAGGACGGATGAGGAAGGAGACATCCCCTGTGCCCTGGCCTTGAGGGGGACAGCAGGCTTTGCCAGACTTCTGACGCACACGGAGATGCGGGCCCCGGGTCCCGGCCTCCTGCCCGGACCCCCCGGCCAGCCTGGGCCTGCTGCCGGCCAGCTGCAGGTCTAGGGCTTCTCCGCTTCCAGGAGCCCACGAGCCAAGTCGTTATCATAAATCTCCTTACGTGTGTGTGTGTGTGTGTGCGTGCCTGTGCCTGTGTGCATGCAAGTGTGCGGGTGCGTTTCTGTGTCTCTGGAGAATCCTGGTGAACAGCGTTGTCATCCATTCCCGCCTTTCTACGCCGTCTCTCTGCGTGATCGTTTTCCGAATGTTTCCCTCCAGCCCGACCTGCTTCTGTAACACCCTATGCTGAGAGGGAGCCCCGCGTCCCCCCGGCGTGGAAATCAGGAGAAGACGTCGCAGTTTTCAGACTTTCTTTTCCCCAAAAATCCCTGGAGAGTTGGTTAGCGCCCCAGTCCCTGGGCCTCCCCTTCCCCAGAGGCTCTGAGCGGGGAGGGCTGGGAGCTGACCCAGGACGCCGCTGTCCGGCGGCCCTGGCTGGCGTGTTTGGAGCCGCAGACCCGGAAGCTCGGCGGAGGGTCTGACCCGCGGCGGCCCGGGTCCAGCTGGGTCCTGGCTGGAGGGCCCCTCCTGCACACCAACAAGCAGCTCTGACCCCCTGAGGCAGTGGCCTGGCTCCGTCTGCACGGGTGTGGTTTGGAAAAGTAATCCATACACTGAGCGCGCGCACAGTTCCACCCGCGTATAGGGGGATTTTGGGTTGAGGCACTTTGTTGCCAAATTCCTGGAATGGGAAATCGCCCTCTGGCTGGAGGGTTTTGCAATAAATTCAGGCGCTGGGAACGCAGCCGCTTCCTGCAAGCCTGGGTCTGACCAGAGGCCCATTTCACCCCTAACACGGGCTCCGCAGTCGCCCCAAGAAGCGGTGTCTGCATCCAAGTTGCTGGAGCCTGAGAATATTACCTTCCACGGTGGGAGACATGAGATTAAGCCACAGGTCCTGGGAGGAGCCTTTGTCCCAGAGTATGAAGAAGGGTCCTGAATCTGATGACATGTTGTCGTAAGAGTGATGCAGAGGGAGGCCACACGCCCAGGCGAGGCTGTGTGAGGCCAGGAGGGGGTGAGGTTGTCACCTGCCGGCGGACACCTGGGGCCACTGGCCACCGGGAGTGTCAGGAAGGTCTCTCCTGGGCCCCTCGGAGAGGCCGGCCCCACCACGCCTTCCTCCGGGCCGCTGGCCTCCAGGACGGCAAGGGGATACGCTTCTGTTGTTTCAAGCTGTTCAGGTTCGGTCATCCATGACAGACCACCCCTGAACGGGAATGCACGGTACCCGAGCCCAACAGGGCCCAGGGGTGCAGCCCAGGGCACTGGCCGGACTTCCCATAAGCCAGGCCCAGCTCGGGTCCCCCACAGGCGGTCAGATCAAAGGACAATGCTCCTCACGGAGCATGTGCGAGAGAACACACACGCGGGCTTGCACACACGCCTCCTGTGAACAGCACACTCTCACACACATGAGCGTTCTGCGCACACTTTCTCACATGCACATACATGTGCACAAGCGCATGACTCTCACACATGTACGCACAGCAAACACCATACACACACACATATACTCACATACATGAGCATATGAAGAAACCCTTACACACACACTATCACATACGCATGTACGCACACTCCTCCTGCACACACGTGCACACACATGTGCGTGCGCACGCACACACCTTTGCTACAAAAATGTGGCTGTTCCCTCCTCTCTCCTGGGCGGGTTTGGCCGGGCTGGTGACCCTGCCCTGCATGTCCTTCATGGACGAGCAGCTGCGGGCCACCCCTGCTCTCCAGAGAACACGCAGACCCGTGGCCCCTCCGCGCCTGACCTCAGCTCCCCACGGGGCCTCCCCACGGGGCCACAGCTGGGCACAGCTGCACACGCAGCAACAGGCCAGAGCAGGGCTGCCCGACCGAAACGCAACGCGAGCCACTTGCAAAACCTTGCACTTTCTAGATTTCATACGTGAGGCATTTTTAAGGTGAAATTAACTTTAATAATATATTCTTTTGGACTCAGAACAACCCAAATAGTCCCATTCCAACACGTACTCTATACCATTGGCCACTGAATATTTTACGTTCCTTTTTCCGGTGTCGCGTCTTTGCCGTCGCCGTGGGCCACCTGCAACGCAGTTTGCACCTACGGTGGGTCAGGGGCTCAGCAGCTGACCCGCGGACAGCGCCAGGCGGGGCCTCAGGCAGCCACAAGGAGGCGGGAGCGAGGGGCTGCCCTTACCCCTCCTGGGCCCCTCAGCTCCTGAGCGATCCCTGGGGGCCCTGGCAGTGCGCCCTGGCGGGTCTCCGAGGAGGCCGCCCTGCGTGTGCCTCTGTGCGGGCCGTGAGCCACGCAGGCACCGGAGCTGCGGTGAGGCTGCGGCCCGGAGGCCAGAAAGTCTTTCGACCAGTTCTGAGGGGATCCCCGGGGCGCCCCCAGGATTCCTTCTGGGTGGAGCCCTGGGTCCTCAGGTCCGGAGAGCTCCTGGAACAAAAGCCCTCAGGACGCACCGTCTGGCCGGTCCGAAGGGCGCAGGCTGGCCCAGCTCGGACGGGGCTCCAGAGGGGAAGGAGGGGAAACCGGCTTAACCGCACTCTGAACGTAAGTTAATTGCTGTTTAGAAGGGTGTCTCGCCGAGGAGGACCACACAGGGGAAGGCAAGGCACTGCCCCAGGATGGGAGCTTGGCCAACTGTGACAATGGCCCTCTGCCTTTCTGGGTTTGATGGACGCGGAGGGCAGCCCCAGGCAGGACCATTGTGCGCCCTGACAGCCGAACAGCAGGCGGGAGGAAGACGGGGCTGCGCTGGCGGCGGGAAGCCATAAACACTTCATCCGTCACAGAAACTTCGAGGGAATCAGGCGCCAGACCAAACCCTTCATTGCTGGGTCCTCCGCCGGCCTGGGCCGTCTGCCCTCGCTGGGTGCCAGGACGGCGGAGCGTGTGCCCGGCTGTCCGCGGAGGGCGTGGCGGGCCTGTCCCCCGGGGACGCGGGGAGCGTGACGGATAGTCACCTGTCCGCCGGGCTGGTCTCATTTATTCAAATTAGCGGGCGCCTGGAGCTGCGGAGAAATGGATCTGGGCTCAGACAAAGATGAATTGCACACAAAATGGAAATTACAACCCAGAAAACTAATCTCATCAGGCTGAGGGGCTTTTATGAGCTAATCGTGGCGGTGATATTGAGCTTCTGGCAGCGTCACGCTGATTGAATTTTCACCGGGTGCCGTAAGGACGTGTCAGGGCCCACGGTTGGTGACACGGGGACGGGGGGAACACGGCCTGTGATGAGCTGGTTCGTGCCTTCGCGCTGAGGTTCTGTGCTGTGGTGCAGGCATCACGGGTTTCTTGCAGCTGACAGCGCTTACGGTCGTAGCATGAGTCCCGGGTGGCACGCTACCACCCCAGACCAAGGTCAAGCATTACTCCGATCTCCCCGGGGTGGCTGGCCCTGTCGTCCCAGGTGTGAGGTGCTGGTGTTTGGGGGGGGTCACCAGTGAGTACCGGTCGGGGGAAGGAAGCAGCTGCTGTGCTCTAGTGACAGCTGTCAACATCTGTAGGGTGAGGACGCCCCGCGTGGCTGGGACTTGGCTTTGCTCCTCAGCCACGTCTGTAGCGACTGGCGCTGGGCCACCCTCACCCCGCTAAACTCGGGCTGATCCCAGCCCACCCTCCGTGCGTCTCTGCCTGGCTTCTACGCCCGCACGTGGTGACTCGCACCCTCCGGTGCCCTTTCTGACGCCCACCAGCAAGTCCTCCTCACCCGGTGGCCTCCAGCCTGCGGAGCCTCCCGTTCTCTGCCCAGGGCTCCCCAGGGGCAGCCGCTGCCAGGAGCCCCCGTGGGGCCCTCGCTGCTGGGGTTCAGCACCGCCCGTCTCTGCTGATTCTCAGGAACCAGGATGGGGTTCCAGGCGGGCTGAGCCGCGCGCCAGGGTCTGGTGTTTCTCAGCGGCCAAGTGGAGCGTGGACAGATACCCCTGCGAGGTAACGGTTTAATTAAAATGGCCCCAGGTACTGGCATTCGTAAGCCGGAGTGCGTGTGTTTCCAGGCTGAGCTGTGCGTTTCCCCCGGCCCGTCTTGGGCCCCGTTCCCAGCAAACCCTCACGCTGGGCTTCAAGTAGGAGGTGAATGTCTTACTTGACCAGAAAGGGTCTTGTCAGCAGGTCAAGCTCAGGCCTCGGGGCACGAAGGGGCCATGAGAAGGAGGCTGGGCTGGCTGGAGTCTGTAACTGGGGCCAAGGGCACTTCCAGGTCGAGGTCCGACCGCCGGCCACCTGTGCAAGGTGGACACTTGGGCACTTGGGCTTGCAGAAGGAAATCCCGCTGGACCTGGCTAAGCTGAAAGAGACACACTTACGAGTAGGACATACGATGCATGCAATATTCAACCGCACATGTAACTATGGAGTGCCGTGTTTAAACGGACCACACGCAGACACAGAGCATGTCGCCCGTGGACCTTGCATTGCAGGTGTGAATGATAACGTTTTACCCAGTTCTGGCGATTCCAGAGGGCCGTCTCTTGAACTGGGCCGCTTTGACTGTTAGCTCACGTGTCAGTTTTGAGGTGCCCACGTGTGCCCTGGGTGGGTGTCGTGGCGAGTCTGATCCCCACCGCCAGGTGACAGTTCCGTGTGACGGGGGATGATCTATGGCGGTGTCGCAGGTTGTTCCCTCGCGTCTGCTGATCACTGGGAAATTAATCGGATGCCATCCGAGGTGGCGGCAGGTGAGACGCCTGAGACACGGAGTTGGTCATGCCCCGCGGAGCACATCTGCTTCACGGCATAATTCGGATGAATTTCCGACAGCGCTGCTCAAGAGCTGTGCCCTGCGCGCCTGCCCACGTCCTGGGGGGGCCCAGCCCCGTGACGCACTTTGCGGACATTTTTCTATTAAAAAAAAAAATGTTACCATACATTGATGCCTCTCTCCCTCTCTGCCTCTCTCTCTCTTCCCCTCTTTCTAAAAATAATAAAATACAATCTTAAAAAAAAATGGGAGGGCTAACCAACTTATAAAAGTGATATGCCGAGTTCCCAAAGACGGCCCCCCCAAATGTTAAACCATGAGATGACCACAATCATTCGAGGGGTTTACGAGCGATACGCCCCCATTAAGTCACATACAAACCTTACTCACCTTGGGCGCTGACACGGCTCTCCGGCCGGGAGTCAGCTGCCGCGTTCCTTGGTCATCTCTGACCTGGGGTGCTTCTCCCCGTCTTTGTCTTTCGCGACCTCACCGCTGTTTTGAAGGCGCACAGGCGGCCTGCGTTTCTTTGGTGAAGTGGCTCTCCACTTGGGTTTTCCTGCGACAGCTTGTCATGAGGCTGAGGTTACGCGCTTTTGGCAGGAACAGCGCAAACGTGCCATCGTGCCTGCGGGGAACCCTGTCGGGAGGGGGTGGCTGCTCATTTCTGCGGTGGTTCCGCTCCGCCACTTGGCCCAGGGGTGCCTGCCTGGCCCCAGCACCACCACGTTATTATTGTTCCTTTCGCCTTTACTAGTGTCCTGGGGGGAGCGCGTTCCAGGTGATCCAGCCCTCCTGTCGCCCACAGCCCTCTCGGCCCCACAGTCCTTCTCCTCCCATAACGGTTCCTGTGGGCAACGGGCATGGCTGCCGGGCACCCGCTTCTGCCCCCACCCTGTACGGAAGCCCTGCTGTCAGGAGCAACTGCTGCTTCTCCCGCCCACGAATGAGTCCGTTCTTTCCCTACTTCGGTTCGAACGGGTGGATATTTGTTTGATCCTGTGGGTTATAAATTCGTTGACCTCATTATTTATTCTGTTGCTCAGACTGTCTCAGATTTGGAGGTGCCTTCAAGATGGCTACCCTCGTGGTGGGTGGGCGATTCTGCACACACGTGCGTGTATGCCTGTATGCGTGCTAACACGTTCACACGCACGTGTGTCTGATGCCTGATGCATGTGCAGCAATACACGCTTGAACGGCAGATTCACGTGGAATTTCTAAAGGAAACAAGGCAAAGGAGACAAGCAGTCGTTACAATCTGGTCTTTCTTGTTTTCTGCTCGATGCTGGTTCCCCTTCCTGGGAACGATTCACCGGAAGCTGCCACTGCGCGTCAGTGGCCCTGCAGAGGTGTCGTACCGTCTCCAAGGTTCCCTCCCACCTTTGGGGACCCCGTTGCAAGAATGCCTGCTGGTTTCCGAAAACGTGCAGCGTAGGAGGAGATGGACAACCCCGGGAAGGGCTCCTCTGTGTTTGGGGCAGCCGTTCGGGGCAAGGTTGGCTGAGGAAGGTGTGTCCTCGCTTCTCCGGCTCAGGGAGGGTCCCTGGGGCCCCCCGAGAAAGCTGCAGCTCTGTCCCCGGGAAGGAGACGCACCGCCCCAGAATTCTGACCTGCTGTTGGGAGAGGTTCTCCCCAGATGGGATGGGCCACGGACGGGCTGGCGAAGGACCCCATTGCCCAGGGTGGTTTGTGTGGGCAAGAGGGTCTGGGGGTTCAGCAGAAGGGGACTGCTTCCCAACCCTGAACGCGAGTCGAGTCAACCAAGGGCATTATCAACACTGCGAAGCTGGATAAGTGTGGGGAGGCCCTGGGGAGCTGGGAAGACAGAGCAGGACACCAACGAAGACTTTAAATGATTCTGTGATTTTCCACATTCGAGGCCAGGCTCTGAGCATTCACGGAGCTCACGCACTAAGTGTCTCCCTGCAGTTCTCAGTGGGACTTGGACCCTGGGGCATCCTGGAGTGGTCTTGGGGCCCCACCTCCTCTCTTGCTGGCCCTTCCCTTGGCTTTCCGTGCCCTGGCTCCCCATGCTGCTGTCCCCCTGGGGGTGTCCCTGACAGGCGGCTGGGTTTCTTCTCCGTGAGCTCGGCTCAAAGCCCAGAACACAATCAGGGCGCGTTGGTGACAGCAGGGTGGTGGAGCCCGTGTTGGTAAGTGACAGGGGAGCCCGCAGGCCCTGTCCCACGCCCACCAGTCCCTTCCTGGGCTTCAGCTCTGCATCACTAGGTCTCGCTAAGCACTTAGGATGAGGCGGCGTGCCCACCTGAAAGGTGACATGTTTCCTTCTTTCTTTGTTTCTTTTCCTGTCCTTTCCTGTCCCACCCCCGAGTTGTCCTGGAGTCTACGGTCAGCCCGTCCTCAGTCTGAGGTGACTTCCGGAGCAGAGGGCCACCGAGTGGCCCCATGGGACTCACCGCCTCTCTGAGTTCCTGTCCAGTGCCCGGCGCCCTGGCCTTTGGCCACAGCCGCAGCAGGAGGACAAGTGTGCAGTTCCTGTGACCTCCCTGGACGAGGGTCTGTGAAGGGTGAGGCCGTCAGGAGCTGCTTCTTTCTGAGCCACTTTGTGGAGCATGCGGGTCGGGGGGCCTGCGGGAGGCGTTGGTGGGGGGCTGGGGAGCACCTGTGTCTCATTGTCAAAGTCGGGAAGGCTAAGAGCGGAGGGGAAGCTGGGCCTGTCCCCATAACTGAACACTGGAAACGATTCGAGCACCTCCCTGCAGTGCGGCTGTGACAGCCTAGAAGCGGGCTTACCTGCCTCTGCATGCCATCTGCACGGCTGGAATTCGTGCAGCTCAACACGGCATCTCAACACGGATGCTCAACATGGCATCTTCAGCCACCAAAGGTGCATCGAAATAATTGGTTGGAACACGAACGGGGAGCGGGGATCATGGTGCAAGTGTTCTCGGTGGTTTAGTTCTCCCTGAGAAAAAGAGCCGGGGGTCAGCTTCTTACCCAAAGACGGCAGTTGCTTCAGCAAGATCAGAGCCTGTAGCACCCGACGCAGCAGGAAGGCGGGTTGTCCGGTCACCCGAGACCAGGCTTAGGGGGCCAGCCTGGCCCCCTCCCCCACCGCCGTCCGGGAAGTCTGTCCCACGCGGACACACCCTCCTTCCCACTTTGAGCCTCTTCTGCCCCGCCTCTGCCTCCGTGTCCCCGCGGTGGGGACAGGCCGCTGGGGCTGTGGATTTGGCAAATAAAAATAGAGGACGTCCATTTAAGTGGGAATCTCAGGGAAACCGCAATTCCTGCCTAGAATAGCATGGCCCGCTGTCTGCAGGGTGAAGTGATGGGTCACTCCCGACAGCCAGAGTGACCTGGGCACCTGGGTAGCTATACTTGACCCGGCCCAGCAGCCTCGTGCCCGCAGGGCGGTGCCCCCACTTCCAAGTGCCCGGGCAGCAGAGCACAGGGCAGCGTGTGGTGGACAGGGAGGGGCGGCCGCTACCTCAGGGACAGGAGGCGGAGGACGGAGTGAAGCAGGAACCGGCACACGGTGGCCCCCGGGCCAAAGGCAGTTGGTCCCCTGGTTTTGTAAATAATCTTTTATTGGAAGAAACACCAAGCCGTGCTGTTCAACATGCAGACGCCCACTCCGGAGGCCTCATCGGGAGGAAGTGACAGAAAAGTCTGGTGACTTCCCATTGGTTACTTTTTAATTCAAATCTCTAGACTCCAGCAGCACCTTTTTCTTTTTTAAGATTTTATTTATTATTTTTAGAGAGAGGGGAAGGGAGGGAGGCAGAGAGGAAGAGAGACATCCATGTACAGTTGCCTTTCACCTGCCTCCAGCTACGGACCTGGCTGGAGACCTGGCTTGCAACCTGGTTATGTGCCCTGGCTGGGAATCAAACCAGCGACCTTTGGGTTCGCAGGTCGGCACCTTATCCACTGAGCCACCAGCCAGGTCCTCCATCTGCACCTTCTATAACCTGGGGAGGAAGGGATTTACTCACTCTTCTGTTCATTAATGAATTCATTCACTTATTCATTCATTTTCGACCATGTATTTAGAACACTATAATGTTCTAAATGAACTAGATTTAGTTCATTTTTCTAAGACTAAATGTTTTTTCTTAAAAATCTAAAAGAGCAAATTGAACTCTTACCCAGGACCCTGCTCTGCTCAACAGAGAAGGGTGAGTGGTAACCTCCGGTGGGTGCGGCTCCTGAGGTCCGGGGTCCCGTGTGTTTGTGCGGCTTTGGGAACCTTCACAGTTTGCAGGACCTGTGAAGGCGTGGTTGGCAAGGACCCCCCACACCCGGCCCCGAGCTCCTCCTTACCCCGCATGCCCTCCGTCGGGTTGAGGGGGCTGTTCTGGTTGTTTCCGCTGAGTCTGCAGCACTGAGCCCGTGTGGGGCGCTTTGCTGGTTTTAACAAGGTTTCGGTGTGGCTGCGTGGACAGGGACCCTAAGTGGACTGTGGGGCTGTGCATCCCCATCACGCCCTCCTGGGAGCGACACCTGAGGGCCCGATGACCAGGCGACTGGCACCCTGAGTCCCATGTCCCTCTCCATCGCTCCGACTGCGGACGGCACCCCAGGAATCTAGGGGTGGAGAGGGGCAGCCTAACGTGCTCTGTGGAAAACAAGCAAACCGTGGCATCTGACACGCACAAAACATCCAGATTGGCACAATGATGCCACATGAAGTGCACAGCTCAGCGACCCACTGATCTTCAGACCTGAGCGTGACGTGGTGTGTGTGGCATGGTCAGACAGTTTGAGGGAGGCCAGAAGGCTGGGGACAAGGGGCTTGGGTCTCCTGCCTTCTCACCTGAATGGGCTCTGGCTGGGACCGCTGGTAGGCGATACCGTGCAGATCTGCACGAGTGAAAGTGGGCTCCATGGAAACGTTTGGGGAATGGCCCATGTTACACCCTCCTGGAGATTCACAGTTCACATTGCAGCATTAAATACCACAAAAACATGCAGCAGTAAATAACCCTGGTTAAACTGGGCTCAATCAGTGACTTGGAAGGTTGTAACCTCTTTTGTGACCTGTTACCACCCCAGGAACTACCTCTCACAGCCATGCCTTGGGGAACGCTGCAGCCAAGGTTCTCATGGATTAAGACCTTTTTTCTTTTTGTCCCCAGATTTCTCAGCGTACTTTGGGTGCAGGTGGCCCTGGACACTGGGGACCATGGATGTGGGCACCAGGCAATGTTCCTTTGTAACTTTCGTCAGCACAGACAGACAAATGAAACCGGAGGCCAATGACAAAACTATCGTTAAAAGGATCATGTTTTCAATGGTGATGTTTTTAAAAGAGGAAACACGGCCCACAGTTTGAGTTGGTATTAAAACCCTGGAAGTTTGAATTCCTTTCTAAACATTTTATTTAATTATTCTTTTAGAGAGAGGGAGAGGAGGGAGGGAGAAAGAGAAGGAGAAAAACATAAACACGTAGTTGCCTCTCACACGCCCCCAACCGGGAACCTGGCCCACATCCCAGGCCTGCGCCCTGACCAGGAATCAAACCGGCAACCCTTTGGTCAGCAGGTCGGCACTCCACCCACTGAGCCACACCAGCCAAGGGTGAATTCCTCTTGCCAAAGATCTTGTTTCGCCATTGCCGCTGATTTTCCCTAAGGTGGGCTAGAGCGGCCCACCTGCCCCCTCCTCCCCTGAGCGCTGACCTCCCTGCAGATGGAAACGCTCTCCCGTGCTGGTCAGCGGGCACCTGAAGCTTCCATTTCTCATTCTTGCTCATCTGGGGTGGAGCTGCGGGTCATTGCAAACATGTGCTGACTTTTCCGCATTGCTCATTCTTTTTCTTCTAGAGGTTGCGTAGGGTGTAGGTGGCATGCGGGGTGGGGTGGTGCGGGTCAGGTCAGGGGGCCCAGCTGGTTAACCGAGCGGAGCGGGGTGTTCCGTCCATGTGCTGGTCAGGGGCCCCGTGAGGGCTGACTCAGATCTGCACGAGGAAAAGGAGATTTCTAAAGCAGGGAGCCTTGAAGTACGAACTGAGGCCCAAGGAAAGAAGATGGGGCGTGGTGAGAACCCGGTGGGGGGTGGAAGTGAGCCAAGGCTGGCAAATTCTCTGGAGGAGGGCGGATGAGGACCATGGTGAGCCATCATTGTCACAGCCCAGCTGGGTCTGCAGGGAAGGCGGAGCATCATGGGACACCAGGCCCACCTGCCAATCGGAACTCACTCCACTCACACCCTGCAGGAATCTCAATCTGGGTCACCCCAGGGCATTACCTCCCGAATAGTCAGGTTCCGTGAGGAGGGGGGAAACTGGAGTCCTTCTCCACTGCTACTGAGGACGCAAAATGGGGCGGCCACCGCGCAGTCTGGCAGCTCTACAAATAATTGAACTCGTAGTTACATCTGACCCAGCAATTCCGCTCCTGGGTATGTGCCCACATATTGATTTTATAGCAACGTTACTCATATCCGTCAAAAGGTGAAAAAGCAAAACCAAACCAGATGCCCAGCAGTTGATGACTGGTACTAGGACCTGCTATGAGGGATGAACCCTGAAAACGCGTGAAGGGAACAAACCCAGTGATGGAAATCCCACGTACGCTATGTGTCTACGTATAACAGATGTAGGAGGAGGCAACCCTGTAGAGAAAGAAAGCAGACCGTGGCTGCTTAGGGCTGGGGACATGAGCGGACAGGGTGCTGATGGTGAAGGGACCCCGGATTTCTTTCTGAGATGATGTAAATATTCTAGAAGTAATTGGGTGATAGTCGCACATCTGAAATAAGCTAAAAAACACTTAAAATTCGTGAATGGCCTGGTCTTTGAATCAGGAAAGCTGTTCTTTCAAACAAACAGAACAACACGCATCGGCCCGCCATCTGAGGGCCAGAGTGAACCAGGCCCAGGGGCCCAAGGCGAGGCCAATAAGACCCCAGACCTCAGGGAACCCACATCTGAGCCCTAAGGAGAAAAACAGCTAACCGCTCACTTTAATGGTATTTATTTCTGCTGAAGGAATAAAAATATCTGCCCCAAAGGAAGGCGAAGGCACTATTTTGAACAACAGGGTGATCTTTCTGCAGGTAGCTTTGGTCCCTTGGTGATGAGGTGAAAAACCAGTGACACAAGACCCCAGCAAATGGCCCTGAGGCCCAGGCATGGAGTGGGCCTTAGGCAAGGCAGCTCTTTGGCTCCCAGTCGGGGCTCCCCTCAGCATAGGGGGCACCGCTCTTCTCGTGCCCTTGGCCTTGAGGGTTGAGTGCGTGGTGACAGGGGCCCTCACGGGGGATGGTTCCCAGGCTCCGCCCTGCTGCAGTGCACGAGGAAGACAGTCAGGGGTGACATCCGGGCAGGGCTAGACCCTTCAGCCTACAGGGGCCTGGACTTTGCTCTCTAAGGACCAGTGAAGCGGTCGGTGCCTTGCATGTCCCCAAGTAAGAGGACCCTCCCTTTGGTAAAGACCTGCAAGGCCTGAGCTCCAGCCTTCCCGCCACCCCTTTGTGCCACCTCACGGCATCTTTTCACGCAGAGAGAGTGTGGTTCGTCTCCCCAAGGACATGCAGGCCCTCGCAGGGTGGCAGCTGCGTGCCTTTCGCTCTCAGGCTCCCGGAGCGTGCGGCGCGGGGCAGAGAGAAGTCCTGCGCTTGTAACCGCCGTGGTAAATGCTTGCAGAGGATGCGCGTGGCTTTTATGTGCCCCGGTGAACTGCGTTTTGTGTTCCTGCCAACCTAATCCCCGATTTAAATAAACGTGTGGACATGGGATACCTCTGAAGGCACGGCCAGCTCCCAGACTGTCTGGGCTGTAAAACAGGTCGCGGCCCTCCTTGCTCCCCTCCACCCAACGTTGGCTCCTGCGTTTCTGGGCCGGTGGGATTTCATGTTTGTTTCCTGTTTCCTGACCAGTTTTCTGCCATCTCGAATTCCGAGCTGCGGACACAGCTAATGGAGTCATGAAGCACCTAACTGTTCTGTGAGTGCAAAGATGTCGCCAAAGACTGACGGCCAGTAGGACATGCTGTGAGCGGCTTCACTAAGGTGACCTGTAACTGCCGTTCCTGAGGTCAGCAGGTAAGAGAATAGGTGGAGTGATAATGCACAGACTGGTGCCTTGATGGGTGGGTGGACAGATGGGCAGGTGGGTGTGTGGATGGATGGATGGATGGGTGGGTGGATGGGTGGATGGATGGGTAAGTGGATGGGTGGATGGATGGATGGATGGGTGAGTTGATGGATGGATGGACGGATGCAATGACAGATGGACAGGTGGCTGAAAGGATGGATAGATGGGACTCTGGCTGCTCCCCTGCAGGAGGTTGGAAGCCACTGGAGGGACTCAGGCTGTCTCGGGAAGGTTGACTGCTATCAGCATTACGATTTGAATTTTGCATTAGGCAAGCTGTGCTTTTCTTGCTCTTTCTTTATAGAATCACTTGGATGACTTGGAGGTAAGGCAGCTCTTTGCAAGCCAAAGACCAAATGGGAGAATTGACCCAGGTCAGACGGGTCTTTTTTTTTTTTTTTAATATTTTATTTATTATTTCCAGAGAGAAAGGAAGGGAGAGAGACAGAGAGGGAGAGAAACATCCATGTGTGGTTGCCTCTCACCTGCCTCCAGCTATGGACCTGGCTGGAGACCTGGACTGCAACCTGGTTATGTGCCCTGGCTGGGAATCGAACCAGCAACCTTTGGGTTCGCAGGCCGGCACCTTATCCACTGAGCCACCAACCAGGGCCAGGTCAGATGGGTCTTTGAGGGGTGACATCAAACCCATTCAGTTTGATTGTAAAAGAAGCCCTGGTGCTGCAGGAGGTGCCGACAACGGGGGTCCCACTTCCCGCCCCTGAAGCCTGGGAGCCCTGCCCCCTGAGGCTGCTGGGCAGCAAATGCCCAGAACCCTGGGTGAGGCTATACACAGGTGGGGGGCTGGCTACAGCGACCTATACCTGGCAGCCCCACTGGGATCTCACCCCTGAGACCGCTTCTCTTCAGTTATCCGCCCGGAACAAACTAACTGCCCAGAGCTTGGACTGTTCCCCACAGAACTGTAATTCCGAGTTCAGGGTTGCCTGGGTCTCGGTAGGAAAATGCCTGCCAACTGTCCCAGCCACTGGAGGGGGAGGAGGGTGGCCTGTCTTCTCAGGCTCCCATCAGAGGCTCGGGCCTGGGGTGGGCCCTCACCCCAGTGACAGCTTTCATGTTTCTTCATCTCCCACCGCGTGAGACACGGGTCAAGTCACCACCTGCAGTGTTGCCCCTCGGCTCTCTTGTGCGGCCACGAGGGCTTCCGGCCGCACGGAGGCTGGTTCACTCAACCCAAGCGACCCGCTGAAGCCGTAGGGGGGATCCGATGGCCGCCCCTCCTTTCATTTGCTGCCGTGACTGGTAGACGCTTTGGCGTTTACGTTTCCCAAGTGGTTTTGTTGAGTGAGTCTCTTGGAGGCGGGTCGGGTTGGATTTACGGAGCAACCAGAAATATGTGCGGTGACCTCGTCCTACAGACAGACGGGCTCCCCCGGGGGTGGGGAGCCTGGGGTGCCAAATGCACTCACAATATCGCAATGTGGGTTTTTGTAATGACAGAAGTGATTTTCCTCCCTCGGCCCCCGCCCCGTCTCCTAGGGGAGCCTGCCCAAATGTCCTGGAATGTTCGCAGAGGTTACATCAGGGACCGACTCCCCTTTCTTCCGAGTTTTCTCTGGAAAAGACTTTGGACCAACACCCTTACCTCCAGGACAGCGCATAGTCCGAGGAAGCAGTCATTTTGGTGCTGACAGCAACATCCAAAGGGTCAGACGTTCAGTCTCTTACCGAAGGCTGTGAAGGTGTCGGGGCTCCAGGCAAACGTGGGTGGCCGTCCGGAGTGCCCGCTGCAGCAGCCCCGTCCCCACGCCGGTCCTTTTGGTGGGAGGTCTGCAGCCCACCAGGTGACGGGGCACAGCAGCCACCGGAAAGACCCGGGCGCCACCGTAGCAGGGGGCAGCCCGGGCCACTGGTTCAGCAGGTTCCGGGAGCCCATTTTCCAGCATGAATTAGCTCCAGGAACAAAATGGCTTTGGTTGTTATCCGTTGGGCGTAAGTGATGAAGGAGTGGGTGGGCGGGACAGGAGGGTCCCCTGAAAGGAGGAAGGTCAGGGGCAGGAGAGGGGGGCAGGGCTGTTTCCCCTGCCAAGTGGGGCGCACACGCCGGGGTGGGGGGCTGGGTGGAGGTGCCTCCCCAGCTCCTGGGGCCCCTCGCCATCACTCCCCTGAACCCAGGCAACTGCTCATGGCCTCTTTTAAGACATGCTCTGCCTTCAGAAAACGGCCTTTTATCTCGGGGAGACAGGGGCCATACCCCCCAAAGTTGACAACAGAGCGAAGTAACTCAGAAAGGCCTGAGGCAGCGGGGTGGAGTGGGGGTCCCAGAGCAGTGGGCCACACATCTGGAACGAGCATCCCCGAAAACAGGGGAAAAACATGAGGGAGAACGGTTTCATGACTTCTATGATCATAAATGGGAGCAGCGCTGCTCCTCAGGGTTGACTACGTGTTTTCCGGCATTATTAAAATTATGAATTATTAAAGTAAGAGTTGTCGCCCTGGCTGGGAGGCTCCTGTCTTCAGCGTGGGGAAGGCCATTTTGGGAAAAATCCACGATTTTCTTCATGGAATGTACCCTTGAAGCGGGTCGAACGTCATCTCTGTCCTTAAAGAGAGCCCAGGGTCCCATGGTGACAGCGCAGACGGGGACAACCAGGCCCTGGAATGGCTGCAGAAAAAGCTACCGAATTCACCCCGGGGTCGTCCCAAGGAACGCCTACGAAAAGTCACCGGAGTGTGTTGGGCAGGTGCAGAAATGCTCTGGAGAAATTGTCTGCATGTCCCCTTCACAGACGTCACCTGTGTGTCAGCGGCACTGCGTTTTCCCTGCTGCTGCTGCCCCAGGACTGTGTCGGTCTCAGGAGAAACGTCTTTGAACGTTGTAAATGATGTCAAGAAACACGTTAGCCCTGGCTGGTGTGGCTCCGCGGATGGAGCGCCGGCCTGTGAAGCAAAAGGTTGCAGGTTCGAGTCCCAGCCGGGGCACAGGCCTGGGTTGAGGGCCAGGTCCCCGGCAGGTCTCTCCTCTTTCTTCAAAAGCAAACACACACAAAAGAAACACATCCTGTGTGGATTCCCGTTCCTGTGAGGTCATCACGGCTGCTCTGGTCTCCAGGCCCGCTTCGGAAGTCTTTCCGCAGAGTCCTCCTACGGAGCCGCTCTGGGCACCAGATGTGCACGACCAGGTCCACGTGCAATGTCACCATCACAGCCTGGACACTGCGGCAGTGACAGCTGCCCACCAGGGGTGGCTTATATGAGTCATAGATTTTGGAGCTATAATTAAGTTCTTCCAGAATAGCAATAATATGAAAAAAACACAAGTGCAGGATGAGAATTTCTTGACATTTGGTGGACAGCTGAGGTGCCCCTGGGCGGGGGTGGGTGGTCAACAAGGAACTCAGGCGAGGCCAAGTCACGAGTGCGGTGGCAGGGAAGGCTTTCTGCCCCGAAGGGACGCCCAGGAGTTTGGGGGGCGGGCTTGCCCAGCATCGGCTGGGCGCTGGCTGGGGGCAGGTGGAACCCAAGGTCCCTCGGATCTCAAAGTGAAGGACAAAACTCACCAACTTGCCACCGGAAGTTTGCGTCTTCCGCGGTGTAAGCACGTGGTTGGTAGCAACTCCCCAAACCCGTGCCCGCTCCGAAGGAGTCCGGGTGGCACCTCTCTGCGTCTGCGGAGACGGGGCGGGCGCGTGCCCACTCCGGCTCTGGGTGGAAAGGTGACAGAGTGGCTTTTCCAACTGTGGTCGGGTTGGCCTGCAGCCCGGAGTCCCTGCCTGAGCTGGGCAGGTGTTCAGGGAGGGAGGGCGGAGCCCAGTTCAAGGGTGCGGCACCCTGAGAGACTGGTGGGTCCCAACTTGCCCACGGCCACCCTGTCCCCGCCAGGGGATCGCTGTCGCCGTCCCACCGCTGAGAACTGCGGGCTGGACCTGCCGGCCCCCAGGCCCTCATGGGTGGGGGGCTGCGCCTGGGAGGTGTCTGGACGAGCCTGCTTGCCTCTTGGCCGCAGATGACTGCTGTTTTGGGTGTGTTTGGAGTTCCGTTGCCATGGTTCTTTTATTAAACTCAGCTGCGTGGGGCTCATCTCGAGGGTTTTAGTTGAACAGACAGACCAGAGCATGTCAAATAGTGGAAGGCACCTGACTTATAAAACAGGGGGGCAGGCTTCAATCTCGTTTCTTGGGAAGGCAGAAAGATGGAACCAGTGAACCCTGTCTCTCCAAAGGTAGGATGGAAAGAGAAGCATCGGCCCCTAGAGGTGGGGGTCCGGGGAGGGTCCGGGGAGGAGGGGCGTGTTGGTCGGTAGATGGGCTGCTATTCATTTGAAGACGTGGAGTCAAAACGAGGTCTTGCTTTTCTAGGTGAGACGCGGTGGAGCAAAGGGGTGGGACCTGCTCCCGCGAGTGACGGAGTTGATCCCAGTCGGTGTCTTCTTGTAGCAGCATTTCCTCACGAAGTGAAACATTTCGTTGAAACCAGAAAGGCCTGACTATTTACACACGTGTCCTGATCCCGAGACACATGCTGTCACCCCTCCTGAGCTCCCATCACTGTTGTGGTGACAGGGTCTCTGTGCGCTGAGAGGCCACAGCAGCTGTGTCCCTGCTGGGTTGATGTCTGTCATTCAACTGGTTTGGCTATGATGTGTGTGCCTCACTGTGCCCCTATTTTATCTGAGGACGTCCTGGTGTGACAGGCTCATCACCGTGTCATGTCTGCAGCCCCTGGATGGAATGTGCTGGATGGGGCATCAGAAATCCTGGCCAGTTAGCACAGAGTCTGTAACTGGTTTCAGACATTCCTGCCTTGGAGTTGGCGTCCTCTGACCTTAATGTTTGCACAGAATTCATGAGGGCAGCCTGTTCCCAGGTGCCTGAGTTTGCAGTTGACCTCTTTGGCATTGACCTTGGCAAAGGTGGGACTTTGCCACGTGCAGATGACCTCTGAGAGGGTGGTCCCGGGCCAGTCCGGTGAGGTCCCCCCACCCCCGGAGCCGGGCACGGGCCTGTGCTGAGCACTGCTCCCCCATGCTGCTTCTTTGTGGTTTTTCCCTTTTCGGATCACCTGTTTGTTTCTTGGGTCTTTTTATGAAATCAGCCCAACGCCAAATAAAGAAAAAGTTTCTTCCTGTTTCTCCCCATCTGGGAAAAAAATCAGTTAATTCACTTTAAAATCAGTGCTGAAACCCTGGCTGGTGGCTCAGTGGATAAAGCATCAGCCTGTGAACCCAAAGGTGGCTGGTTCGATTCCCAGCCAGGGCACATAACCAGGTTGCAAGCCAGGTCTCCAGCCAGGTCCGTAGCTGGAGGCAGGTGAAAGGCAACCATACATTGATGTCTCTCTCCCTCTCTGCCTCTCTCCTTTCCCCTCTCTCTAAAAATAATAAATACAATCTTTAAAAATAAAATAAAATCTGCACTGAATCCTGACATCCGGGGTGGCTCCTAGGTCAGGGCTGAAGGGGCCCCCACGCCATTGTCGGGGTGCCTCTGTTCTGCCCAGAGGGCTCCCTGCAGCCGGGGGCCTCACCCTCACTGGGAGTGGGGCCATCAGCCGGGTAGCTGGCCCCGCCGCAGCCACCGCGTCCCCTCCCTGCATGCACGCAGAGTGACCGGCCCCCAGGGGCATCACGGAAGGGGCATCAGACCCCTCGCCCCTCGGTTCCGCTCTCAGGCCTCCAGCGAGGGGTGCCGGGGAGGGACCTCAGGCCCCGCAGGGGCCCTGGGCTTTGTGCCTCCATATGGAGTTTTGCTTTCTGGAATTTTCCACAGCTCCAGTGAGGGCACTTAGTGGGGTCACCTCTCAGCAGGGTGATCCAGAGACAGAGCCACCCCAGCAGCCACGTCCTCTCAGCCACCTTCCCCATCGCGTGCACAGGGACGCAGCGGCTTCGGCTCGTGGGCCGTTGAAGGCCGTGGCTGGGAAACGCCGGCACACGGACCCCGGCCCACGGACCCCGGCCGGCCACTCGGTCTGCTGGTTTACACCCAATGCCAGAGTCTCCCTAGGTCCCGGCTGTGAGCACCCCTGGGCCCAGCCCCTCCTCTGAGTCCCCACCATGGAGCCGAAGGTAAGTTAATGCCACCGAAGCTCATGCTGGAAGGCAGGTAAAGCAACTCCCAGGAGGAGGAGAGCTGCTACCTGAGCCCAGAGGACAGGGGAGCACTGTGGTCCATGGGTGGGGGGCAGGCCAGGTGAGGACTTGCTGGTTTGTCTTAAAGCAACGGGACGCCTCTAACGAAGCGCGTCCAGGGGTGGCCCTGGTGAGACGGGGACACTGTGCAGACTGCAGTGGCCCAGGCAGGAAGGGAAGAGCCAACAGGAGGCTGGAGCCCTGGTCCTGGTGAGCTCAGCGAGGGACAGAGGCGAGGGGTCAGTGGGACCCGTGGCTGCAGGACAGGGGCGGGTGGTGGCTGGGGCGGGACTCACCTGGAGGTCTATGGGACGTGCCTGTGAGCCGCCCAGAGGAAACAGGAGCGGGTCTGGTGACGCCAGCAGCTGCTGGAGAAGTTCCCCATCCCATAGGGAAACCCCATGCTCCCAGGCGAGGTCTGGGCCAGCGACACACATGTGGGGCATGCCATGTGCAGACGGAGTGCTGGCACCCATCCGGGGCGCAGCTGCAGGGGGGAGTGGGGCCAGCTGGGGGCCACATGTTACAGAGAGCAGGACCCTCCCCGTGTGGCCCTGCGGCCCTGCCCTGTGACAAGGGATCCATGGTGTCACCTCACTGAGTCACCCTGCCGCTACAGGAAGCACCAGAGAACTGACCACCCCGCTCTGTGGTCTGAGTGCCCTGACACCCCCTCCCCAATTTAGGGGAGCAGGTCGGGTGGGGCTGAGGCAGGAAAGGCCAGGCCCCCGCTGGGGGGCGGGAGACAGTGGCCACTGCTCAGCTCAGCCCTCGTTGCTGTGGGAATCAGGTTTAAGAGCATCTGGATTTTTATGTAGGTTCCTACTCTGCAGCTATTACCCATCCATTCCCATGTTTAAAAACACCGCTGGGGCCAGCACGGTGGTTCGGAGCCAACTTGGTTCACACCGTGAGGTTTAGGTCTCCCGTCGGACGGCTGTCAGAAGGCCCGCAGAGTTGGGGTGCCCAGGGGTGGGGGCGCGGCCCGCTGGGGCCGAAGGTCAGGGGCGGGTGCGTCTGCCCAGGAAACAGGTTTACGGCTGATTCCGCCCCGCGCACGGCTCCCCCTCACCCCGGGACTCGTTTTCTCTGTCGGTGGTCAGCGGTCTGACGGTCCTTCCTGCCTGCTGAGGTCCTCGCCCCGCACAGATCGGGCCCCTCGCACTACCCCAATCGGGGGGCCCAGGCCGGCTGCTCTGGGGCTTGGTGAGTCCGTCAAGTGGAACAAAATCAAAAGCTCTGCCGAAGTCCCCACAGATGACATGTGTCAGGTCCCCCTAATCCACGAGGCAGGGGGAGGGACACGGATTAGCGGCACCGCGATGGCTCCGTGTCTCCTTTTTTCCCACCGCACTGACAAGTGAGAATAATGAATTTTCACCCTCATTTTCCCGTTTGAAGGATGAGGTTTGGAGGTCACGTGTCCAGCGTGATCCTTTTCTCTTTAAGAAGGCGCGTGGACCGGGCCCGCTCGCGTGTCCTGCTGCGGGGTGGACGTTGCACACTCGGGTGTCTTCAGGACATGTGTCGGCTGCAGCACGTGGGTGTGTCCCGGGCATAAATAAGTGGCAGTGCCCAGGCTCAGCTTCCTGCACTTGAAGAAAGAGGCGCCGACCTGGGACAACGTCCCTGGTGGGAGGGGATTAACCCAGTTTCATGAAAAGGTGCGCAGCTGCCTGTTATCTGCCGGAATGGGTAACGGCCATGCGTGGGAAGGACCGGCGACATCTTGTCATGCGGCCTCTGCCGGCTGCGCCCACACGGAGCACCCCTCACTCACCAGGCGGCCGTGCTGGCAAGACCTGGCGTCCTCAGGGATCCCATCCTGTCCCAGCGCGGCCCAGGACCTTGGTCATCACCGTGGAGCCATCCGTTAGATGACGAGGCACCACTGACCCGCAGGTGACTGTCTGCTCAGCGGACCCACGGCTGGGCTGAGTGAGGATCAGCACGTCCTCCCAGTGACAGGCAGGACAGAGGTCCAGGTCACGCCCCTGGCGCCCCTGGTCAGTGGTTCCCAGGCCTTCTCAGGTTAGGACAGCATCCAAGCCCTCCCATCGGCGGTGCAGGGGCTTGGGTGGGGGTGGGGAGGGCTGTGAGGGGAGTCAGCTCTCCATGTGACCCCCGCCTGTGCAGCGGCTCCGAGGGGACTCCGCCTGGAACGGAGGCCCAAGGAGAATTAAGAGACGTGCCGCAGGGGCCTCCTCTTTCCTGAGTGTGTGCCAAGGCCCTCAGGCCTCTTCAAGAAGGTCCGGTTCTTGTGGTAGGTCATGAAGTTCACCACTTGTTGTAGGTCATTCAGTTCACCTAAGTTCACCACGCGGCTCATTTTGTCTGACGCGCGACATGAGCCAACATCCAACGACGTACAGCAGATTCCACTGCCCTTTGGAACAAACAGAAAAATGGACAAGATGGTGAAGGAAGGGAAGCCTGGCGTTCTGGGCACATTCAGTGTTGAGTCCAGACGGGGTTCCGAGTTCTGAGACCGAAGGTTCTGGGATCAGATCCGTTTGGGGGACACGGCTCCGTCCATCCCGCCTTGGGGACCTGCAGCGAACAGCTGAACGTGGAGGGCACTGGGTGGCCTTGGGTAAAGACTCTGATGGACTTGCTGTCCGCACCTCACAACACACACACACATGCACACACATGTACACACATGCACATGCACACACATGCGCGCGCACACATTCGGGAGGTGCTTGGTTTCCCCCGCCATTTTGGCTGTGAGATGAACAAAATACGCTGTTTGAACCTGCCTCCTCCTCTCCCCGACACATCACCAGCGTTTCCCAAGCCTTTTCTCCAGCGTCCTGCTTCCCAGCGGTGTTAGTGTTCCATTTCATCAGCGCAGTATAATTTATGTCTCCAAATCCCATTATTGTACGTTCAGGTTGACTCTCATCTTTCTGCCTATAAATCACCCCGGATGAACAGCTTTGGCGCTAAATCCTTGCAGACATGTGCGATTAGAGCCTGGGGATCTGTCTCTCGCGGTGACACGTCTGGGCCAAAACCTGGGCGGATTTTAGGGGCCCGGGTATGTGTTGACATGGGCGAACCTTGACCATGACTTCCGCTTACTCTTGCATCGCCTATTTTGAACTAGTGTTAGGGAAGAAGGCTCTGCGGTAGCACCGGGACCTCCTGCCCATGTCGTCCGTCCGAGACTGCGAGGCACCAGGCCCTGCTGTGCAGAGCCACGCGGTCCCTCCTCAGCCGCATCCCGCCACCGAGTCCGAAGACTGAAGGGCGAGTGGTTTTCCGATTCCCAGCCTCCTTTCAAGCTGCAGCACACGCGCTTGGCCTCCTCCCGGGTGTGGCACGCGGTTGGACTCACATGCCGAGGAAATCAGGGGAAAAGACTCTCTTCCAAAAGGCTTTATTTTATGGGGGGGTGGGGGGACACCCTCAGGGGACGGGGACCAGCAGTACAGACAACATCCAAGCTCCCTGCGTTCCCACGTGGGCCTTCACACCGCGAGGTAACCTGCCGTTGGCTGAGCCTGGGGCCACGTCCGTTGGACCCATGACCGGGTTTTAACCGTGTCTGCCTCCTAAGGAGCAGGCCGTGCTCACAGGTTTCCATCTTCCCCCGTAAACAGGCTTCCCTCCCAGAGGCGGCAGTGAGGGGGACCACCCGGGACAGGGCACTCCTGGCTGTGAAACGGAAGATGAGTCCATCTCCCCAGTCCGGGTGAGCCTGTGAAAAGATGCAGACCTGTGTCTTAATTTTGCCACTAAAACAGCAAGAGAAATTCGCTCCACGTGGTTTTCAGGCCGGAACCGGACCCGGGCACCTGAGCTCGGTCGCGGGGTCCACCTGCGAGCACCTGGGCCACTGGGCAGGTGCGGCCAACACGCGCCGTCCGGGACGTGTGGCTGACACGCCAGGCAGCCGTCCTGAGCACCTGACAGCTGTGTCCCGTGGCCGACTGTCCTTCCCCCCCGGAAAGCGGGGCCCATGTTCCGGCCTCGGGAAAGGCCACGCCGGGGAGCCCCGCAGGGCGACGCAGGGGCCGTCAGCCTGGGACAGGGGACTCCTGGGCAAAGCCGCTTTCACGGGGTGGCTTGATTTAGCTCAGCCACTCAAGCCTTTTTAGAAATTGCGATAAAATAGACATAAATTTGTCATTTTAATCTCTTTTCAAGCGCACGGGTCAGTGGCATTAAGTACTTTCACCGTGTCGGGCAGCCCCCCCACCCACCGTCCATCCCCAGAACTTCTTCATTGTCCCACGATGAAGGGGACTCTGTCCCCTTTCAACACTGAGTGTCCATTCGCCCCTCGCCAAGCCCCGGGCCGCCACCCTGCTGCTTTCTGTCTCTGTGAACGTGACTTTTCCAGGAACTGCGTACACGGGGCGCCACGCAGTGTTTGCCCCTTTGTGTCCGGCTTGTTTCATTCAGCACAGCGTCCTCAGGGGTCACCGCGCCATGGCCCGGGTCAACTCAACGTCCTTCCTTTGGAAGGCTGAGTGCTGTTCCCTGCGTGTCCCCAGCCCCGAGTTTGGGCTGTCCACCCACCCATCCACGGCCCGGGCGTGCCCTCCGGCCGCTGCGGGTGGGGCGGCCCCGGGGGCGGCACGCAGAACCCCGCCCGAGTCCTGCTCCCGCTTCCGTGTGCACCGCAGTGGCCCTGCTGGCTCGGGTGCCGATTCCGTGTGGCAGTTTCTCAGCCGCTGCCCTGTGGGCCACGCGATGCTGTGGCCCCTCTTCCCCCGCCCCGAGGTGCACAGACTTCCCACTTCTGCCCGGCCCTGCCCAGTTCGGTTTTAAAGTTACGTCCTAAAGGGTATGGAGGGGTCTCCCATCGTAGTTTTGATTTGCACGTTCCTACGGGGACTGGGGTTGAGCCCCTTTTGATGCGATTATTGCCGGTCGGTCGATGTCTCTTTCCAGAAATGTCCCTTCAAGTCTTTTGCCCGGTTTTGAATCGAGCTGCTTCGTTGCTGCGGCTGAGCCGCGGGAGTTCTTTGTGTCCCCCGGGTATCAGTCCCTTGTCAGATGAGTGATTCGCATGTGTTCTCCCCCAACCCATGGGCCACCTGTTCCCTCTGTCACCAGCGCCTTCGATGGCTCCTGCTGGCTGCCAGTCTCTGCGGAACGCAGAAAGTCACGGGACGTTGTGCAAGGAAGGGGGTCCGGGGTCCCAGGCCAGCCCGGGGCTGAGAAGCAGAGGGGCATTCGTACTTGAGACCAGGACTCTGGGGGCTGCAACAGGGAGCCGGGGGCGGGGAGGGGGAAACTGACCCGGGCTGACCAGGGACATCGAGTCTGTGGGCTGCCGGCCCCAGGCTGCAGGCAGGGACTCGTAATGGAAGCGCCCACCACCGGCGCCTCTCCCTGCGCCGTCCCGTGAGTGCACCCATGGAGCACCGTGTCACCTGACAAAGCAACCCTGGCATTTGAAGCCCCAGGCCCTGCAGGTCTGTGACACGGTTTCTGGGCCGCACGAGCCGTCAGCCCCGGCTGAGGCCACTGCTGCTTACACGGAAACCGGAGGCCACACGGGTCATGGGTGACACATGAAAGCATCTCCCCAGGGAAACCTGAGTCGTGGCAGTAAGTAATGCTTTCCAGACTTCTTCCTTCCCTGTTGACCCCCACTCTTGAGGGTGACCTCCTGGCCTGACCCCTACCGGTCCCTGGCCCTGGGCCATCCATGGTGGCTGCGGTGAGGCTGAGCTTTGGAGTCCCCACCGCTGTCCCCGAGGGACTGACCGCCACTGCCCAGCCTGGCTCCGAATGCGGGAGCCTTCGTTCTTGGCCCACCTCGGGCTGGTGATCCCAGCTGTGCTCAGAGTTGACACCCTGCCGTCCTTCTTCGCCTCTCCGGGGAGAGGGCCTGCGACAGCGTGAAGATGCTCGAGGTTCCAGGTTCGCATGTGAACGCAGGAGCCGGACCCCTCCGCTCGGCCCCACGTGAGGGAGGATGGGACGTTGTCTCCCTGGCCCGAGTCCATTTCGCTCATGAGGGGGCAGGCGCAAGGGACGCAGCCGAGAAGAGGCAGTGGCCGCAGGGCGGAAATGATGACCGCCCCGGTCCCCTGAGGGCCGCAGGGTTGGAGGACCCCTGCCTGCCTTTAGAGCCAAGTGACCAGAGCCAGGACCCCAACCCCCGGGAAGGGAGGCGGCCCAGTCCTGTCCTGAAGTATTTCTCCCTCTCGGGGCCCAGTTCTGCAGCCCAGGCTCTGTCCCCACTCGGGGACACCCTCCCCCGGGGATTTTCCTGCCAAACGCCAGCACCCCTGAGGCTGTTTGCTGTGACCACTCCCTGGCAGAAGTGGCTGGGAGTTTAAAGGGGCATCCCGAGGGGGAGATGCTGTCAGTGTGGGGCAGGGAAGAGGCTGGGAGCAGCTTCCGGGAGAGGAGGGGTCTGGACCCGGCTCTGAGGACATGATGGGGGGCGGGGGGCTCAGGTCTGGGCGGTCGGGTAAGGGTCTGCATCTTCACGACTTGATGGGGTCTTGTCCAAGGGGCAGGGGGCTCATGCATCTTCGCACCAACACCAAGGACAGCGGCAAAGCCTAGGATGGCGCAGTTTGGGTGGGGCAACAGGGCAGGGAAGGCTGCTGCGGGAGAAGGCTGGGCAGTGGGGAAGCTGAGGCAGGGGCGGGCACACCCCGGGGAGGTGGGCTCTGATCTCTGGGGTGCCCAGGTCTCGGAGACATGATGGCGCTTCCCCCAGGTGGCATTATGGGGTCAGCCCATCTCAGGCAGGCCACTGATGACCCTCAGGTGTCCGTGCTGAGCTGCCCGGGGAGTTGTGGTGGGGGGCACAGCACCTGCCTTTGGGTGGCTTCCTGCCTTGCTCTCCAAGGCCCGAAAGTAGGGGTGAGGTTGAAAGTCAGGGTCGCGGGGCCTAGCTCCCTGCTGGTTGTCTGGAACTCTGGACCCATAGGTGCTGAAGAGGGGGAGCAGGAGAGGTGCCCCGAGGTGGGAGGTGTAAACCCTGTGCTCCCGGAGGCTGTGACCCCAGGTGCGGCCCAGGCACGCAGCGCTGGGTGGGGTGTGACAGGCCCTGCAGGGTGGCTCCCCGCTGGGGCAGGCCTGTGCGTGGGGGAAGAATGCAGAGAATGCAGCCGACCCGCCTGGCTGGTGCTGTCGCCCCTGCTGTAAGCACCCCGCTTGGGCTGGGGTCGGGCCGTGAGCCCTCTGCTCCCCGTCCCTAGCCGGCGTTGAGATGTCTGTTCTTCAGGAGAAATCACATGGGGCCCCAGAAAGACACTGTCCTGCAAGGGAGGAAGGAGGGGACCCTGTCCTGGTTCCCCTGCCCCCCACCCTGGTGGCTGGGTTGTTCCACCAGCCAGTGGAGAATCTTTTCTCCAATTGCACAAGTGTCCTTCTCTCCTGTCAGATTTCCAGACTTGTACAACACTTTTGTGTTCTTTGAGCACGTTGATGACACAGGTCTGCCTTCCAGAGCGCCCCTGGCCCCCCACGGGAAGGAAGCCGGCGGTCTCTGCCCATCTCCGGCTCTGTGGGGCAGACGCCCCGTGTGGGTCCCCCGGGTACCCCAGGATGGGTAGGACAGCCCCAGAGAGCCCAGGCCTGGACTCGGAAGGCCAGATGGAGAGTCTGCAGGGGATGCTCTCGATCAGGACCAGCTGCTGACCCTCCTGCGAGAGAAAGGAAGTCACCGACGGAGCCTGGGTGTTTGTCCTGAAAGCTTTTACCTGGGAAGAGGCGCAGGGTCTCTTAGGGGAGGGTGCTGAGAAGTTCTCCCACCGAGCTGGGGTTGCAAGCTCTGCCCTGGGGCATCAACGGCACATCAAAGGTGGGCGCTGCTCCCCACCCTCACCCCAGGCCCTGTCATGCCAGCCCAGGGCCATACTGCTTTGTGTTCACTCAGAAGGGACAGCCTGCCTGCGGGTGGGTGTGCTGGGACCCCCGATGGCCCTGCTCCCCGCCCCTGCCCCCAGCTCCATGCGGGCCCCCCATTAGACCATTGGGCTGCCCTGGCAGGTCAAGGACCATCTTTCCTGAGATGGCTGTGGGGGTAACTCTGCTCCAACTTAGACTCCCCCCTTAGACATGCAAACCTGTGTCTGCGCTTCATCACTCTGGAGACTGGCGGTGCCGGAAGGAGAAAACTTGGTTCTAATTTATGTTTTTGCAACTTACGATATTACAGATCTGTGTTCTGTTATAGCAATAAGTAGTTTTCCCATTATAGAGGCTCACTAAAGCTCTTTGGGAAATACAAAAAAGCGCAAATAAGAAAATTAAAATCACGTGTGAAATCCTAGTTAGTGACTGTTTACGTGGAGATGCTTTCTCTCCACGCAGTTGTTCTCCATGTAGTTGTTCAGAGCAGTGTTTGTAGGAGGTGAAAGGGCATGGCCATCATCTGGAAATCCGGCAAATAATGAGGTTCCAATTCAGGTTTGAATTCCTCGCCTGAGCGTCAAGTCTTACTATGCTGCTGGTTCGGTAACCACGCCGAGGGGTGTGGAAGTTGGGAGCCCAGGCTGGAAGTTCAAATGCTGCTCTCATTGTGCCGAAGTCCCGGGGGCAGACTGTGTGACCGCTCTGTGCCTCAGTTTCCCCATCTGTAGAGTGCGGACAGCACCTGCCATGGAGAGATTTCGTAAAGAATAAATGAGCTAGGACTGCTGGTCAAGATAGAGGTGCAGGTAAACACCCTTTGCGTCCTTGCACAACTACAGCAAAGCTTACAACAGGACTACAAAGCAGACATCACCGGATCCATCGGAAGAACGAGCTGTATGGAAATTCAACAACCAAGGGTTTAAGGAAGCCACACTCATCCATTCATCCAGACAGGCAGGAGGGTGGAGATGTGCCGGGAGGCGCAGGGACAGAGCGGTGCAGAGGGGGGCAAAAAGTTGGGGAGGTAGTTCCACACCCATGTGTGGTGGGGAAAAGTCAGGGGGGATACCTCAAGGACAAGGGGTTCCAACCCCAGATCAGACCACCTGGGCAGGGTGCCAGCTCCTAGGAGATAAATCCCGTAACTTCTGGCTGTAAAAACCAGCGGGGGTTGGGGTGGTGGAAGAGGGTCCTCTTGAGGGCCTGCAACCGACTTGGGCCCGGACAGACTCAGCCCCGCTGGGATTCAGCCCCAGGCAAGAAACTGAAGTGACTGGCAACAGATGAGCTCCAGGAGACAGCTTCTCTCCAGGCAAAATTCCGGAGGCCAGGCAGGGGCACTGTCCCCCCTCTGCGAGCCCCCCACCCCCCATAGAACCATAGAGCTGTGACATGAGTCACCCAGGCCTGGCAATTACCTAGGGCTCCGCTCCACACAAGTTACGGGTGCCTTTGTTACATGGAACACGCTACTAAGCCAGGGAGTCCAAGAAGCTCGACCTAACACAGAAACGAACACAGGGGGGTTGCCGAATTGAGGAGGCAAAAACACATGGCCCAAAAGAAATAGCAGAACAAAACTCCAAAAAAAGAACTGAATGAAATGGAGATAAGCAACTTATCAGATTCAGAGTTAAAACACTGATGATCAGGATGCTCCAGGAAGTCACTGGGTACTGCAACAGCATAAAAAAGACACAGGCAGAAATGAAGGCTACATTAGTGATATAAAGAAAAATCTACAGGGAACCAACAGTGGCGAGGACGAAGCTGAGAATGAAATCAATGATTTGGAACACAGGAAGACAAAAAGCAAGTGAACAGAATAGCAAGAAGAAAAAAGAATTTCAAAAAATGAAGATAGGCTAAGAAGCCTCTGGACAACTTTAAATGTACCAACATCTGAGCCATAGAGGTGCCAGAAGGAGAAAAGGAAGAGCAAGAAATTGAAAATGTACTTGAAAAAATAATGAAAGAAAACTCCCCTAATTTGGTAAAGGGAACAGACATACAAGTCCAAGAAACACAGAGCATTCCAAATAAGTCGGGCCCAAAGAGGACCACACCAAGACACATCATAATTAAAATTCCAAAGTTTAAAGATAAAAAGAGAATATTAAAAGCAGCAAGAGGAAGGCAAAGGGTTACCTACAAAGGAGCTTCCATAAGACTATCTGCTGATTTCTCAAAAGAAACTTTGCAGGCAAGAAGGGGGCTGGCAAGAAGTTGTCCAAGAGATGAAAAGCAAGGACCTACAACCAAGATGACTCTACCCAGCAAGGCTGTCATTCAGAATGGAAGAGCAGATAAAGTGCTTCCCAGACAAGGTAAAGCTAAAGGAGTTCTTCATCACCAAGCTGTTACTACATAAAATATTAAAGGGACTTATTTAAGAAAAAGAAGATGATCAAAGCTGTGAACATTAAAATGATAACAAACTCACAACTATCAACAACTGAATCTAAAAAACAAAAACAAGCCAAGCAAACAACCAGAACAGGAATAGAATTGTAGGCATGGAAATCACATGCAGGGCTATCAGCTGGGAGGGGAAATGAGGAGAAATGGGGACATGGTGCAGGGATTAAGAAGTATACTTGGTGGGCACAAAATAGACAGGGAGATGTTAGGAATAATATAGGAAAGGGAGATGCCAAAGAACCTACACCCATGACCCATCGACATGAACTAAGGGGGTAATTGTTGGAGAGAATGGGGGTACGGGGTGGGAAGGGGGAAAGGGGGAAAATTGGGACAATGGTAATAGCATAACCAATAAAATATATTTTAAAAAAAGAATAAATGAGAGGGTGCTAGGATTCATCTGTTTCCTGGTGCACAGCAAATGCTCAACACCTTGTAATGAAGTTAAAAACAAACGAATCATTTCTCAGAATGATTCGGTAGCTGGCGTGTTCAGCTTGACATCATATGCTGAGTGTGTTTCCAATATTAAAAAGCGTCCAAAAGCATAACATTTATTAGCTGTTTTTTAATGGCTTCCACTGTGTTGATGAACCATAATTCATTTGAACATGTAAGATGTGGATGTAATTGTTTACTTGTGTATTTCTTACGACCCAACACCATCCTGTTCACACAGCAGCTACTTTGAGGGAGGGGAGTGTTCTGGATGGAAAAAGAATGTGGGTGTTTTGCTCCTTTGGAAATCAAGGTTCCAGGGCACTTGGCAGGGACAGCTGCAGCAACTTTCAGACCTTAGGCAAGGATTTTTCTTTTTAAGTTCTGAGGGTTCCTGGCACTTGATGGGTTCTTGACAATTACAGAAATATAGTTATACAATTTTAAAAAACTCGCAAACTTCCTAGGTCTCACCAAGGAAATTAAAACAAGGGATTTTCAGACCAAGAGGATGTTTCATGCTTTCTACTCCTAGAAATAACTCTGGAGGAAAAAAAAAAAAAATGAGTGAACTTGGGAAGAATCTTGACATTTTGAGAAAGAATTTCAAACATTTTGGGATCCTTTCATACTTGGGGAGGCTCCGCGCTCGATTTCGTAGCCAGTTTGCAGAGACATTTTGTGAAATTTACGTTAATCCTGGGGAACTTGGGAGTCCTTGAGGGCGTCTTATGAATGTCCCCTCCTTCCGGGCTCAGGGAAGCTGGTTCGAACATGCAGCGAGGCCGTGCCCCGCAGTGGGACAGCCGAGCCCTCCCGACCTGCAGAGGGGCCGCAGGCCACCACCCACGACGGAATCCTTTTCCTGAGATAAATCCAGGACTCCAGCTTGGCCTGTCGCTGAGGGGAAACGTTGATGGTTTTGGATCTTTAACTGGGGATTTGCAGTTGCATGAGTTTTGTGGGTGGCGTCACCGGAGGGTAGGGATGGCTCTCGGCCCATGTTTGTTTGCGCTCCGAAGGGCAGGCGCGGCTGTAGCTGGGACCCTTGCAAATCTCTCTGCAGAGAGTCGTGCAGGTGTGACTTCAGCACCACAACACGACTGTGGGGAGGAGCTGAGTCTCACCAAGTCCCATTATCTCTCCACACACGGGTGTGCTGCCCACAACGCTCTCAATGCAGTGGTTCCCGTTGCATGTCTGTCTCCACCGACTCCCACAGGCGTGGTGGGTGCTCCGGGAATGCCCACCTTCCCGCTGAACCCTGCGTCTGCCCCAGCAGTGCCACTCTGCCAGGTGACCTCCTCGGCCCTGGGCAGCGACGTGCTTCAGAGGGACCAGACTGCGGCCCCGAGTCACACTTGGTTCTGTTGACACCGGAGTCCTGCAAGGACTGGGGACATCTTGGGCTGCTTCTCTCTTAGGAACAGGCAGGAGAAGCTCTGGCCTGCAACTCAGGTGACCCTCAGAAAGACGTGGCTCTTCAGCCTGAATATGTGACAGAGACCCATGACACAGCCGTCTACCCAACCCTATTCATTTTTTATCAGGAATCATGTTTATCCCAGGCAGTGGTGCCAGGATAAACATTCTTTCATTGATTTTAACATCTGTTCACATGAAATATGATATTTAAACTCACGCCGTCCTGTTCTGACAGCTAACATGCCCCTGGGGACAGTCACACCCGCGTCTGTACGAGGCCTGAGCTATTTTCTGCCTGCGGAGCATGTGCCCATCTCTGCTGTTTTCCGAAGCAAGGCCTGCTTTCTCCAGACACCAGGACGGAGTCAAGGGGGAGGTCTCCCCTCGGAGGTCTTCTGGGCGCTTCGAACACCCTGCGGTCATTGGCGGCTGGCCAGGCCCGCAGAGCGGTGATGTCCCTTTTGTCTTAGAAGTGAAGCCTGTGACTTTGGCGGAGGTAGTAACCAACAAGCCACAGTCAGGCCTGCATGGCCAGGGGCTGTGACTCAGGCGCACATCTGTCCCAATGCCACCGTGCCGGACACCTGGGACCTTCCCATGGGAGGGCCCCTTGGAGGCCGGAGAGGGGCAGGCAGGCCACATGCTTGGGACGCCTCCCAACAAAAGGGCCATCAGCGGCTGACAGTGGTCATTTCACACAGTCCCCGTGCATCCCAGGCAAGGAGAGTGATTTATGGGCACATGACCGGTCCTCTGACCGGGACGTGAATGGCCCCTTGTTCCATGTTGTCAGTGCTCCACTGGTCATCGGGTCACCCCCAGTCCCAGCTCCCTGAGAAAGGACCGTGTTTGTCCCGGGGCCAGCTGAGGCGTCACTGGGTAGCCCGAACGTGGGGACCCGTTGCTCCTGGGCCTGTTGGCTGTTCCTCAGACAGACCCACCATCACACAGCCAGAGGCTGGGACGTGCCCCTGCCACGGGGCGGCCGTTCACACCACCTGGCAGAGGGACTTTTGCGCAAGGACCAACTTGCTGTGGTTTGGATCAAGGGCGTCTTTGAAAATGATGAACGTGAAGCAGGTCACGGTCAAAAGAAACTGTTGACGTTTGCTTCCTGCCATCGAAGGTGCCGGTCTGTGTCCTTTCTGGGAACAGCTCTGTTGTCCAAATGGGCCCCAAAGCTGCTGCCCCTTAAGACGGCCTTTCTGTATTTGCCCCGAGGTCTGGTGGGGGGGACACTGGGGCCACGGGGAGAGCCGAGAACACCCACATGCCCTCCCAGCTGGGGTTGGAAATCCCCTCAGGATGACAGATTCCCTGTGACTTCCAGAGGTTGCCGTGGCGACTGAGAACCTGCTCTGCCTGCTCTGCGGAGTCCGAGGGGGGTGGCCTGCAGCAAGCGTTCCCGCCCCACCGCACACCCCCCAGGCCAGCCATGCAAACTTCAGGGGCGATGCCCCCTTGTTTCAAAAACCGCCCGCACCTGGGCCCCTGGGGAGCCTGGCCACGCTGGTTCTAGCTGGTTTCCATCTGTCTGCGCACACACTTGCCCACACTCACACGCGCTCATTCCGACCCAGATTGTGCTGCCATCTGTCCCTCGGATGGAAGCAGGACCAGATATTCCCGTCCTTCATGATCACTGAACTCTGGGAAGTTTATGTTCTACGCGGTATGTGTTATATTTCTATCAAAACAGAAATTCCACCCACGGCTGGGGCTCTGGTGCCAAGATCCAGCGCAGTCAGCATCCAGAGACGGGGCCGCTTCTCCGTTCCCACCGCCCGGACGTCCTCACGGCAGTGCCGACAGGTCCGGCTTCTCCCCGCAGCATCACGCTGGCCACCGCGCGCTGTCTTCCTCCGTGGGCTCATCCGAGTGTCCGTGCTCTCGTCTGAGCTCCATTTCGGGCACCTCCCCAGCTGCGCCCAGACGCGGAGGCGGCTTCGTAGCCACAGACCCCCAGTCCCCAGCCACCTCAGCTCAGCAGCTTCCCTCCGTTCTTGGTCCCTTCTTTCCACAGATTCACGTCTGCGGAGGGAAGTGACACCGCTTGCCTCAGGGGGCTTCATGGGGGTCTTCATCGGAGCTAAAAGCGGCCACTTCCGGAGAGTTTCTAGAAAGTTCCTTGTGCTGGTCCCCCTCTCATCACCACTCCCATTGCCGAATCTCACTTGGGACGCACGGCCGCTTTCCCAGGAGATTCCCACTCGCTCCTCGGCCTCCCTGGCCTCTTGTTACGTCACAGTTGCCACCAAGCGCTTGCGGTCCTCGAGCCAGCTCTGCTTCTGTCCCTGAACTGGTTACAACGTCAAGGTCTTGGTTTTTAAGTCACCTGCCAAGAAAGGCCCGGCCCTCGGCCTGGGGGCCCGTGCCTGTTCACTGGAAAGACAAAGGCCATCAGACCCTTTGTCTCCTTGCGGGGCTGACGGGAGGACGAGAGGAGGCGCCTGAGGGATGAAAAGTCCGAAGTCACCTGAGGAAGCGTGCAGCCTCCCTTGCGCCCCGCACCCACGTCCTGCCCCGCTGAGCCCGCCGCTGTCTGTGACACACGCAGGCGCTTCTCCGCCAGCGGAGGAGGCCGTCCCGGGGGCAGTGCGGGGATCGGCCCGCCCCGACAGGTGCTGTGGGCAGCTGGCTCTGTAAGGAAGTTGGACAGTCCCCCAGGTCCCCTCGCCCTCGCTGTTGGGGCAGCCTGCGCGCACACTTGGGGAAGCGGGCCGCCCTGGTGAGCAGTGGGCCACGCAGCCTGGCGGGCACGGCTGCTCAGAAACACCGGGCAGAGGAACAGTCTACGGGGCGATGACGCTTCTCTCCGGTCCCGCGTCTCTTCCATGACGAACGTCGCCATTTCCGGGTGCTCCAATGCCACCGGTTCCTGGAATCCATGCAGCTGGTGGCACCTGGGTACAAACACGCTTCCCTTCACGTGGGGTGAGTTCGAGGGGCCCCCCGAGGCCACTGGTCGGGAGTCGGGGTGGTCGCCAGTAGGTCAGCTCCCTCCGGCAGCAGGCACACTATGCACACGCCCTCGGCAGCTGATGCCGTTGACTTGGGAACTGGTGTCAGGTAAGAACGCGGGGAAGTTTGGCCGTGACCCGCGCCTCACGCCGCTTGGTTGACATCCACGAGGGTCTGGCCTCAGGTGCTGTTGACAGAGGGTAGAGTCCGTCATTCTGAGCTCTAGGCTGTCCATGTTCTCTCAGCAAACACGTCCTGACCTCTGTTGCCATGGACGAAGCACCAACAAACGGTGACTTCGCTGAAAGAAATGTGGTCCTGAAGGCCAATGTCAAAACAAACGCAATTGCCTGGCCCGAGTCACCGCACACGTTGCTCTGCAGAGACGCCATCTGCGTGGGAGTCACATGGGCCGGGGCCAGCCGCTGGCCTCCCTGAGGAGTGTGGGTCGGACTCCTGGGGTGGGAGCCATCCAGCAGGCAGCCCGGGCCTGGGGAGCTGGTTCTTCACGAGACAGGTGTGAAAGGGCTTCTCTGAGTCAGCAGCTCTTTGTTGGTCCTCTGCAGTGAGGGAGAGAAGTGCAAAAAATAAAGACACAGTGGTGACGTGTTAATTTAACACCGTTTCCTTGTTGAGCTTGATCGACCAGAGTCACAAGTCAGGGGGTGACTGTAAAGGAAGAAGGAGCCAGCATCCCACCTCGGAGGACCTGGAGAGTCCAAGGGGACCAATGTGAGGGCTGGGTGACATGCCCCCTCCACTTGTCCTGGCAAGGTGTCCTTGAAAAGTTTGGAAACCAGGTTAAGCGAGACACCACGGATGTTTCCGATGCCTTGGCTGTGACCTGGCCTGTCTCGAGCCTTTTTGACAACGAGTGTTGGCGTGTCCAGGTGTTTCTGCTCCCGTGAGCTCTGTCACAGGCACGTACAGCTGCCTCGAGGTCCCAGAGCTGCCTGGAGAGAAACCATCACTCACCCAAGGTCCTGAACGTAGCCACTCCTACCAGGTCCTTTTTGCATCAGATCACATATTCTCAGGTGTCAGGGGTGAAGTTGTGACCATCTTTGGAGTCTATTATTCTGTACAAGAATAAAATGCATGAGGGTAGTGGTTTGTCCACAAGTCGATACTCCACCCTTTAGGAGATGGAGCTTAATTCTTTTTTTTTTTTTTTTCTTTCTTTTAATTTTATTGTTGTTGTATTACATCCATCCCTTTTTTTCTCCCCTCTGTCCCCCTCCCCACCCACCCTTTCCCCCCAAAGGGAGCTTAATTCTTTTCCCTTTGCTTGTGGGCTACACCTGCCAACTCTTTTCTAACAGACAGAAAGAAGGTGGCGGAAGCCATGGTTTGTATCTTTTGGGAGATTAGGTTAAACTTTGAGACTAGATCATCAAAGGTGTTGTGACCCCATCTTTGCATCCTCTGTCTTAGGCCCCTGGCTCTGGGAGAAGTCAGCTGCCATGCTGTAAGGAAGCTCAAGCAGCTGTGTGGAGAGGCCCATGTGGTCAGATGCGAGTGCTGCATCTTTAAGCTCTTCTCAGCCCGCATACCCTCTGAGACTGTAGCCCAGCTGGCACCTGGGCTGAAACCTCATGAGAGACTCTGAGCCGAAGCACCCAGCTGACCCACTTCCAAATTCCTGATCCATAGGAACCGTAACATAATTAATATGTTTTTTTGTTTTCAGCCACACAGTTTGGGGTTAATTTGTTGTATCGCAATAGGTAACTAAGACAACAGATTATTCAAAAATCCTCCAAACAAGAGGAAACCACATTATTTTGTATTTTCATAGCCTTTGAAACTCGCTTATCTAACCAGGGTCCCACCGCACCCCAAGGAGCAAGATGAAGAGAGTGTGATCCCCCACCCTTGGGATTGTGGTCTGTCTAGTCCTTCTCCAGTTACCATGGAGCCCAGCCCAATATCTGTAAGTCAACGACCCTAGAATCTGACTCACAGAACAACCCAGGCAGTACAGTTTGAAGTCTAGTTTCATCAGCCAACTCAGTTCGTCCCCCGGGTGGGTCCCTTGCACATTTTCTTCCACACTCCATTTCTCTCATCGTCTTTGGCTGTCATTATCACAAGTATTATCCAATGTTTCCAGGCTACCAACCAACCTAAGTCTTCCATCTTACTAGTTCACTTACTTCTTGACTAACAGCGCCCTGGATCCTGCGAGTCTTCAAGTCCTTCTTACCGCCGCCACCCCTTATCTGGATGCCTTATCTGGCTGACCAGCTGACGGAGGTCACCTTGCGGGGCTCCGGTCTGAGGTCCTGCTCCTGCCGGCCTAGGCTGGATGCTTGTGTCCGTCAGGGTCAGATGCATCCCGCAGCACTAACGAACACGCCCAAACTGCCCTGGCTTGTGCAACTTGGTTGCTCTTCGTTTCCTGGCCCCTCTGTTGCACGCCCATCACTATCTTATTGGAAACACCGCCCCTCTGCAGCTCAGACCCAGGCTGAGGGAGCCTCCCTTTCCACGTTTCCATGATCGGCCAGGCAGAGAAAAGGGAATGTGCTGAACTAACACACTGGCTCTTAAAACTTCTCCCTGGAAGTTCCGGGTGCCCCTGATGCCATGTGTCATGTGGGGTGCCTGGTCGGGCTCCGTGCTGTACGCCCCAAATTCACCCTCCAACTGGATAGTCGTCCCTCCTCGTTGTCCAGGCCTATTTCTCAGCCTTTGCCCAAGAGCCAGGGCGGATCTGCCTCACAGGGTCTACCCCGGGGGAGGTGGGGGAGGGCAGCCCCAGAACATGAACTGAAGAGGGTGACGTGGGTGTGAGCAGGTGGAACTGTCAGGTGGGCCCCACAGGTATTTTTCACACGTGTATTCTGTTCCCACAAATAACTCCTGGCGCCCCCACCAAGAACCCAGCTTTGCTTTGCTCTGGGTTGGTCTTGGGAGGAGTCAGAGAAGCAAAGGGGCCCCAGGTCCCCTTGTCCTGGATAGCAGGGGTGAAGCAGGGGCCCCCCAGTTCTCTCCCTGCTAGTCCAGACATCCTGTTTCCACGGGACCACAGGGGCAACTGGATTCAAACGTGAGCCCCCAATCTTTAGAAAGCCAAACCTCGGAAGATTTTTTTTCAGAAAATCACTCTAAGAAAAACGTGTCCCCACCCCCGACCCCAACCTAAGCCTTGTTGATGGGGACAGTGTTTAATTTGAGCAACTGGAAAATGCCCCAGGTAATGAGGGGGGGAAGGAGTGCCGGCCCCACGTATCCAATTACACCGACGTGGTAGTTATTTCTGAAAAGCCAGGGCCCCTGGGAAAGGCCTGACATAACACTTCCTATACGAAGAGGAAGATGAAGCGTCTCCCCCGACCGCAGACCTGGGCAGGAATTTGAAAAAGACTTTCAAGTGGGTGGTTTGCGAGCCCCCAGAGAGAGGTGGTCTTTGCGAGCCGGCGGGCTCGGTGCGGACCCACGTGAGGTGAGCCCCGCTTCCTTGTTTTCCCAGCGCTGGGGCCGCCCACAGATACGATACCTCTGGGTTGGACCAACTGTCTTGGAAAAGTTTCTCGTGCGGTCCTTCGGCGGTGGAAACTGGGCGTCACGCCGGGTGGGTCAAGGATCGCTGGCTGGGCTGACGGGGGCTGCTGGCTTTCAAATGAGTAGGTGGACCCCCGCTTCCCACAGGGCCCTGCCGCTAACCCTCCACGGTGAAGTGTCTCTGCCCGTCACGGAGATGTCCCCTGTGGCCTGCTGGATGCTGCTGTTCCATTGATGAAAACAGTGTCACCAGCAACCGCAGGAGGTGGGGGCGCAGAGGGGGTGGAGCCGAGCGGAGGGGCTTCCCTGTCTCCTTCTAAACCTGAGCAAGACCTACACTCGCCACCAGATTTACACGTGCAAAAATGTACGTTTTGTCAATGTAGCCACGACACAGGTTCAAGATATTTTAGCTCTGTTTTTATATTTATTCCTCCATGCGATAGACTGATTTATATACCTACACCTTTCTACACATGATTTCGGGCGATTTTCACAAAATGCAAAATGAATCAGGAACCACAAGAAGGACAGCTAACGAACCAGGGTCCGGGCACCCCAGCCTGAGATTGCAAAGCGGGGGGCCTGGAGGACCGGACGGGGGTGAGGAACACAGCGCCAACCAGGGGGGTCTCCCAGGTTCTCTATTCCACAGGGAACATGGGAGAAATTATTGTAGCTGGGAATTTTTGTGGTAAAATAATTACGGCTAAAGGGGGGTAAAATCTCAGTAATATTCCCTTGGAGCTTCAGTTTCGATTGCCTGTGATTTCTCAGTGAAAGCAGCAAGGAGACATTATTTGAGAATGTGCCCATAAATAGCTCCGTGTCACAACATTTTGGGGAGCACATCTGCTGGAGGGAGGGCAGCAGTTGGAGGAGAGGTGATATCACCCTCCAATCTCTGGCAACAATTAACCCGCCGTGCTGGCTTCGGCACGGAGCCCCCTCCCAGGTCCCACTGAGAAGCCGCAGGGGCCCTGGAAGAGGAGTGTGTCCCGAGTTCTCCCGGGCAGGAGGGCGGGCCGCCAGCACCTCTAAGGGCCGTTCCAGCAGGAGGGGCGCACGCAAGCCTGCTGGTATGCCACTTGGAGTTCCAGGCTGATTTTTCAGGGGACCCGGTCCCCCAGAGGTGCTTGCATGCCAACTCCAAGTACACACAAGCCCTGGAATGCGATGGGAGAGCACACAGCTTGTCCACCCAGCAGCCTGTCCCCAGCCCCCGCCTGGGGTCCCATCCAGGCTGCCGGGGGCCACCAGCGTGTTCTTGTTTATTACAGATTCTTTAAATGGGGCTCGTGAGTCCAGCCAGGCTGCGCGAGACCGGCCATGCCCTTGCCCTGGCCGTGCAAACCGGACCCTCCATCTCCACGTGCGTTTCGTCTTCGTTGCCTTTGCTGCCCGTCTTTGCTCAAAGTGTTAACTACCTTGCATCACACTCACTCCTACAGCAGTTTTTAATAGCTATGTTTTATTCATTCTTCTCCGTTTCACATTTCCTGGGAAAAGAATGCGCAATCTTGCTCTTTTCATAGACAGTAATTGCCCAGGGTTGTGCGGAACAGTGGGGGCTGCCACGTTGGGAAGCTCACGTGACTTGTCGCCCCTGGTGGGGAGCAGCTGCACGCCCTCCGAGGGCGACCTAGCAGCTGAGTGTGCAGATCTGGTGGGGGACCCCCTGTGGTGCCGGCGGTTCATTTGAATAGCACTTCTGCTTGCTACAGTGGGAGTCCTAACCACATCCCCTCGGCTCCCCTAGGGTGGGTCCTGGCAAAGAAGATACCGTGTGACACTGCCAGCATCCTGTCCTTGGGACCTAGAACGAGGTGGCGGGGGATGGTACTGGGTCATTAATGTGCCCACGTGCACCATCTCTAGCTCCCATGACAACTCCACAAACTGGTTATTAGCTGAATTGTGACCCCTTAAAAAGACACTTGGGCGCCCCAATTCCTGGAACCTCAGAATCTGGCCTTTTTTGGAAATAAGGCTTTTATAGGGATAATCTAGTTTGAATGAGGCCCTAGGGCAAGCCCTAATCCAGGTGACCTTAGTCCTTATTAAAGGGGACATTTGGACACAGACAGACACGCACACAGGGAGGGCTCGGTAAAGAGCCACAGGGAAATGCCAGGTAAAGATGGGAGGGATGGGGCCACAAGTCAAGGAATGTCAGTAGCTGCCTGGTCCTGGAAGAGGCCAGGATCCTTCCCCCAAAGATTTTGGAGGGATCAAGGAGGCCCTGCCAGTACCCTGATGGCAGACTTCAGCCTCTGGACCTGTAAGATGGTCAGTTTCTGTTCTCTGTCGCCCTGTTTGAGGCACTTGGTTGCGGCCGCCGAAGAGCAGGAACATGCTGAGCAATGCTGATGTTTCCGCCCTGTGGCCACTGAGGAAACATAGCAGAAGACATTTCTCCAGGTTCTGTAGCTGGTGTCATGGAGTACATCCAACTGTGACATTGTCTTTGAGGTCTCTTGGTGTCTGCCTTCCCAGGGACAGGGATGCTGCCTGCTGACGATGCTCATGCCAGCAGTGGTGATGACCAGGACATTGAGACACCTTGCTAGGCTGCCCATGGATGGCATCTTTCCCATTTCCCTGTTCATTTGGTGCCCAAACGTGGACACTGTGAACAGGTGGGCTGGGCATGATGACACATGATGAAAGCCCTTCCTGGAGTTTTAGGCCCTGGTGTCAGCCAGTATACAAGGGACAGGTGCCCTTGACATCCACCTGGGAGGACTTGGCAAGGGCTGGCAGGTGTGTCACTCAGATTCAGAGTGACACACTCTGAATTCAAAGAGTCCATTCAGCCAGACGGGCTGTGGGAGTCGGGCGGTGGCATCTTCACGGCGGGCTTGGATAAAGCCGTGCGGGCACAGGGTGAGGGCATCAGGCTTGCTCCAGCCCAGGGCGGTCCGGGTTCTGGTGTTGGGAGGCTCCGATCCGGGCGGCAGGCAGCATGCGGGAGGAGGGCTCCCTGTCGCCCACAGCAGCAAGCGTGCTTCGTGACGCCCGTGTCCCGGCAGCCTCACTGTCTCCCACCACCTGCTTGCTGCAGGCCTGTTAACCCCTGTCTCTGTCATTGTCACCGCAGATCATGGACCCTTGTTCGCACGGCACAGGAGATAAGAGATGAAAAGCTGCTTTCTGCATGCAGATCAGAATGGTTTGTGGTCCTGAACATCATGGCGGGGGGTGGGGGGGGGATTCCAGATGTGCTAGAGGGAGATTTCAAGACGTCCCGTCACGCATCCTGATGAGTTTTTCAGAGATGAAATATGCCTTTGATTAAGGAAGGGTTTTGCCTCCCCTTTTGATTAAGTCCTGTGTGCATTGGGGTCCTCATTTAGCCATGAAGTCACATGCAGAATGAAAGGATAAAAACGTCACTTTGATTTATGATCATGGTTATTAATTTCTGATGCAGCTTTTCGGTTTGGATTATTTGGAGGTGGCGGGTCGGGCAACGTGTAGAAGAAGCCTGGCAGAGTCACCGGTGCAAACATCGCAGCCCGGTCCGCCCACAAATAACGGAACCTCTAGAGAGAAGCATTCGGTCCCAGGTGAGGGGCGAGGGGCAGGACCAGGAAGGAACTCAAAAATGTAAACAAGAGTTGACACGGATGCGGATTTCTGCACAGGTAGCTTCATGGACAGTGCAGGGCAGATGCTTCCGTAAGACCCCCTGATCCAAGCCCCTTTCCCGGGGGTGGGGGTCTGGGACCCTGCGGCATTCTGCAAGCTGAGGCCGTGCTTGTGGGTCATTTTGCTGATGATCAGGATTCACAGGCTATGAAATTCCTATTTTCTTATGTAAAAATGCACAGTCATGGGCTGCTTGTATCAAAATTCCAACTTGGAGTGTGTGCTGAATCTATTCCATTTTGAGTCCAGATGGACAAGGCGATGCCGCTCTGTGGTTTGGGGAGCAGCCCAGGGGTGGGATGAGGGGGTCAAGCTGCCCTAGCCACGGAGTTCAGACCCGGGAGGTGTCAGGGTCTAGGGGACACGGGGTGCCTGGGGCGGGGCAGCAGGCCAGCTGTCCGCACAGAGGCTCCGCTCTTTTCACAGTGGCTCTGGCTGATGCCCATGGTCACGGATGCACCTGACCCAGGGGCTGCAGGTAGAACTTGGGGTGCGGCTCCCAGCATGCTCGGGAGCCCAGTCTCCAGGGGCAGGTTTGACGGGCGCCTGTGGGGATGAGCTCACGAGACGGGGTCCGGAGCCATGACAGACCCGGGGGACTTGAGGAGGAAGCCACGCAGGAAGAAGCTAGGCCGGGGTCACTGTAAGCCCACCAGTGCTCAGAGCATGGGGGCGGGGAGCTGGGGGGAGGAAGGCTCCGTTGGGGGTGTTCTGCCCGCTTCATCGAGGACCAGAGATTTCTCCGAACACCCGAGTTGGAGGGGCTGACAGAGCGAGAGGGGGGCCGTGTCTAAGGACAGAGGCCGTGTTCCTCTCCCACGGGGGTTACGGGAACGCCGGTGGCGTGTGGCCAGACCAACAGCAGGAGCCCGTCACGCTGCTGACCATGCTGTGTCCCCCCCCCGCCCAGGGGTCGATGGGGCCTCTGCCCCTGTTGCCTCCTCTCCTGTGATGGCTCAGTGGGGCTCAGTGGGGCTGAGCGGGGCCCACCACCCAGGATGCGCCTCCCGGCCACAGGGTAGCTGGGGGTGGCTGCTCTCCTGCCCCGTCCGACTGGGGTCGTTCATCAGAGATATTCCAGGAGCCCAGCATGTGGGGTGCCCTTCCACGTGTGTGAACCAGAGTGAGGCTCAGGGTGGGGGTGCGGCACGAGGCTGCATGAGCAGAGGGTCCCCCCACACCTGCTCAGCGTGCACCTCGGGAGAGAGCGCAGAGCAAGATGGAGCCCTGCCCTGGGTCCCCTCTGCGCCCTGCCTGCTGAGTGACCCCGCGCGGGGCGCCCGCCCACGGGGGTGGCTGTCCCTGCACGGCTGTCCCGCTCCCACCCCCCGAGACTGTTTCTGTCCAGCTGGGAAATCCATGTCTTCTCTCTACACCTTGGGCTTCCAGTGAGAAAGAAAAACGGAGGAACCAGGAGGTCCATTTTTAACCATTTCAAGCCCTGAACCATAAAATGACAGCCTTCCCCCGAAACTGTCCGGGAAGTGGATTAAACCCAGTGGGACAACGGTCACAGCTGCAGTTTAGGCACATCCTGCTCTTAACGCGTTTTGCGAGGGAGCCACTGTACTGGGCCAGGATGCTCAGACCCGGACGCCAACGAAGGACCAACGCGTTGGGGGTGCGTTTGCTTTGCTTTTCTCAAGTCTGAGGCCTCTTCGGGGCGGACTTCTTGGCGGGAATTACGGTGGGTGGAAGGGTGAATTTCGGAAATATGAACCCACAGTGTTTTGTTGGAAATACGGGGAAGGAGTCACTGAAGACAAGGGTGAGGGGACAGGCGGATGTGCTCCTTGCGACCGGAGCGCTCTGGCCAAAGCCCTCTGGGCGAGTCTAGGTTATTTTACAACCCTGGGCACTCACGGGACGGGCCCCAGGGCGGAGGACGGGTCGGGAGGGGCTGGCTCCAGCCGGCAAAGCCGCGCACGGGCGACCCTCCTCCGGCCCTGTGCTCCTCAGCACCGGCTTCCGGTGGCCCCTTCCCACCCCGGGCGCACGGACTGTACGCAGCCTTGAAAATGAACCCCATCCTCCCAGTCCCACACGTCCTCCTGCCTCCTCTGTCCCCACTGCTATTGTGGGGGCGCCTGAGCGGAGGCCAGGGGACCACGAGCTGCCTCTTCCCTTGAGCGCCATCCTGCAGGGCTGTGAAGCTCCCCCAGCATCACGAGGTGCCCCCCGCCCCCAGGCCCCTCATTCAGGCTCAAACAAGCTGCCATCCTCCCTCTGGAGCCCAGTGAGCGAGGCGTCACCCTCTCCCAGCCGGAGGCCCAGCCTGCGTCACTGAAGAACTGTCCCCTGGAGGCTGGGGTCCCCAGGCAGCTCCCCCCAGGGCTTGGGAACCTGCTGCAGATCAAAGGCTGGTCTTGTGAGCGCCCGCAGGGGACGCGTGTGCTGAGCGCCCCCTGAAGCCAACGCGTCTTGGCACGTAGGTGCGTCTTCGTGCGTGAGGCTGGTTTACATGCACGTAGTGCGGGAATCCGTGCCAAACCACAAAATGAATCAGCTCTTTCCGATGAAAGCGCCTGACCGGCCCGCTGGGGAACACGCGAGCAGGTGACGGCCACGTGTAACGAGGTCGGTGGCTTTGCCGCAGCTGAGGCGACCGCGGGGCTGGGCCGAGAAGCGTGTCCAGGACGTTGGGACCAACCTCTCTTCTTCCTCCACGACGGAAAAAGCGACCACAGGCCGCGTGCGTGCCCGGAATTAGCGGCTGTCATTAGAGGGAGCTGTGCGTGCAGAGACGAGTGCAGAGGCGGTGACACCCCAGGTTGGTCAGGTGGGGACCGGGGCCTCGGCCACAGCCCACGGGATGAGCCCACAGCTGCCGGCAGGAGGCGGGGCCCTGTGTCCCCCAGAACCCCGACCAGCCTCCTGACCCAAACCCACTCCTGTCTGTTTTTTTTTTTTTTTTAATTTTATT